>ML675620.1:2697110-2729665 GCA_007922155.1 Mesoclemmys tuberculata
TCCAAGATGGCAGCCGTGCCCAGGATTGGACTCTCCCTCCTGGACGCTCCTGCCTCCCCCCGAAGCCTCGGGACCTTGCTCCCGCCTGTGGACCTCAGCCTAGCTGCCCATGCTGAGTCCCACCCAGGTGCTGGTCCCGAGGCATCAGCGGCGGGCGCCTCAAAAGAGGACTCCCGGGATCCCGCCGTGACCATGGAGACTGATCTCCCTGAGTCAGGGGATAAGCCCTCAGCCGGGGGGAAGGGCCGGAGAGGAGGGAGGAAGGGCAAGAGCCCTGCCCGGAAGGCAGCGCCCTCCGTGGTGGGACGCCCCGCCCACCCTCCTCAGCCCCCCCCTGCCGTTCTTTCTACTAGCTCTGGGGGCGATGCCGCCCCCAAGACATACGCTCGAGTGGCTGCAGGCCTAAAGCCCGCCACCCAGTCATCCACCCTGACCGCGACCTCCAGCACTGTTCCTGGGGGCCAGGGCCCCTTCCCAACCCTCACTAGGAAGCATGGGGTCCGCTGCTCCCTGACACCCGCTTCGCCCCACGTGGAAACCTACGTGCGGGCGTTATCACGAGTGGTGGGGTCCCAAGCCATAGTAGCCGCCTCGAAGATGTACGGGAAGGTGGTGTTCTTCCTGGTGTCTGAGACGGCCGCTCAGGAGGCAGTTGAGAGGGGCCTGGCAGTGGGGGGCACCCACGTCCCCGTGGAGCCTCTGGAGGACTTAGGCGTACGGGTGGTCTTTACCTCCGTTCCGCCTTTCCTCCCCAACGCCGCCCTCCTGCCACTCCTCAATACCTTGGGGAAGCCGATCTCGACCATCAGGCCGCTTCCCCTCGGCTGCAAGGACCCCGCCCTCCGCCACGTCCTCTCCTTCCGCCGGCAGGTGCAGCTCCAGCTGCCACCAGCGGCTCGGGGTGAGGGGACGCTGGAGGGGTCCTTCTTAGTACCCTATCAAGGGGCCCACTACCGAGTTTACTACTCGACAGGAGAGGCCCGTTGTTTTCTTTGCCGAGCGACGGGGCACGCCCGGAGGGACTGCCCCCGGGCCCAGCAGGAGGGGAGGCCCGACCCCGGCCACCCGAGCCCCGCGACCGCCCCCCCTCTGTCTCCCGACACCCAGAGAGGTCCAGCCGGACCCGCGGGAGAGAGAGGGCCAGGGCCACCGCTACCGGGTACGGAAGGGGGCTCACCCCGGAATGAGATCTCTCTTCCGCCCGTGACCCCACTTCCTTTCCTCCAAGGCCCAGCCCTTGCGCTGCTGTCCCCTCGCTCTGCCCTTTCTGCTGAGCCTTCCACTTCGGAGGGCTGGGGGCTTGTGCGGCACGGGCGCAGCAAGCGCAAGGCCGGCGCCCAGTTCCCCCCCCTCCCCGTTGCTGAGGGGGAGAGGGGGGAACCCGATAAAGCTAGGAGGAGGACTGCTCAAGCTGAGCCTTCCACCGAGCCCCCAGCCGGAACCCAGCCGGCAACATCAGACAGTGCTGCCCCCTCGCTTACCACCGAGGAGGACCTCGTGGCAGCGGGAGGGGAGCTCTCATCCCCCTTGGAGGAGACCGACACCCTGGGTCTCTTTCCAGTCCGTCAGGGGGAGGAGATCCCCCCCCGAGCAGAGGGCTTGGCACACAGTGGCACCGAGCCACCCTCCATTCTCCCTAACCAGGACACGGACTCCGCACTCTGTGCGGAGCTGGCCGAGGCTGCGGAGCCTCGGTCCACCCTCGGGGGTGCTGGCCCAGATGATTCCTCCCAGGAGCCTAACACTGACAGCTCCGAATCACCTGACGCCACCCCCATAGAGGACCTGGTTGCTATCCCCGTTCCTCCCCCCCCTGACCCTGACCAGGGGCCTGCCCTCGACTCTCACCCCGACCCCCTCTCTCCCGTAGACCTTAACCCCCGTATTGTTCTTACCCCACTCGCCCTTCTCCTTCCTGGCTCCGACCTTGTCTGCCCTCCCCCTGTCACCCGCCCTCTCGCCGCATCTGGGACTGCTTCTCTCTCCCTTGAGAGCTCCCAAGAGGCGGCTTCCGTTTCTCTCCCCCCTCCTCCTCCTCCACCCCCTCCCCTCGCTTCAGCCCCAACAACAAGCCATGGAGCCGATGCGGGAGCCGAGGCACAGAAGGAACCCCCCGGCGTGTCGCAAGAGGCGCTGCGCGTTTTTCTCCAGGACGTGCGTGGAGCCCGGAATCCAGTAGAGCTTGCTCTACAACGCTGGGGGGACTTCGACCGGATCCTTCACGCCACACGCGCCGCAGTGAAGAAGGGGAAAGGGACCAGTCGAGAGACCGCCGCAGCATACCAGCGAGCTCGCGCTTTCCGCACCGCCCTGACGACCTACGGACTTGGCCATGGACTGCTTCGTAGCCCTATGAGGACCCGCGGCGCTCCTGACCACGAGGCTCCCCTCTACCCCTCTTTACAATGCCCGTCGTCTTTGCCACCCTAAACACCAGAGGCTGCAAGACGGATCTCCGCAGGAGCCAGGCGCTCTCCTTCCTTCGGGTGAGGGGATACTCCGTCACGTTCCTGCAGGAGACCCACACAGAGCCAGCCGCCGAGGCAAGCTGACGGCTTGAGTGGGGAGACCGGGTGTACTTCAGCCACCTCTCAACCCGTGCGGGCGGGGTGGCCACCCTGTTCTCCCCAGCCTTGCAACCCGAGGTGCTGGGAGCCACTGACGTCGTGCCCGGCCGCCTGCTGCACCTTCGAGTCCGTGTGGAGGGGCTGACACTGAACCTTGTCAACATCTACGCCCCGAATACAGGCCCGGAGCGGGTCCGGTTCTTCCAGCGAACCTCCGCCTTTCTCTGCACCTTGGACCCTCGCGAATGCCTGGTCCTCGGCGGAGACCTCAATACCACCCTCGAGGAACGAGACCGCACGGGGACCGAGAGCTGCCCGACCGCTGCAGGCATCCTCCGAGAGATCATAGACCGTCACTCCCTGGTGGACGTCTGGCGGGACCAGCACCAGGATGACGATGTTACCTTCACCTTTGTCCGGGTGGGAGAGAACCGATCGAGCCACTCCCGTCTAGACTGCATCTACCTCTCTCGCCGCCATCTGGCGCAAGCCCACTCCTCAGACGTCCAGATAGCCCCGTTCTCGGACCACCACCTGGTGACCGTGACAGCTTCCCTCACCGCAGAGAAGCCGGGGCCGGCCTACTGGCACTTCAATAACAGCCTGCTAGAGGACGTGGGCTTCGTGGCGTCCTTTCGAGACTTTTGGCTGGCCTGGCGGGAACAGAGGCACACCTTTCCCACGGCACGGCGTTGGTGGGATGTAGGGAAAGTGCGCGTCCGGCTCTTCTGCCGCGATTACACTTGGGGGACTAGCCGACGGCGGGATGCGGGGAGAGAGCAGCTGGAGCGGGAGGTGTTAGCGCTGGAGAGGCGCCTCGCTGCCAACCCCGGGGATGCATCCCTCTGCGAGGCGTGTCGAGAGAAACGGGAAGAGCTCCGAGCCCTCGAAGCTCTTCGGGCTCGGGGAGCCTTGGTTCGATCCCGCATCCACCTCCTTCGGGAGATGGACCGTGGCTCCCGCTTCTTCTACGCCTTGGAGAAAACGAAGGGGGCCCGAAAGCACATCACCTGCCTCCTGGCGGAGGACGGCACCCCCCTCACAGACCCGGTGGAGATGCGGGGAAGGGCCAGGGCCTTTTACGCCAGCCTCTTTTCACCAGACCCGACCGATGCCACCGCCTGCCGGGCGCTTTGGGAGGGGCTCCCCGTGATTGGCATGGGCGACCGAGACCGGCTGGAGCTACCTCTTACTTTGACCGAACTCTCGGGAGCTGTCCGCCTCATGCCCACCAACAAATCCCCAGGCATGGACGGGCTGACCGTGGAGTTCTACCGTGCCTTCTGGGACATCCTCGGCCCAGACCTTGCCGCTGTCTGGGCCGAATCCGCGACTGACGGAGAGCTCCCCCTCTCATGCAGGCGGGCTGTGCTTACCCTACTGCCCAAGAAGGGGGACCTCCGCGACCTTCGGAACTGGCGCCCCATCTCGCTCCTTAGTACGGACTACAAAATCATAGCCAAAGCCCTCTCGCTGCGGCTGAGGACCGTGCTGCAAGACGTGATCCATCCTGATCAGACCTACACCATCCCGGGCCGTACCATCTTTGACAATCTCTATCTAGCCCGGGATCTCCTGGAGCTTGGGCGCAGGAACCGCCTGTCCTTCGGCCTGCTCTCCTTAGACCAGGAGAAAGCATTTGACAGGATAGACCACGGGTATCTTCTGGGCACTCTGCGGGCGTTCGGCTTCGGACCCCGGTTTGTGGGGTTCCTCCGAGCGCTGTACACCTCTGCGGAGTGCCTGGTGAAGTTCAACCGGACCCTGACTGAACCGGCCAGCTTCGGGCGGGGGGTCCGCCAAGGCTGCCCGCTGTCTGGCCAACTGTACGCCCTGGCCATCGAGCCCTTCCTGTGTCTCCTCCGCCGGAGGCTGACGGGACTGGTGCTCCAAGAGCCGGAACTCAGACTGGTCCTGTCAGCGTACGCTGACGACGTACTCCTTGCGATCCAGGACCCGGGCGACCTGGTGCGGTTGGAGGGCTGCCTGGCCATCTATTCGGCAGCCTCCTCCGCCCGGGTCAACTGGACCAAGAGCTCAGGCCTCATGGTGGGAACGGGGTGGCAGACGGGCCCCCTCCCACCTGCGCTGCAGGCCATTCGGTGGAGCGCAGGTCCGATGCTCTACCTGGGCGTTTATCTGTCAGCTACCCACCCTTCCCCGGTAGAGAACTGGCAAGAGCTGCAGGACCGAGTGTCTGGGCGGCTGCGAAAGTGGGCAGGATTGCTCCGGTGTCTCTCTCTCCGAGGGAGGGCACTGGTGCTCAACCAGCTAGTCCTGTCCATGCTCTGGTATCGGCTCAGTACCTTGGTCCCGACCCAGAGCTTCTTGGCCCATCTTCAGAAGAAGGCCCTGGAGTTCTTTTGGCCGGGACTGCACTGGGTCTCCGCAGGGATCCTGAGTCTCCCCCTGAAGGAAGGGGGGCAGGGCCTGTGTTGCATCCGCAGCCAGGTCCACACTTTCCGCCTCCAGGCCCTGCAGAGGCTCCTCTATGGTGGGAATGGTCCAACATGGTGCCACTTAGGGCGTGCCTTCCTCCACCGCCTTTGAGGGTACCGGTACGACCGACAGCTCTTTTTCCTTCACCCGAGAGGCCTTCCACAAAGCCTCTCTGAGCTGCCAGACTTTTACCAGGACCTCCTCCGAACCTGGAGGCTGGTTTCAGCCTCCAGACCCCTTGCAGTCACCGAGGGAGACAGCCTTCTAGCAGAGCCCCTGCTGCACAACCCCCAGCTGCGTGTGCAGGTGGCAGAAGCCCCCTCGGTGCAACGGGGGCTGGTCCGGGCGGGAATCACTAGGATCGGAGACCTCCTAGACTATGACCGGGGGGACTGGGTGGATCCTCGGACGCTGGCCCAGCGCATGGGGCTCTCCCTCCTTCGGACCCCCCAACGCGTACTCCGGGAGGTGAGGGCGGCCTTGCCCCCCGCCGCCCAGGCCTACCTCGAGCAGGTTTTGCGGGAGGGTACCCCTCGCCCTCCCTTCAGCTCAAGCCCTCCCGTGCTCACCATTGGGCCCCGGCCCCGAGAGGCCCTTCAGCCTCTCCCTCCTTATGCCCCAAGCCGGTTGTCTGAGATGCAGCCGGTTCTCTTTCGAACCGCGCCCAGAAAGCACCTGTACACAATTGTACTTCACACCCTTCACTTCCACGCCCTTGCGTCCCGCCCAGATACTAAATGGCGGAACCTAATGACATCTGTGGAGGGCGAAGATCCCCAGTGGGCCAGTCTTTACTCTACCCTGACCCCACGGCCCGTCGGGGACATTGGTTGGCGGCTCCTTCACGGAGCCGTGAGCACGGGCGTATACCTGGCACGGTTTACCCCTCGCCCCGACACCTGCCCTTTCTGTGGCGAGAGGGAGACCCTAGCACACGCCTATCTAGAGTGCGCCAGGCTGCAGTCCCTTTTCCGGCTCCTCCAGAACCTCCTGTTGAGGTTCTGGTTGCATTTCTCTCCCCACCTGCTTATTTATGCACACCCCATCCGGAGGCCCACGAGGTCGCGGGACCTCCTCGTCAACCTCCTCCTAGCCCTGGCCAAGGCGGCCATCTATAACACCAGAGAGAGAAAGTTGGCTGAGGGAGGGCACTGCGACTGTGGGGCCTATTTTCGTTCTTCCATCTGTTCACGTATTCGGGTGGAGTTCTTCTGGGCGAAATCCGCTGGCTCCCTAGACATCTTCCGGGAGCAGTGGGCCCTGTCCGGAGCTCTCTGCTCGATATCTTCACGTGGTTCCCTTTGTTTGAATTTGTGACCCCCAAAAGGGGAGTCTCGAGTGATAGGTGGATCCCACCAAGATTGATATTGATTGAGTGATTAAAGAAAGCCCTCAGATAGTAGGGGAATTGTTAAGGTTTGGGGCACTGTGAGATTGGGACATGTACTAGGTAATTCGGGTAAATGGAAGGCCCGTGCGCCGAGGAAGTTTTCCTGTGCTAGTACACTAGGTAATTCGGGTAAATGGAAGACCTGGGCGTCGATGAAGTCTTCCTGTGCTAGGTCCCTGTCTCCAGCCAGCCCCTCTCCCCTTCTCTCCGGTTGGGTTACTTTGGAATATTGTTTTATTAAATAGGCCTATTTTATTGTAGTGTATAGAAGAATATTGAGTTGTATTAGTTGTAATGTGTTATTTGTTAGTTTATGTAGATTAATGTGGGTTAATTATGTAATGCTTATTATATGCTTTTGTATAAATGAAATAGTATGAGCACCCAGCTCATGCGAAGAGGGCTGGGTTTGTATTTGAAGGGTTTTTGGATGTTTTAAGGAAGCAAAGTTTTGGGAATGTGGTTTATGTGTGAGGGGTTGATGTATGTAGGATTAATAAGGAATGTTTTAAGGAAGCAAAGTTGGAATGAGGCATGTGCATGTGGGTTGGTGTATGTAGATATGATAAGGATTGAAGTCCTTTAATTGTAAGATTGAGTTGTTTTAGTTTAATGTGTTATGATTATTTTTATGTAGATTAATGTGGCTTAATTATGTAATGCTTATTACATGCTTCTGTTAAATAAAATAGTGCAAGCTCCCAGTCCCCCGAAGTGGAAGGCTCGGTAGCAGGGGCAGAGCGAGGGGGCAGCAGCGCAAGGATCAGGTCTCGGAGGGCAGGAGGTGAGCTCACGGGTGGAAGAGGAATCTCGTTCCAGGGTGAACCCCTCTCCGTGCCAGGCCGTGGTGGCCCTGGTCCTTCCTCCCCAGCGGGTCCAGTTGGACCTTTCTGGGTGTCGGGGGGTGGACGGGGGGCGGCTGCAGAGCTCGAATGGCTGAGGGGGCGGCTACCGTTGGCTCGATCGAGGTCTTCCTGGGCCTCGGGGGGCCCGGGCCTCCCCTCCCGCCGGGCCTGGGGGCAGTCCCTCCGGGTGTGCCCCGTCGCTCGGCAAGAGAAACAGCGGGCCTCTCCTGTCGAGTAGTAGACTCGGTAGTAGGCCCCTTGGTAGGGTACTGAGAAGGACCCCTCCAGCGCCCCTCCACCCCGAACCGTCGGCAGTAGCTGGAGCTGCACCTGCCGGCGGAAGGAGAGGACGTGGCGAAGGGTGGGGTCCTTGCAGCCGAGGGGAAGCGGCCGGATGGTGGAGATAGGCTTCCCCAAGGTATTGAGGTGAGACAAGAGGGCGGCATTGGGGAGGAAAGGCGGGACGGAGGTTAAGACCACTCGTGTGCCTAAGTCCTCCAGGGGCTCCACAGGGACGTGGGTGCCCCCCACTGCCAGGCCTCTCTCAACTGCCTCCTGAGCAGCCGTCTCAGATGTTAGGAAGAACACCACCTTCCCGTACATCTTCGAGGCGGCTACTATGGCTTGGGACCCCACCACTCGTGATAACGCCCGCACGTAGGTTTCCACGTGGGGCGAAGCGGGTGTCAGGGAGCAGCGGACCCCATGCTTCCTAGTGAGGGTCGGGAAGGGACCCCGGCCCTCAGGGACCGTGATGGAAGCAGCGGTCCGGTCAGATGACGAGGCAGCGGGCGTTGAGCCTGCAGCCACTCGTGCATATGTCTTGGGGGCGGCATCGCCCCCAGAGCTAGTAGAAGGAATGGCAGGGGGGGGCGGTGTGGGGGGGGGAGGGCGCTTCACCACAGAAGGCGCCGCCTTCTTGGTGGGACCTTTGCCCTTCCCTCCCCCGCCCCGGCCCTTCCCCCCGGCCGGGGGCTTACCCCCTGGATCAGGGGGATCAGTCTCCATGGTCACAGCAGGGTCCCGGGAGTCCTCTATTGAGGTACTCGCCGCTGATGTCTCGGGGCCAGCACCTGAGGAGAGGTCAGCACCTGGGTTGAGGCTCTCAGGCAGGAGCAAGGTCCCGAGGCTTTGGGAAGAGGCAGGAACGTCCAGGAGGACGTTCGCAGCTGCCATCTTGGAGGGGGTGGGGTGAGCTCAGCAATGGGATAGGGGGGCAGGGAAGAGGATAGATAACTACTCTACACCTCTTGGCTGTGGGGTCATCAGCCTAAGTTGGAAAGCCGGTCCTTGGCTGCACCCAGGGGGCAAACCTGGAGCCGGAGGGGGGGGAAAGAAAAAAAAGGAAAGAGAAATGGTGCCCGGCGAGGTTTTCCGGTTGGGAGGGGAAAAATGAGCGCTGCTGGAGTGAAATAATTGTGAAAGGGGGGGCTAAGGGGGAAGCAAAACTGCGCAACTGCAAGCTGTAGCCGTGCCAAAGAAAAGACCTTGAAAAGAAACTGAAAGGTAAACAATCTCTCTAAAAGCGGCAGACTAAAAAAAGGGGGGTGGCGAGAGGGGGGGGAATTTAACAAAAAAAACCGGCCTGGGGGAAAAGCAGAGGGAGGGGGGGAAGCTTAGGGGGGACTAAAACAAGGCTGGGGGGCTCAGCAGCAAGCTGCTAGAGCCAGACGGGACGGGGAACCACTAATTCAGGGGCTAGACTTGGGAGAACGGATGGGCTTGGGAGGGGGAAGGAGCAGCAAGACAGGGGGAACAGACAACGGGCAAATAAACTGAAAAAGGAGGAGGAAAAACCGTGGGGAAAGGGCGAGGGAGGGTGGGGAAAGGTAGAGGGGACCCTAAGACAGGTTACTAAGGGGAAAAAAAGAAAGGGGAAAGGGAAAAAAGGGAATTACTCACAGCAGCAGCGGGGAGAAGAAGCAAAAGCAGCTGGGAGCTTGTGCAACGCAAGCGCAGCAAGCTCAAGGCCGACCCTCAGTCCTCCCCCCCCCCACTGCTGAGGGGGAAGGGGAACCTGAAAAGGTTAAGAGGCGGACTGCTCAAGTTCACGTATTCGGGCAGAGTTCCTCTGGGCGGAATCCGCCGGCTCCCTAGACACCTTCCGGGAGCAGTGGGCCCTGTCCGGAGCTCTTTGCTCGATATCTCCATTTGGCTCCCTTTGTTTAAATGTGTGACCCCCCATAAGGGGAGTCCTGAGCAGTGGGTGGACCCCTTGGGTCACCTTGGGTATATGGTTTTTATTAAAAAGGTTTATTTTAATGTAGTGTATAGAAGATTAGTAAGTTGGTTTTAATGTAGTTTAAGTTTGTACTGTGGTTTAATTATGTAATGTTAATTACAGGTTTTTGCATGAATAAACAATAGTACAAGCTCCCAGCCCTCCGAAGTGGAAGGCTCGGCAGGAGGGGCAGAGCGAGGTGACAGCAGCACAAGGATTGGGTCTAGGGGAAAAGGAAGTGGGGTCACAGGCGGAAGAGAGGTCTCGTTCCGGGGTGAACCCCCTTCCGTGCCTGGCCGTGGCGGCCCTAGCCCCCTCTCCCTCGCGGGTCCGGCTGGACCTCTCTGGGCGTCAGGAGGCGGAGGGGGGGCGGCCGCGGGGCTTGGCTGGCTGGGGGCACGGCCATCGCTGGCCCAACCAGGGCCCCCCCGGGCCTCGGGGGGCTCGGGCCTCCCCTCCTGCCGGGCCTGGGGGCAGTCCCTCCGGACGTGCCCCGTCGCTCGGCAAAAGAAACAACGGGCCTCTCCTGTCGAGTAGTAAACTCGGTAGTGGGCCCATTGGTAGGGCACTAGGAAGGACCCCTCCAGCGCCCCTCCACCCCGAGCCGCCGGTGGCAGCTAGAGCTGCACCTGCCAGCGGAAGGAGAGGATGTGGCGGAGGGTGGGGTCCTTGCAGCCGAGGGGAAGTGGCCGGATGGTCGAGATTGGCTTCCCCAGGGTATTGAGGAGGGGCAAGAGGGCGGCATTGGGGAGGAAAGGCGGAACGGAGGTAAGGACCACCCGTGCGCCTAAATCCTCTAGGGGCTCCACGGGGATGTGGGTGCCCCCCACTGCCAGGCCCCTCTCGACCGCCTCCTGAGCGGCCGCCTCAGATGCCAGGAATAACACCACCTTCCCGTACATCTTCGAGGCGGCTACTATGGCCATGGGCCCTACCACTCGTGCCAACACCCGCACGTAGGTTTCCACGTGGGGCGAGGCAGGCACCAGGAGGCAGCGGACCCCATGCTTCCTGGTGAGGGTCGGGAAGGGGCCCCGGCCACGTGGGATGTTGCTGGAGGTGGTGGTCAGGGTAGGTGTCTTGGCAGCGGCAGGCGGGGGGCCCGCGGCCACCTGGGCATACGCCCTGGGGGCGCTGCCGCCCCCAGAGCTGGTGGAAGGGACAGCGGGAGAGGATAGAGAGAGAGGAGGAGGGGCCCCAGCCACAGGAGGTGTTGTCTTCTGGGCGGGACCTTTGCCCTTCTTTTTACCCCCCTGATTTTTTCTCCCGATCGAGGGAGCGCCCCCCAGATTAGGGGGGGCAGGAGCCGTGGCAGCAGCAGAGTCCCTGGCGTCCCCACCAGAGTCGTCCTCCGCCCGCCCCTGGGGAATGACTCCCGGTGGCTCAGAGGGGGCAGCAGGACCGGTTGTTGAGGGCAGGGACGGGGTTTCAGGGTGGAAGGGAGGGGCAGGAGTGTCTATGGGGGGGGTCCAGTGATGATATCCCAAATTTCCAAGAACCGGTTCTATAAAGGCAGGTGATATTTAAGAACCTATTCTGTTTATTTTTTTTCTCTCTGAGAATGGAAGCAAATCACTTTTTGGTTTCGCGACCCTCTTTCACACCTAAAAATTTTTTGCGACTTCTCAGAAATTTTGCATGACTCCCCCCCCCACACAAGCAGAAAAGTGCAGCAGCGCACATGTGCATTGTGATGTACTTTACAATCTCCGACTTATGGGATCAAAAAGAATTAAACCATTTTTATAATTGAAAAAAAACTTATTTATTTGGCAAGATATTTCCATATTGACATTCTATTCTTATCATATCTCTCTTCAGGAGGATGATTCTTTTTGACCCTAGCGTCATCAGCTGTGTTGTGATTTCTTAGCCACATTCGAACTGAGTCGCTGCAGTCCCAATGATCCAATGGAAGACCTATCAAATTTATTACTAGAACATTTGCCACATTTTTCACTTCAAGGCGATTTCTTTTGTCCGAATAAATTGTGTTCATTACAGACAACCCTCGTTCAGCCTCTGCGGAACTTACAGCAATGGTATTAATTATATTTTTAGGTCTTTGGATAGTTTCGGGTACAACATGTTTCTGGTAATTTCTCGTAACGTTTTCAACATAATCACGGAAATCGTTAACAGAAATCTCATGATGAAATACTTTGCAAAAATCCGGTAATTTCTCTTCAACTTCTTTCCAGGGAACTACAGCTTCTTCCAAATTCCAAGCATCTGGGTTCACAATTTTAACTAACTGATTAATTTTATGATTTCTATCTTGAATATTATTACTTATGCTATTATAATCCATTAATCTTAATGTCATATTTGTTATCACCGCATTCAGTAATTTTTGACGAGGAAGACTCACATATTTGTTGTCTTCAACAAAATTAGTATGCTGGAATTCTTTAGAAGAGATAGTTTCATTTATTACTTTTTCGTAAGTACCACTCTTCTCTCTGAGATACTCAAATGTTTTAATTGTTCTCTTAATCAATTGTTCAGCACGTAATATATTTACACATCTTCCTTGAAGAGCATCTGACAACAAAGAAATTTCTTCTAGTATATCGATCATTAAAGCCAGATCTCTCATAAAGTATTTGTTGGCGAGACGCTTAGCCATTCCAGAAAATTTCTTATTAGTAGAAAAAAAATCATACAGTGCTGGATAGGCTCGCCATGTTGCAACTGCCGTTCTATGGCTGCATGCTGCCCATCTTGGGCCAAAAACTCTACCAATTTTTAGAATTTCAATTCCCAAATTGTTTGAAATTGTATTCAGTGCCATTTGGTTTTTATTAGATTGATGAAAGATTTTGTATATTTCATCAATAAATGCTTTAAAGTGATTCACTTGCTTTATGTCCTTGATAGAATCATCCAAAACAAGCTGAAGGCGATGACTCAAACAATGCCAAATAATAATCTCGGGATAGTCGTTTTTTATTTTAACACTCACTCCTGACCGCCTTCCCAGCATCACACTTGCTCCATCTGAATAAAATCCAATCAAATTATTCTTCAGATATGGATTATCAAATCCTACTGAATGCAGGCTTTGTAGTAGAGCAGTGTAAATGGTTTCAGCATCTTGGCCTTGTAATTCCACCAAATCAACAAAAATTGTTGGTGAAAAATCTATATCTTCGACCTTAATAAAAATTATAAGGACTGGTTTGCATGATATTGTTGAGGCCTCATCAATTATAATACAAATCTTTAAATTCTGATCAATTATTTTTTTTAAACACTTCCTTTTTAATGTATTTTGCAATGTGTTCAACAATTTTGACAGCAGTGAATCGAGAATGGAGTCCCACTCCCATATCTAACCCATTCTTTTTTTGTAATTCTATCAATTGTTCAATATCAGAAAACGGTCGGTTTAGTTTTGCTAAAGTGTAAACCGTATTGAAAATTTTACTAGTGGAGCTCATAAACTTCTCGTGAGCTTTGTCTATGGATTTGGAAATTGCATTTTTTGCACTTTCTTTCAATTGCATCGCACATATCTGATGCGCTTTTGATGAAAAGTGTTCCTTTCTTTTTTTTCGAAGAGAGGCTTGTTGAACCATTTTCTTTTTTCCACTTGGAACAACATTACATCTTCTCCATTCCATTGACACATGGGCTGCCTTCACTTTTACTGACTCAACTTTGGTACAGATATCACACCCAAGCTTTTTTCCGATAATAAGTAAACCGCAATATTTTTCTTTGAATTCGTTAGCTTGTTTCGTATTCCAGCAGTCAGGAAGGTCACTATCTACATTTATTTCATCTGTATCTTTTGTACTTGTGGAACTGGACAACTTATTTATGTCATCAACTTTATTTTCTGTTGTATCAGAAGAAACAGAAGGCAAAACTTGATTCGAAATATCATCCTTTACCATCGGTTTAGATTCTGTATCAGTTTTTGGGACTTTCATGAAGAAGTCCGATATTGGTTGGCATTTTCGTTTCATTTCTTGTGAAGGGTTTGTTTTTATTATATTCTTGTGTAAAATTCACCCTAGCAAGAAAAACAAATTCACCTAATTCATTCATTTTTAATACAAATGAGGGGCAACAAATCATAAAACCGAAATAAAATAGTAAAAATAAAAAAAGAAACGTGATGATTAAAACTATTTGAAAATGAGTCACGCCACTGGATGAGCCAAAGTTACTGTTATATTTATCATCTTGCCGAGTTATTCTAGAAAAAACATGTTGAACTCATTGTTAAAAAAGACACATTGTTACGTCAGATATAACAAACTAAATGAAAATAATGTTGTAGATTATTGTTGGAAACAATTTAAGTAATTTGTTAATTCAATTCTTTTTTGGGAGAATAATAAATAAAATTTATTTTTGGATAATTTTAACAACTGGTTCACTAATTTTTTTTAATTTTAAGAACCGGTTGGATATCATCACTGGGCAGAGGGATATATAGTTCTCTGTTTAGTGAACATTTTAGGATCTGATTGAGAGGATGCTTTAATGGTTTAAGCATCGTGTTTGAAATAATTTGTCTCCTGGAAGCCTCAGACTGGCTTAGCCCTTCTTCCTTCCAGAAGACAGGTGCTGAGTTCCAGGCAATCCATTATGTAGAGTTCTCAGACAAGATGTTAAAAACTGAGGTGAAATCATGACCCTGTTGAAATCAGTGTGAGTTTTGCCAGTGACTTTAACAGGCCTAGGGTTTCATCTTGAAATTCTGTCCATTCTCTGTGTGTGCCAAAGGGCCTATGGTGCATTTTGTAACAAGCAGAGGTTTGCTCCAGTGTTGTACAGAATTTCCCCTCCCTCCACTGTTGCACACCATGGTGCATGTCCATTGTCTGCTCTTCCTAAAAGGCAGGTACAATTCAGTGATGCTGTATGTGTAGAACTTTTTGTAAATTGCTTTGGGATGAAAGGTGCTATAGAAATGTAAAATATTATTACAATAAGCTCGGCTTGTGACAGATGCTTTATAATGGCATATCCCAGGAAACAAATAGTGACTGCTGTTTAATTAAGAAGGAATCAGCATAAATCCCATTTGCTGCTTTTAGGCAGTGCCCAGTAATTTACTGTTCATAGATTTTTTTAAGCTGTGAAAGGACTACCACTATTCTCTAATTTGACCTCCTGCATAATGTGCGCCATAGAATTTCATCCAGTAATTCTTCAGTGTGTTCCCTCCCACCTTCAGTTTATCATGGCTATTTAGATTGAAATCCTTTCAGAGCAAATGCTGTCTCTCACTACATGTTTGTACAGTGCCTAGCACAACAGGGCCATGATGTTTAGGGCTTTTAGATGCTACTATCATATAAATAATAGAAAATGTATTCTTCCCTACCATATAAGTGAATGCTATCAAGCCCAATACCTGTCTGCACATTGTTTAGAAAGCTGTCCAGTCTCTATGTAAAAATTATATGAATTTACCAATTTCCTTGGTTCCAATGGTTAACTGCCATCATATAAAAAAGTTCCATCTTATTCAAATTTGAATGTTTCTAATTTTAGCTTCCAGACATGGGATCTTGCTGTGCCTTTGTCTACTAGATATAAGATCTCCTAATATCCGATATATTCGCTCTGTAGGTGCTTCCATCAGATGTTTAAATATGTGTGAGATTCTAAGTGCCAGTCTTCTAACCCAGAAATTGCCATATAGTTTAAGGGGTACATTTTTCTGAGTTGTTTCACCAAGAGAGGGATCCAAAAGTATTGATAGGCGAGTCTCATCCTCCTCCTAAGTTTTGTTACTTACTGCAGCATCCCAGTGAGAAGGTATGGGAGCAAAGCAGCAAAGTCTGAGAAACACAAAAAATCTGTATGCCTTGGTGTGAAGCAGCAAAAGTGGGTACGGGGAATGATGAAATGTGGTACCCTGGCTAGCAGATGATATCTTCTATTGCAGCAGTGTACCAAGTTCAAAGTGTCTGCAACCACAAGGATCTTGTCCAGTGAATAGTAAAGAGCAGGCCTTGTCACTGGGGAGTAAGAAGTTCTAGCTAGTGCATGGGAGGGGACCTGTGCCATCCACTCCTGTAGAATCCAAGCTTTATTTTTTTCTAAAAATTATATGCTTGGCGAGAAGCTTATCTGAATTACTATGATCAAGTTTGTTTTCTGATCCACTGAGTCATCAAACCTGTTAGCTATAACTGTTCTTCATCTTAGCAGTCTGCTACTTAGAGCTAAAGGCTGCTGTATTTCTCTGGGAAGCAGGGAGGGGAAATGGGATAGCAGACATTAGTGGAATGGCTTTCCCATCCTTAAAAGTGATCAAATCCTGAACTACAGAATAAATGCCCTGTTTTGTGTCCCAGTCTTCATTGAGAGCAACTGCCCCAATTGTTAATTAGCAACAGACACAGAGAATAAATATGAGTTAAAGGACTCTGTATGGCTTTCTTGGCAATACAATTGACTAGCCTATACAAATTAAATATTGATACTTGTAGGGGAGAGTTTGTAATTGTTTGAAAATTGAGTGTTCCATAAATATATTTTCAGTCTTATAGAGTGAATAATTCCCCCTGCAGATCAGCCATGCTTTCCGCTCTAGCCAGGTCCCAGAAATTTTGACTAAGAATTCCCTAGGAAAACTACATGGTCTTTATTTTGCCTACTTTGGAAGAACAAACGACTGACCCTGATCTGATTTGAACCTATGGTTCCAGAGAAAAGAAAACTTTTTCTCATACTTACGGTTATTTCTATTTTTAAACACCTTTGAAACACTCCTAGTGGTATCATCTCTGTAGCATCTAAATTCCTAGTTAGAGTGATAGATTTCAGACTTGCTCTGACCACTACACATTTCTTCCAGCTGGCACTGAAATAAAAATCGACGGAGTCATCCATTATATCGGTAGGCAAGTGTCACCTTTTAAAAAGGGCCACCAACATATAGGGTTAATTACCTGTTTAGCTTATAAGCTTGCAGCACAGATATAGCTCTTTTTAAATACAAAACCAAACAATTTTAAAAGAACATGATGAAAAATCACTTTTCTGAAATTGTAATAGTTATACCTAAAATGACTATAACTGAGAGTTTAATAAATATCCCCTTTTGGTTTGTTTTGACAGCATTTTATGTATAATTGGCTTCATTTTTGCCTACATTGTATGCAGAGATGTTGTAGCCATGTTGGACCTGGGATATTAGAGAAACAAGGTGGGTGAGATAATATCTTTTATTGAACCAACTTCTGTTGGTGAAAGAGCACAACCTTTTGAGCTTACACAGAGGTCTTCTTAACTGAAGAAGACCTCTGTATAAGCTCCAACACTCCAGCTCTCTATCCATTTTATAGCCCATTCATCCAACCCATACTTCTTTAACTTGCTGATAAGAATACTGTATGAGACTGTATCAAAATCTTTGCTAAAGTCTAGATATATCATGTCCACCTCTTTCCCCGCATCCACAGAGCCAGTCACCTCTTCAAACAGCTGCAGCTTTGCAGGGGAAATGAAATGGCAGCAAATAGGGAAAGTTTAGCATAATTCTAAGCAATTGCAAAACAGACTTGGAGCAGGACATGTTAAACAGCCTAGTCCCGTGTTGCTATTGGGAGACCACTAGTGCAGGTAAAAGTCATGACATTTTACCATACATCAATCAATAAAACTCAAGTAAGCTCAGATGACTTATTGAACTTTATTGAGTGTTGTCAGCTGTGTGGGAAGGAAAATATTAATGAATTTCTGACCCATAATGAGGGTTTGGTTGTTCAGCTGGAAAGACATCAGGGACTGGGTCCCAAGGAACCAGAAACATACATCATCCCATCTTCTGCCATAAATTCTTGATCCAAAGAAGGAAGGAGCCCCAATTCCTTAGTAGGGTGAGTGTCAGATCAGTGAGCTACTAACGCTCCATTCAGCCATCTCCCAGTTACAAGTGGCTCTGGATTCCTCTGTTGCTTTTTGTGGATGAATTAGTAGGTGGAAGATTTCACATACTGCATCTGTGACTTAGACAAGAGGGAAGGATACGCTTCTCCTTCTGTGCCATGGGCACATGGATTCCAGGTGAGTTTTATTCTGGTTTCATTCCTCTTCCAGCTGTCGTTTTCCTTTGAAAGAGGCAGTGCCTGGTTGTGCATTGACACCATGTGTGCTCAATAAGCTCACCTTGGAGTGCACGTGGAACGCTGTGGTCCACCAGCACGTGTGTAAGTGATGCCAGGGTGTTCACGGCAGAGGCGAAACGGGCCCAGAAATGAACTGAGAGCGAGATTTTTAAAAGGTATTGAGGCATCTAGTGGGATTTTCGAAAGCACCTCGGTATCTAAAACCCAGGCACTTAGAAGCATCTGAAAATCCCACTAGGTGCCTACCTGCTTTTAAAAATCAGGCCCTAATTGAATAAGAGCCATGTTTGCAATCAAGAAAGTGACTGAAACCCAAGTCAGATCATCCAGTGATACGGAGAAAAATTTGCACCTGGGGGAAGAATAAAGGGCCATGTGCCCGGCTGGGATAAATCAGCTGTGGCTTCATTGCAGTCATTGGTTCACATCTGCAGCTGTAGTTCCACTGGAGTCAAGGAGAGCAGATCGCCAGCTAGTATAGTTAATGGAGCTACGCCTATTTGCACCAGCTGAGAGGTGGGCTAAAGCACTATTCTCTGAATTTGTTCCAGGTTTTCCCCCTCCTCCCACTTCTAGTCCTTCTGCCCATCAACCAAGTTGTTTTTCTCCTCTCTTTTTCTGTCCATCAGTGAGGGGTTCCCTGCTCTCTTCACTCCATGACATAGTGTTTCCTTCTGCTCCTCTGAGCCCCTCCTTCCAGCCTGCCCCCTTGCCCCATCCCTGAACCACTTTACCACGAGAGCTTTAGCACCCATTGCTTGCACGTGCTTTCTGCTCCTTCATTTCCAGTGGTGGCACTTTCAGACCCCTGTCCTCTGAGCAGATCTGCTATCAGGGAGCCCTGCTGTGATGCAGAGCCACATTGAATACAGTTCTGTGTGGTTGCAAGGGTCCGTGGTACCAGATCCCACACATGTTCAGGGCCGAATTGATCATTAGATCATCAGAGTTGCATCTGACAGTAAAATCCTGGAAGCTGCAGGGTGTTTCAAGAGCTAAATACAGACTGACCCATATTCTGATTGGCTTAACGACTGTGAAATAATCCAGGTTTCACCCTTCAGAATATTTCCTGGACTCCTAATTGTAGATTTTCATCTTTGAAAATACAAGGTTTAATTTTTTTTAAATGTCTCGAAATGTCTAGACCTGACTGTCGTCTCACTTGCCCTGGCGTCTATCAGGAATCCATTCATTCATGCCAGTGGGGCAACTCGATGTTGAAACTAGGAATTTCCATTCTATGGGAAATGCCAACATTTCAAAATGGTTTGAAATGAATTTTTTTTTTTTACTTTCCTGTGAAATGAATTTACGGGGGGAAAAAATGCTCTTTCATTTTGGATGCATCAAAACATTTCAATGTAATAAAAACCTAATGTTTTTTTGAATCGGGCAATTCACTGAAACCAACTCTTTCCAGAAGAAGGTTCTGGTTTTGATGAGCTAGACTTTTCTGATGAAAAAAAAACTTTTTGTGAAAACATTTCTGGCCAGCTCCAATCTGTAGATCTCTGCTGGACAGGTGCTCAAATAAGACCAGCTACCATGTAGATATCTAAGTACTTGGTACAGGTTTTTTAAGGCCAAGTAACAGATGCCAGCATCTCTGGTTGCTGTGAAGAGGCAGGAGAGAGAATTCTTCAGTGTTCTTAATGAGAACTGTTGGTTGTTAAGCAGTTTTTAAAATCTGATCATTTCATGTAGATGCCTAAATGAGAGCTAAGGGTCAGGGGCGAGCATTTTTAAAGTTATTTAGACACCTAGAGGGATTTTCAAAAAGCACTTAAGCACCTAACACCCATCTGTAAATGCCTGAATATGTTTAAAAATCTGGCCTTGACCTCTTTTGAAAATCTCACCTTATAGCTATTGCAGAAATTTATAGCCCACCTATTTAGTGGAGTGTAAAAAATCTGCACAGGCAATCATTTCCAGATTTAGCTGATTTAGAGGGGCACACAAGGATGGAGAAAAAGTGCAATTACTTAAAAATACAGAAAAAACAACTGATGATTCCCCGTCCATAGCACTGATTTTCAAAAGACGAGTATGCCAAACTAAAATAAAAATCGGGTGTATGAATTCTTCAAATTGCTACAAAATAGAGAAAAATATATATGAAAAAGAAACTTTAGATGAATGGCATTTTTATGTGAATTCTTTTTTATTGTATATTAAGGATTTTCAAAGGTTTACAAACTTTGGATAGCCATCTTTTGGTATGTAATGTTAAAATCAAACGCATGACGAGTACTACTAAATTAATGTATAAATAAGTAATTCGGGATTGGTCAGTGCATTCTGAACCAGCAGAGTAACGTGCCGCGTTACATCAAAACACACGTGCAACATGTAGGCATCAACACACACCCTGAAATAAGTGTTCATCAACACACACAACTACAATATTCATGCAGCTCTTATAAGCACTGCCAATGTTTTTCTCTTGTTCTAATATTGAAAATAATTGCAATCTTACAAAAGAGAAGAAGAAAGTAAATCCTACGTTATGTGAATATTGGTATTTTGCAAAAGAAGAAGTAAAGAGTCATTTTAGATTATATACCGATGTCACTTTTATGGACACGTTCATTTTCTTTGGTGGATTTTTTCTGTACTAAGACAGTAGCTAATACACATATGCTTAATCTGAAGGAGACTAAGCCACCTTGGTGTGAAGGGTAACATTCGGTCTTGGGTCCGAAATATATTAAGAGATAGGAAACAACGAATGGGATGAAGTGGACAGTTTTCAACTTGGCAAAATGGTAACAGCTACCTGCTTCCATTCCGCAGACCAGAGTTGTGAATAGCTAGATAGACAGAGAAATGGGCGTCTATGGGGATAGTGAAAGAGACGGGTGATTGGAAATGGGGTTAAACAAGTGAGCTGGGAAGATATGCAGGTGAAACAATATTATTGTGTATCGCCAAGACAGAGAAGAGTGTGAGGAATGCAGAACGATCTGACCAAGATAGATGGCTGGGCATCAGAAAGGCAGATGAAATTCAGGGCTGAAAGACAAAATAATGTACACTAAAAGGAACAATATGAGCTGCATATCCACCTTATTGGGTCCTAAGTTAACTGTATCCATGGATGAGAAAGACCCCATCATGAATTTGGACAGTTCACTGAAAATAGCTGTTTGATGTTCAGCAGAGATCAAATGAGCAAATGAAATATGAAGTTCCATGGGATGGAAGATATTAGTGAATGGTCTAACAGCATGCTTTAGTTCAGCGGTATGTTCTGCCATGGGAAACTGGGCTCACTTCTCTTTAGAACGGAGATGGATAAGTACAGCAAAGAAAGATCAGGCCCTTCTGTTTTCCCTGTCTCATAAAATAAGGAAAAGAGATGTTCAATATGAGTGAGTGGCAGAAAAATTACCACTCACAAAAGGAAATTATTTTTCACACAGTGTTCACAAAAGCAGTTAGCCTGTGGAACTCACTGCCACATGATATAATTGAAGCTAAGAATTAAACAGCATTCAGGAAAAGTTTGGGTACTTTAACACCCCTCCAAGAGCTGGCACTACCTCTCTCAGGTACTAATTCAGCCCTCAGTACAAAAGTGTCTCTCAATCCTTGATGTATTTAGCCTCACAACATCCCCCATGCAGCAGGAAAGTGTTATTATCCCCATTGTACAGATTGAGAACTGAGTCACAAAGAGGTTAAGTAGTTTGCCCAGGGTCATACGAGAGGTCTGTAGAAGAACGGAGACTTGAATCACAGCTCCTACATGCTTGGGTCATGCACCAGCCCGGGACCAGCCCTCATCTCTAGCCGGTGCGAGAGATACTCTATTGTAGATGTAGTCCCTGCTTGATCTGGTTTGCCAGTCACGTGCTCTAAAGAATGGGTGCAAATGGGGAGCACTAACCCAGCTACTACAGACACGGCCCTGCAGTCTGCGAGCAACTGTAAAAATGCCACTTTCCTATTCAGCTGCCCTTAGCGACTAAGACGCTATAAAGCCAAAACTCTGCTTCGTGGCCGGGCTAGTCCTGTCAAGTCAGCAAAGCTAAGAGAAGGAGGCTGACTTTGATTCTCACGCTCACATTTGTGGCAGGTATACACATGGCGCTTGAGTGCAAGGTTAGTAACACATGGCTTTGCATCCAGATATCAAAGGTTGCATCCCCATCATCTCAGTACACCAGGGGTCATTTTTTCAAAGATATCTAAAGACACAGCTAGGTAGAGCCGCTGGAAATTCTTTCCCCCTTTTATAATGTTTCACAGCATCGCTCAGGTTTGGCCCAGCTGCCCCTCTGTCTTCACGGTAGAGCGGTGGCGGGGGCACTTAGTGAGGATTGTGGTGACCCTCTGCTTCTGGTCACAAGAGAGCAGAGAGCTGGGCCTAGCCCTGCAGGACCGGAGTCATATTTTTTGTCTTATTTTGTTTTAAAGGCTCTTTTTGTTTTCATAGAATCACAGAAGATGAGGGTTGGAAGGGACCTCAGCTGGTCATCTACTCCAACCCCCTGCTCAAAGCAGGACCTACCCCACTAAATTATCCCAGCCAGGGCTTTGTCAAGCCCTGTTTCCCTTTGTTTCATGCTATTTTAAAAAGCGTGGCGCTCTAAAGATAGGGTTCTAGTGCGTGTTTCCAAAGGGGAGCTGAATGACTCTCACTTATTTCAATGAGAGCTAGGACCAGATGTTTAGAAATGTTCAGGCACTTTGTGGGATTTTCAGAAGTGTGTAGTTGCCTAGTTCCCTCTGAGATCCTACTAGGCACTTTCAAAATGTGGTCCTACGTGCCTTGGTGTTTTTCAAAATCCCCCTAAGTACCTATCGGCCTCTTTAGGTGTCTAAATCTGTTTGACAATCCTGCCGATACCCTCTGGTTATCACAGAGAAATGCTGGAGGCTTGGGGACATAGAGGAGTACAGAAGAAGGATCCGTATTAAAAAGTGCTTCGCAGTGATTCCCTTTTTTCTGTTCTTCCAGGTCAACGTTTTGGAGAGCAAATGTCCATGGCAAATCAGTCAATAGTAACTGAGTTTTTTCTCCTGGGACTTTCCAGCGACTCCTGGCTCCGGACTTTCCTTTTCCTGGTGTTTCTAGTTATTTACCTGACAACGCTAGGGGGCAATGTGGCCATCATGTGGGTAAGGAGGGCTGATCTCCAGCTGCACACCCCCATGTTTTTCCTCCTGTCCCATTTATCCTTTTCAGACATTTGCTATTCCTCAGTCACGGTGCCTAAGATATTGGAGACGCTCCTGTCAGAGCGGAAGACCATTTCCGTCCGGGGTTGCTTTGCCCAGATGTTTTTCCTCCTCCTCTCGGGGTGCAGTGAGGTTTACATCCTCTCTGCCATGTCCTATGACCGCTACGTCGCCATCTGTGACCCGTTGCGTTATATGAGTGCAATGAACAAACGCGTCTGCAATCAGCTGGTGGCTGGTGCCTGGTTGATCGGCCTTGTATATGCACTTGTAAACACACTCCCTCTGTCTGCCTTGCGTTTCTGTGGGCCGAACACCATCCACCATTTCAGTTGCGAGCTTCCCTCCCTGGTGGCTCTGTCCTGCTCCGAGACTTTCACTAGCGACACGGTGTTTCTCATTTCTGTTCTGACGATAGGGCTGGTCTCCTTCTTCCTGACCCTGGGCTCCTACATGCATATCCTTGCCACCATACTGAGGATACGCTCCGCGGAGGGCAGGCGTAAAGCCTTCTCCACCTGCAGCTCCCACCTCATTGTGGTGGGCTTATGTTACGGGACGGGCTTATTTAGGTATTTCAGGCCCAACACAGCCTCCTCGGTGGTTCTAGATGGACTAGTGTCCATCCAGTACAGCATTTTAACCCCCTTGTTAAACCCCTTCATCTACAGCCTGAATAACAAGGAGGTGAAAACAGCGCTGAGGAGACAACTGCAGGGAAAGAAATTCCCTATTCCCATGTAACCCCAACACCATTCCGGTCAATGTTTCAGAAAGAAGCAGAGGAACGCCACCAGCTCCCTGCTTCGATTTTCTGCTAGCGTGCGCAGGGAGTTTGAACCCACGTGTTCATGACCAGTGGCGATTGCATCTCCGGCAGATTCAGGGACTGCTAGGATGGGGCTGTCAAAAGCCACCGGCGCCGGCCAAACGCTGAACTTGGTGAGAGTCAAATCCTCAAGGTCAGCGGGAGCAAGGGCAGGCCATCACTCAGTGCTTTGGCACGTCCCCACCCGACCGAGCTCAGGGTATGTGAAATCAAGTCCAACACACACACCTCAGTCTCTGGAAACAAGGCCCCAGGCCCCCGTGTCATTGGGGAGGAACTGCAGAGAGATGCCAGCTGGCTGGAGAAGAAGCGGCCAGAGGCAGGACCTCTGGATGTTTGGAGAGCTTTCCTCAACTTTGACTGGACTTTCCCTGCCCTGTTCTGATGGGCTGTTTGCTCCAACCTTCTTTCTCCCTCTCAGTGTCTTTGTTTCCGCTCCTCTACTCAGATGCTCCCCTAACTTTCTTCTGCCCTTCCCTGTCCCCTTCTCCCTGCAATGTCCCCTCTGCCTTCACTTTTGTTTCCATTTAGCTGATCCGTTCCCAACTAAACCCGCCTTTAAAAAAATATATCAGGGCACTGTTGGTGTGTTCTCCCGCTCCCCCCACCCCGTGTCTGATTGGGCTATGCAGACCGTCGGCTCTTTGAGGCTGGGAACATTTGTGTTTGTACAGCCCCTAGCACACAGGGGCTCCCGCTTGGTCCCTCAGCACAACCGAGCTTGATTAGTTAACAGTGAATGGCTCAAGCCGTCCATGTGCTAAGTTCCCGCAGCACGAAGGCAGTGAGAGCTGGATGGGGAACTCTCTCTGGAAAGAGGGACTCTGTGGCAGGAGTAAGGAGGTGGCTATGCCGCATTGGCTGTTTCCTCCCCTGACAGAGCAGCGCCGCCCAGTGGCTGGTCTGGCGTGGAGGCAGGAATCAGGTGTATCGGGTCAGGAAAGGAGGGATTCTCGGATGGCTCACAGTTACATGAAGCTGGGACACAAGGATCGTGGCTCCAGTGAGCAAAGTGAAGGACCAGGCCGTATTTGTGGCCTAGTAGCAACACCTGTGGTTAAGACTGACTCACTTTCCATCGCCTAGCCCCTTTGCTGCCAGTTGCCATGGGCTACTGTTAGCTGGGGAGGTTGGGCTAGTCCCTGTTCACCCTTTGCCCAGCAGCAGGGCCGTCCTGGGGTCAGAGCGCGTCAAAAACCCATCCAGGTTCGGGTGCATGATCAGCCATAGAACATCACCATTTGCACCGTTGCCCGGTGAAACGAGGCCATTCCTGGAGATCGAACCCACTAGCTCAGTGGGTAACCTCTCCCGCTAGTGGCTGGACCACAGGGGATAATAAACTACTACTACCAGCAGCAAGTGAAGTACTAGACTTGAGCAGCTTACAAAAACCAGTGAGATGCTAATTTCCTTTATTAGTTCACAGGCCAGAGAGCAGTGAGGGGCTTTGAATAGTCCTGGGTTCAAAACCAGCTGGTGTTGGAAGTAGGGAGTTGTTTCAGTTACATGTCACAAATCATATACATAGATTCTTTTTAAAAATCCCTAGGAAACGCCCGTCAAAGCCTTACATTAAGGATAAACTTTTGAGACGTACTTATCTGTCACTCTTAGGGGCCACATAACTCTCGCATCTGAGTGCCACCCAATCTGCTGCCCAATATCCTCACAACGCCTCCGGGGAGGTAGGGCCAGGCTGTTGTTCCCATTGCACAGATGGGAAACTGAGGCACAGAGAGACTCAAGGCCAGATCCACCAAAGGCAATGGGAAGCATCTTAGATACCTAGCCATCCAGTGGCATCCCAAGCCCCAGGGTATGTGCCCTGCACAATGTACGGTAGGAGCTAGGCACCTGAGAATAGGATCCACAAAGGAAGCATGCTAGGTGGGGAGACACCTCAGCAAGCCAATGGGGAGGTGCCGAGGGGAAGAGAGTTGCCTAAGTCCCGCCCCTCTCAGGGGTGTGGCCAGAGGGAGGCACCTCCCTCTGCTTGTTCTCAGCCGTGAGCCCTCTCCTGGAGTTAGGCACCAATGCCATTTGGCAAAGAATTCTGGGAGGGTAAGGGAAATAAAGGGGGAAGGACACCCTTATCCCACTGGCTTTTAGCTGCCTCCAGGGTTAGGTAGCAGCTGAGAAGGCATCCTGAGGATCTCAGTGGCTTCTAAATGTTGGACTTATGAGCCTAACATGGCAGCGAGGTGCCTAAATCCTTTGGTGGATCGGGGCCTAAATGAGTTGCCTAGGAAGTCTGGGGTGGAGCAGCGACTTGACCCTAGGCTTCCCACGTCCTAGGCTAAAGCCCCAACCACTAAGGAAGGTGAATTAAATTTCAATGGGAGTTGGGCACCTAAATCCCTTGGGCACTTTTCAGAACCCCAGGCTGTGCTGCGCTCTTGGGAAGCAATGTGCCAGCTGCCTAGGACATTGTGAAAAATTGCTGGTTTGGAAAGTTGTCCCCCTAAATGTTCCCCCCAGAAGAGGAGATCACAGTATGGACGTGGCTCATCTGTGTCAGACCCAGAGAGAAAATGACAGCTGCCGGGCATAGAACATCCGACTCCTAGAAACATAAAGGAGCGGCACGCGGAGTGCAATGTAATAATGGCGATTCTGGTGGATCAAGACTGATAGGAGCTCATCCAAACAAAGTCCACACTCAGTCCCTGTCTTCACGTGACTCCTGATCCCGTTCCTTGAGACTGTTGCTCCCACAGGCCCCTTGGCAGCCCCCAGCAGGCTCCCTCCGTAGATCTTTGGGTCCCAGATAGCTGGGTCCATGGAAAACCTTTGAACTCCAGAGCCATGATTCTTCGGTTAAGCCAACTTTGGTCACACAGCCATATGCAACCCAACCCCAATGGGTCTTTTAAGGACCAAGGGCCTCACCTACAGATCCCCAATGGCTGGGAGGGATTGTCCATCACTTGAAGTCTTGTTGAGAGACTTGCTAAAGGATAGGTGTGACACGCTGTACCCCTTGTACACCCTTGTGGTGTGATTTGTGTATCATTCTTGTTCACACTTACAGTGTAACTGTGCATCGTCCGATGCAAAGTGTGCCATGTGAGCTTTTTTTGGAATGCTCACGACATACTGAACATGATTGTTGTGCACGCACGTTTCCTGCCGTGTCATACAGATGTACAGATATGAAACTCTGCTGTGTCATATCCCCAAATGTGTGTCTCACGTGGCTTGAATAGATGCAGACGAACACAGCTGTGTTTCCACACCCCGCAGAGGCATGCATACAGGAACAATGGCCTGGCTTAAGCCCCGTGAGCACTTTGGCTCAAGTGGAAGAAATCCTGGCCCTTGCCGGACAGGGCCGATCACCTGACCCCAGAGGCTGTTGGGGAAACTTGTTAAAAGCTGGGGCATCTTTGTCTCTGGGTTCTCCCCTGCAATCCATCTGCTAAGCGCCATCAAATACTAGGAATCTACCCACAGGGAGGAAGGGGCCTGGTTGCAAGAGGCATCGCAACCAGCCTGTGTGGTAAGCTGGATACAGACTGACATACTATTCTTAGGTTAAGGTACGAGTTATCTTTTAGTTAATTGTGATTAACTCCTTGACTGATTACTAATCTGACTTAGATTCACTTAAAATCTTGCTGCAGTCAATAAACTTATTAGTTTGTTTTATCTCAAGCAGGGCGTGTGGATTGAGCGTGTGCAGAGACCTTGCTTAGAGGGACAGAGCTGGTGCATATCAATTTCTTTGATAAATTGACAGACAAGTGTAAATGAGCTTGCGGGGTGCAGTGTGCAGCACTGAACCCTGCAAGACGGCAGCTCGCGGGGTTGCACCCGGGACGGAGTATTTGCTGGGGGTCTATCCCATGAGTGGCTGGCCAGAAGTGCTCTTTCACTAGGTCAGGAACCGATTACATGCAGGAGGCTGAGCGTGGGCCAACCCAGGAGTGGGTGGTTCACACAGTCAAGCGGAGTAAGTTGGGGCCCAGGAGTGAAGAATTGGGGTGACAAAGCTAGGCACCAATCCAGATTGCGGGGGGTGGAATGTCACAATAGGCCATAGCTGAAACATGAATGATTGGATGGGACATAGGAATCAGTGGGTGGAGCTCTCTGAACAGGAGAACAGACTAGATGATCTACAAGGACAAGGACAAACGCAACATCCTGCCCTTAGGACAGAAGAATCCCATGCACTGCTACTGACTGGGGACTGACGGGCTAGGCAGCAGTTCGGCAGAAAATGACTTGGGCATTACAATGGAAAAAAAGCTGGTTATGAGTCAACAGTGTGCCCTCATTACCAACAAGGCTAACGGCATATTGGGCTGCGTTGGTAGAAGCATTGCCAGCAGATGGAGAGAAGTGATTATTCCCCTGTATTTGGCATTGGTTTGGCCACATTTGGAGTATTGTGTCCAGTTTTGGGCCCCCCACTATAGGAAAGATGTGGACAAGTTGGAGAGAGTCCAGTGGAGGACAAGAAAAATTATTAGGGGGCTGGAGCACAGGACTTATTAGGAGAGGCTGAGAGAACCAGGCTGATTTAGTCTGCAGAAGAGAAGAATGAGAGAGGAACTGATAGCAGTCTTTAACTATCTGAAAGGAGTTTCCAGGAAGGATGTAGGTAGACTGTTCTCAGTGGTGGCAGATGACAGAACAAGGAGCAATGGTCTCAAGTTGCAGTGGGGGAGGTCTAGGTTGGATATTAGGGAAAAGATTTTCCCTAAGAGAGTGGTGAAGCACTGGAATGGGTTACCTAGGGAGGTGATAGAATCTCCATCTTAAAGATTTTAAGGCCCAGCTTGACAAAGCCCTGGCTGGTATGTTTTGGTTGGGGTTGGTCCTGTTTTGAGCCGGGGGTTGGATTAGATGACCTCCTGATCTTCTATGATTGTATGATTTTTAAAATGTATCAGAAAAAATAGAAATTCGCTTGATGAATAAATGAGAAATTGCAAGATTTCCTGGGCAGCATACAGCTCTTACATACCTAAGCAACAAAAATTATATAATTCAGGGATATGGTATCACTTCCCAGTACATATTCTCCAAGAGAGGGAAGGAAATTCCCAACGTGGGTGGGTAATAGGAAGGGGCAGAAAGAGGAATTAAACAAGTGAAAAAAAAAAACCCAAAACCAGAAAAGATAGTGGAGAGAGAAATACACATTAGTACCATACAGTCAAAAGTGCAGAATCTGTTTAAACAGTCCAAAAAGACACACTTGACACCCAGAGGGGGTGGTCAGATCAGGTGAAAATTGGTGATCTTCACAGCCCCCTGGCATCCCAAGATTACAACTGTAGTAATCACCAATACTCAATAGTGCGTTTATACATTAGTCCCTAAAGAAACATCATCTAATAAAGCAAAGATAAAAACTATACCTGTAATTACTAATCAATGATTTATTTTACATTGATGATTTTCCCTCATGAGTAAAGGGAATAGGAAGTAACTTAGAAAGTAACCTTTCAACCCCAATGAGAGAGAGAAAAATGGAAAAGAGCTAACATCGATATCAACTAACGCCCATCAATTTGTTCAGAGCAACCATATCAGATTTCAGTGAGCAATACATGTATTCTGTCACGCAAGGCAGGAAATTGCAGATGTTTAAGTATTTTTCTGCCTCCTGAGGGGAACAAAATAATATTGTCGTCTTGCCCTTGTTAGTATGGCGTATTGCTGGGATTTAATAAAATACTTCAAGTCCATCTTCCAGGCCAATTGTTTTGCTCGCATGCTTGCGCCAACCACATCACAGGCATAATCTTGACAGTGAGTATTTGAATTGCTGGTTCTCCCCCATAACAGCACCGTTTTCCCCCCTGAGGATTTCTGCAGTGTAAACACTTTTGTGGTAAACTTCAGGAACATCACAGTCAATGTTCAAGAAGGCCAATCTCCTGGATCTGGCTTGGGATCTAGGGACTGGAGTTCCCCTTCTATATCAAAACAAACTCTACTGGCACATCCAACAGCATAGTCAGAAGATTAAGGACAAATTTAGAAGGTTTACCTTTCTCTGTTTCCTCAGGGAAACACATAATCCTGATGTTACATCATGGCAAGTGGCTTCCTAGATCAATTAGCTTGGTCCTAATTGTCTTGTTATCCTTAAAAGTTCTTCATAACCTGTAATTTGTTCTTTTTGAAATCATCTTCCACTTCAGAAATCCTGTGTTCTGCTTCATCATCCACCGGGATAGAACTTGTAGCAGACACTGAATCTCACTCATGGCGGTTTGTTGGGTTTCTAGATTTTGTTTCAATAAAATCTGCAGCTCAGACACCATTTTGTTTGTAGTAAGTTGTAGGCAGTTCTCCGTTTTCTGAGTGCTTTTGGATTTGAAGAGGAAGATGCCGACCTAGAGGGCATCTTAGGGGTTTCAGCAGTCAGGAACAATATTTCTTGGGATTGGGTTGTACATTTTAGGGGGCAATGTTTGGGGATTCCCCAGGAGCCACTTCAGAGCTCAAGCAACCTACATCCACCTTGGTCACAGCGTCCTGTGGTGTCCCCTTCTCACCCTTTAAAAAAGGTAGATACATTTCCAAATGAAACATTCAAAATGAATAGTCAAAATGTTTCTTTCTGAAATGGTGGAAAGAAGCGGTTTTGTTGGGGGGGGGAGGGATTTGGAAATAATAGGACCTTTTTTCCAGACAAAACAAGTAACTGAATTCGACTGGAATTTGTGAATAGTTGCTGTGCTTGGGAAAAATACATTTTTGAAAAAAAAAATCTATATGTTGAAAAGGAATTATCCAGGATCTAGACTCCTCCTAAATTCAACCCTCAGGATCTTCCCAGATATAAAATTGTGTAGGATTTAGCAATCCAGAACACCAAGGAAAAACAAAGTATATTACAGGGGCTGAACTCCACAGGAATTCAAGGTCTGTGCCATGTAAAAGATGGTGTTTTCCTAACTCATTCAGAACACAGCAGCAGAGGAAACATGCAGCTATTTCTATGTCCTCACGTTACCCAAGGATCATTCAGTTAGCATGATCTAGTGGCAACCTCGATGAAACCTCCCTTGCAAGCTAAACCATATAGATTGATTCGCACGTCAGTCAATCCAGCTGAATTTTTATGTGTGCTGCATAGTTTGGATGACTTTCCTCAGGGTCTCCTTCACCTCTTTGTTTCTCAGGCTGTAGATGAGGGGATTTAGAAGGGGAGTCAGGACAGTGTAGAAGATGGAGAACACTTTGTTCAAGTGTCTCAGTGCCACAATGTCTGAGAGCAGGTAGACGATGATCAAGGTCCCATAGAAAATCGTCACCACGATGAGGTGAGAGGAGCAGGTGGAAAAGGCTTTTTTCCTCCCAGTGGTGGAAGGGATTCTCAGGATGGTGCTGATGATACAAAAATAGGATGTCACTGTTAAGAGAAATGGGAAAAGCACGTCTATGGAACAGAGTATGAAACTCAGCCGTACGACCAGGTTGGTGTCATTACAAGAAAGTTTAATCATTGGGGTGAAGTCACAAAAGAAATGGTCAATTTCCTTGGGACCACAGAATGTTAGTTGTGAAATCAAACAGACAAGTAGGGAACCAGCCACAAATGAAATTATCCATGACCCAGCTGCAAGCTGGAGGCAGACCCTGTCTTTCATAATGGTTGCATAATGCAGAGGTTTACATATTGCTAAATACCGATCATAAGACATTGCAGCTAGGAGGTAACATTCTGTACCTACCAGAGAGCCAAAGAAATATAATTGTACAAAGCAGCCATTCACAGAGATGGTTTTGTCCTCAGACCAAAAACTGGCCAGCATTTTAGGCAGAACGCTGGAGGTGTAGCAGGTCTCCAGGCAGGACAAGTTCCCCAGGAAGAAGTACATGGGGGTGTGAAGGTGCTGATCAGCCACAACTAGCACAACGATGAGGGTGTTCCCAGCTACGGTCACAATGTAGATCACTAGAAACAACAGGAAGAGAAGAATCTGCATTTCTGGGACATTCCCAAATCCTAGGAGGATGAACTCGGTGACGAATGTTTGATTTTCCCCTTCTCCTTTCTCCATGAGAAGTATCTAGTTGGGGGAAGAAAAGAAGAACTAGTGGCTTTTTTTCTCTCCTGTTAAACTAGGTAAAGCAGCATCCATTTGATTACAGAAAAGTTCCAAAGGGAATCTGAGAAGGTCATTTACTGTCTTCCAAGGCTAAGTAACAGAAACATTTGACACTCAGTAAGGGACACAATCCATCTAATTTGGGTTGTTTAATGGTGTTTTTTTATTAGTTGACAGTACCAGATTCTACAGAGGAGCTATCAGTTCCCATAATGGATATCGATGCAACAACATGGAGAATTGTTTGCCCAAGCAATGAACTGTTGACCCTTGTCAATCAGTCTGAAAGCTGATTTCTCTTCTACGTTTTTAGCCTAGCTGGTGCAACTAGGCGTATGCATTCCTTCTTAGGTCATTATATAGCCTCCATTACCAGAGCATCCAAGCACTTTGCGTTCTATAACATCTTTACCCTCACCTCACCTCCTGGGAAGTAGGCAAAATGTCATTATGCCTGTTTTACAGATGGGGAAACGGAGGCATAGAATGCCAAGGCAGCGAGGCACTCAAGATGCAGTTTGGTGTTTAGTGGAATTTTGAAAAGCTGTTGAGCATGTTAGGTACCAGACTTCTACCGCAGCCGGTGGGGGTTAGGTGCCTAAACAGCTGAGATGATTTTGAAAATCCCATGAGGTATGTATCTGCCTCTTTAGGTGGCTACACACCTTTGAAACCGTGGCCATAAGTGAGTTGCCCAGGCCACACAGGAGTTTATAATGGAATAGGGAAATGATCCCCGCTCCCCCATGGTCAAACAGGAATGACTTTGGTTCTCCGGACTGATCACAATGGACTTTTCTGACCCTGAAATCTATGAATCTATAAAGTTCTAGGTTAGTGCCCTGGAGAAATCTATCTATCTATCTATCTATCTATCTATCTATCTATCTATCTATC
>ML675620.1:2729675-2754802 GCA_007922155.1 Mesoclemmys tuberculata
ATCTATCTATCTATCTATCTATCTATCTATCTATCTATCTATCTATCTATCTATCTATCTATCTATCTAATTTATTCTTCTAAATTCCTCATTAATATCCTGAGATCATGAGTTAAATATACATGATGGGGAGAAAAATGTATTCCATCTACTAATATCAAGCCTGTTGCTAATAAATGTTGTGTGAACAAGTGTGGATAGGAGCTCTTTATTGAGTTGATCTGCCACATTCCTTATTGTTTAACTTCATGCTTCCATTTGACTCCTATCTGACTAATCTCCTGGAATTTTCAGACACACAATTGAAACACAAAGGGATTTGGGCACCTAACTCCCTTAGGCTCCGTTGACAAACCCAGCTTCAGAGCTCAGCTCCATGGAGGTCATTCCATGCAGCTAATTGTGTTCTTATCTCTGTTCAGCAGGTTGGAAAAGAAGAAACACCTTCAGCACCTGGCTATGAGTAGCCAGCTGAAAGGAATGCTTTCTACCCCCTCTGATTGTCTAGAAGGCTCCCTCCCATCCTGGCTGATGATGACCCGGCCTCAGCCAATTGCACCACAGCCACATCTCAGTTGGGCTACATAATCGGGGCACAAAACCTTCAATGTTTAGAAAATCCTGACTAGCATTTCCTCAGCAACATAGGCTACCATGAGCACATCACGCGTCCTCTGCTTTCTACACGGCTTCCCAGAGAATTTCAAATCAAATCTGAGAACTCAGTCCTTATCTTCAAAGCACTCCATGTCCTGGGCCCTAAAAAAGACACCTAAAAGACTGTCTGATGCTCCTAGACAAAGACCATGGTCAACAACTCCTCCCCTCTGGCGCAATGGACCTTTGAAGCAGTCAGAGTAAAACTTGTCAGTGGGGGAGTGCTTGTTCACGCAACACACAGGCAACCTGGGACCTCATTGCTGTGGGATGTTGAGAAGGCGAAAGCTATAACTGGGCTCAGAAAAGAATTAGATAAGTTAGTGGAGGATAGGTCCAGCAATCAGCCAAGATAGTCAGGAACGGCACCCTGTGCTCTGGGTGTCCGTAGGTGTCTGACTCTGGGACAGGACAACAGGGACTTGCTCGCTAATTGCCCTGTTCTGTTCATTCCCTCTGAAGCATCTGGCATTGGCTGCTGGGTCACTGGGCTAAATGGACCATTGGCCTGACCCAGCATGGCTGATCTTATGAGACACAAGCTTCTCCGGGGGTGGTCCGAGACTGTGGAATGAACTGCCCCAGGAGCAAAGGACCATCACACGCCTCACCGCTGTCTGCTCAGAGTGCAAGGCGCATTGCTTGAGCTGCCCGCTCCAACATTAACCCACAGCAGGAGGTGCATTTATTTTCAAAACACCAAACCAACCAACCAAAGAAAAAAAAATAACCCAGGACGCTGCTCTGCGCACGCGTCTCCCTCTCAGCTCCCTCCCGCGTGTCTTCGCCACCTGGCCAGGGAACTGACACGAGCAACTGAGGCTGGGAACGACACTTCATCGTTGTAGAACCTGGTTTGGAAGTGTGCAGGCAATAGCTTTTTGAAATGTTTGTATTCACAATGAATGCGGCGTGGTGCCTTGTCCCCCTGACTAAGATCCTGTGGGTTATTTTATAAGTATAACGCTCTGGAGAGAGGTGGAGAGAATAAACCGACTACGACCACGTGCAGCCGGGAGCGTAATGCCCTACTGGAAGGCGCCCAGATGCCTCAGGCTAATCGCTGCGATAAGGCAGTGACCGTGATCAACAGGGAACTGGGAAACTGCCCCGTGCACAAGGGAAGAGCCCCTGGCAGCCACACACAGATTCTTTGCGCTCTTATCAACCCTGCAACTCACCTAGAATCCCTCAGACACATTCTGCCCCCAGTTGGTCCCTGCAACCTAGCTAACACGTGGGGGCCTGTTGGCGGGGAACTGCAGCCAAGTTTCTGGGCATCAGGAAACCACCCAGACCTTACAGGACTGGGCCCAGGGAGGACAAAAAGTCTCCACTCCTCCATTTGAAAATGCCGGGGCCCGTGGGCGTGAACGAGCTGGGACAGGTGGGACGATCGCCGATGAGACGGCAGAGGGCGAGACCAGGCAGGTCTGAGGGGCGGGATACGGAAACTGAAGATCAGGGCAATTCTGTCCCCCCTGACCGCTCCACCCTGCAGCCCAGATGATGTGGCTGAGTCGGGGGGGTGAAGGGGGTAAAGGGGGGGTTGAATGGCAGAGGAAGTCTGTGCTGCGTTCCTGCAGCCGTGACGCCACGGTGATGAGCCGTGTCAAGGAGGGAGTAGGAAGCGCCACAGAGCAGTAAGTGTGCAGGTAATATCTGGTCTCAGAGACAGCTTCGGCTGCTCCGCTTCCCAACGGGACACCTTCCTAATTCAAATCCCCGGGACTTGACCCAAGAGTGATCAGATTTACCTTTAATCCTCAGCCTACAGTGGTGATCTCTCCAGGGCAACCGTCGTCCTCTCTGTCTCACACATTCATTCTGTCAACAAAGGCACTTTGTTTTTGCTGCTAGAGCGGGCCACTTTTGCTTGCTTTCTTGATTTAGGCTCCTGTGTGTGTTACACAGAACCTCAGCGCTTTCTGCCGTGGATTCTTGCAGGGTTTATAGGGGAAAGCAGCGTCACATGGTCTCTTGTTGCACTCCGGGTCTCCATCCAGACGCTAATTGTGCTCATTTTTAGATTGATCTCACGGGGAATTAACCCGATGCTGCTAGTTAAAACATGAGATGCCATCTCCCTCTTTGCCATGCCCTGTGTGTGTCAAGAACCCAAGCGACTGAGAAACAGACATCCATTGCTTTACTAGTTCTACTTACGCAGTGCACAACGACTTTATTCTGTAAAGTTTCATAACATTTATTACGTACTGGTTACATCCCAATAGTGCCATTTTGCAGATGGGGCAACTGAGGCACAGGACGGAACAGTGACTTGCCTGAGGACACCCAGCAGATCATGGGCAGAGGCAGCAACAGAAGGCAGGTCTGGTCTCAAGGCACGTGGTAGATGCACGTGAAATTTCCTTTTCCAAAAGGGCCATGCACCCTGCCTGGCAGTGAGAAGTGATTCACAACCACTGTAAAAGTCAGGAGGGGTTATTCGTTCTCAAGATCACAGCATAGAAGGACTTTGCTACCAGCTTAACTAGGAGTTACAGCAACGACAATGTGGAGAGCCCCAGTCTTGTGCTCTCTCCCTGCCAGCCTCTCATGGGGGCCTCTTTCCTCCAGTCACCCCCTGAGCCATCCCTTTGCCTCTCCCCCAGTCCTTTGTCTCCTTCCAGGGCAAGGTGGCCACTCCTCTAGGTCTACACCTGCCCCAACCTGTTGCAACTGGTTGAGCCAGGGCAGGGGTCCTGGCTAGATCTGGGTACATGTGGCTGGGGAAGGCTCATCCTCCTAGTGGTCTCTGAAATGATCACAACCCCAGGTCCCATCACCAAAATACGAGAGTATCATATGGGGGCGACTGAGGCACACACATGGCACCCAAGAATATCTCCACTTCATCACACCTAGACAAATTGGAGGATTGGGCCAAAAGAAAACTGACGAGATTCAACAAGGACAAGGGCAGAGTCCTGCACTTAGGTTGGAAGAATCCCATGCACAGCTACAGACTGGGGACAGACTGGCTAGGCAGCAGTTCTGCAGAAAAGGACCTGGGGGTTACAGTGGACAAGAAGCTGGATAAGAGTCAGCAGTGTGCCCTTATTGCCAAGAAGGCTAATGACATATTGGGCTGCATTAGTAGGAGCACTGCCAGCAGATACAGGGAAGTGATTATTCCCCTGTATTCAGCACTGGTGAGGCTGAATTCTTATTGTAATTTATTTATGCCAGTCCTGGAACAGAGGTGGTCATAAATAGCACACAGGGAAACCTGTCTTTCAGAAATAGCAGTCCAGATACCAATGTCAGGTTTCCGGAGACCAACTCTGCCCGAACATTGACTCTAATTTGAGAGACTGAGAAAGAGAGCAAACATTTTTGTTGTTTGCAACTACTCCCTACCCCAGAAAGACCACCACTAAACTAATGACAAAACAGCATTTCTTCAAAGACCGTCCACTGTTCACACACTAAGGAGAAGACCTTCTAGACGAGAAAGAGTCTAATCTCAGTACACATTCAGTTGTGCTGTAATGTTGTTTTTATTGTCGCTGCTTGAAGAAAGAACGATTTTATTCTTTTATCGATATTTAAATCGAAAATGACGGTGAGAATGTTACACTGCAATGAATTCAGCAATCGACATCTGTATTTTAAAGGCCATCGTCCCTGGACTGGCTTTTGCCCATTGCACCATGCGTGTAGTTTGTCTACCTGGTTTCAGGTGTAGCCCTCACCTTTGCTTGACTCATTCACTGATGTTCAAACAGCCTCCTCCACACCTCTGAAGGCTCAGACTCCTCCCCCCATAGCCCCAAATTCCGTGGTGAGTAGCAACCTGACAACTTAACGAAAGACACAGTTGTCCCAGCGACCTCTATGTCCTTCCAGGAGGTGGGGGAGGTGTGTGGTTTCTAAATCCCGCTAACAAATGCCAATCTCTTTCTCCATCTGCCCTTTTAATGTCCTAAATTAGGGCTGGTTTATTCCCAGAAGCCAAAGTGAGTGAGGTGTCCTACTCCTCATGGAAAGTCAATGGGACTCGTACACCTAAGGCACTTATGGCCAGATGTTTAAAGGTATTTAGGTACCTGAAGATGCAGATAGGTGAACAGGCACTCTAAAGATGGCACTGGTTGGCTAACTCCCAGTGAAATAAGTAGAAATTAGAGCCTTGGTGCTTTTTGAAATCCCACTTGGCCCCATCTGCATCCTCAGGGGTCTAAATACCTTTAAAAATCTGGCTCTTAGTCACTATTAAAAATGCCACCCTACACACGTTCCTTAGTTTCCTCTCTCTGTTCATGCAATTCAATCACTGAGGTGTTTTAGAAAATCCTACCGTCAAAGTCAGTTGAATGCTTACCTCACTTAGGCCACAGGAAATCCCAGCCCAGGTGTGATGTTGGCCTCCAGGGGAGCCATGCTGAGATAGCTTAAACGGCAAACTGCAAAGAATGGGGCAGGCAAAGCCCTAAATACTGGTGCTTTTTCTTCCATAAGATATACCAAGCCAGCAACAAACAGGTTCTGATGACTTCCTTGGTCATTCAATAGACAAAACACAGTTGCCTTAAAACTATCCAGCCCTTTGGCTAGGACCCAGACAGCCAAGTGAAATATGATGGAGATTACCAAAAATCTTTCTCCATCCTACATAACAGAGTTCTGCCACTCCCAAGGGATTGGACACAGTACCAGACAGGTCAATGAATAGTTCAGATCTTACCCAAACACACGCTTAAAGCCCATGCTTATTAACTAAACTAACATTTATTAAAAAAGGGAAAGCAAGTAATGGTTCAAAGGTCAGTAAGCATACACAGATGAAAATAAAGCTCCTAGGTCAGTTTCAGAGTAGAGATGATAACTGAATTGCAAAGTTCTCGAATTGCAAAGTCTCTGGAATTACCCACACAGCTTGGAGGTTCATTTAGAACTTCAGTGTTAGAAATCCAGCGCAGGGAAATGAAGACTAAATAGTCCCGGTGCAGAGTTTGTTCCAGTTCTCCCATGAGAATTAGCAGGGTGATTCCAGGCTGGTGCTGGGATCGCAATTTTGTGATTCAAACTTTCCCTGACAAGCTTGGACAGATTTGAGATAAAAAGGATTAGTCCACTGGAGTCTTTTATAGATCCATGCAGGCTGACCAATATTTTCTTGACAGCCGGAGTCTCCTCGAACAATTAAGAGATGACTACTTGGGACTCTGAAATACCATCTCCTATGTCTGGGGCACACTGGTAACTAGTTACATTAGCACAAGGGAATTGGCCATTTACAGGTATTTACTACTTAAACTTCCAAGGGAAATAGAAACAATAGTATTGTTACATTCAAAGTTCCAGCTAAATGTTCATATGTTCCTTTTGAACTCTTAATCCATAGAACAGTGATTGACGGGAAAGTAGTTTACATACATAGTTAAGCCAGATTGATTCTTTCCCACATCAGTCACTCCTTCTTCATTCCTGTGAGCACCATCAATTTCTCACATCAGTCAATGGATCTGAATTTTTATGAGCGCCGCATAGTTTGGATGACTTTCCTTAGGGCCTCCTTAACTTCTTTGTTCCTCAGGCTGGTAGATGAGGGGATTGAGCGGGGGAGTCAGGACCGTGTAGAAGAGAGAGAAGACTTTATTGAGGTCTCGAAGTGTGCCAGTGTCCGGTAAAATATAGACGATGAACATACTCCCGTAGAAAATTGTCACCACAATGAGGTGAGAGGAGCAGGTAGAAAAGGTCTTTTTCTTCCCCGTGGTGGAAGGGATTCTCAGAATGGTGGTGATGATACAAACGTAGGATATCAGGGTTAATAGAAATGGGAAAGGGACACCTATGGAGGCGAGTATGAAACTCAGCAGTGTGATCAGGTCGGCATCGTTACAGGAAAGTTTAATCAATGGGTTGAGATCACAAAAGAAATGGTCAATTTCACTGCGGCCACAGAATGTTGATTGTGACATCAAACAGGCAATTATGGCACTATCCACAAGTGACCATATCCATGACCCAGCTGCTAGCAGGAGGCAGATCTGCCGTTCATGATGGCTGAATAATGCAGAGGTTTGCATATCGCTAGATACCGGCCATAAGACATCATGGCTAGGAGATAACACTCGGCACACGCCAAGAAACTAAAACTATAAAACTGCATGATGCAGCCACTGACTGAGATGGTCCTGTCCCCAGTCAGGAGACTGGCCAGCAGCCTGGGCAGGATGGCGGAGCTGTAGCAGGTCTCCAAGCAGGACAAGTTCCCCAGGAAGAAGTACATGGGGGTGCGAAGGTGCTGATCAGCCACGACTAGGGCAACGATAAGTGTGTTCCCGGCCACAGTCACAAGGTAGATCACTAGAAACAGGAAGAAAAGAAGGGTCTGCAGTTCAGAGAGATCCCCAAATCCCAAGAGGATGAACGTGGCGATGACCGTTCGATTGTTCACTTCTGCTTTCTGCGTGAGGGTCATCTAGGCAAATATCAGAGGCAGGACTTTCAGAGGCAGAAATGGGAATCCATGAACTCCTGCAGACTTCAGCAAGTGATTAAGGGCAGATTTTCAAAAGCAGTAGGTGCTGAAAATTTCCGAGAGGTGCCAAAGGCCGTTAGGACATATATTGAAATTGGTGAGTTTTTTGGTGCCCATGTGCTTTTGAAAATCCTGCTAGGTGCCCTAAACTCCTTTAAAAACATGTCCCTGAGTGTTTTGCTAAATAAGGATGTGAATTAAGCTACACAGCACAATGTAGGGACTGTGGTTTCTCAGTGTGTGGCTTGACAAAGCCCTGGCTTTAGTTGGGTTTGGTCCTGCTTTGAGCAGGGGGTTGGATTAGATGACCTCCTGCGGTCCCTTCCAATCCTCATCATCTATGATTCTAACATATGCTGCCACTGGGAAGTTTTATACTATACGACAAAGGTATAAGGAGCTAAGCAAAAGATTTTGAAATGCACCATTAATAATGGGTCCAATCTTACAACCTTTCCTCACTTCAGAAATTGCCTTGCTCCAATTCAGATCCTACTTCAGCTGGTTTTTTTACAACATTAACTTCTGTGGGAGAGTCTTCCACTTGACAGCTGAAGGAGTGAGATGGGAATTGGGACCGGAAAATTACATGGTTGTCCTGTATTCCTATGTAATTTACCTACAGGCCGTACTTCACTGAAATATAGAGAGGCACCGTCAGAGTTTGTCCACTCCTGGAACTCTGGACTGAGCTTTCAGGGGACCTATCTAACGACTACAAGAATAATGACTCTGGACACCATTAACCACTCGCAGTTTGAGTTTGGAGTAAGAAGCAGAACAACACAGGGGAGTCTCTGCATAGACCCTGAACTGGTGCAGAGATCAGGCAGATCCAACTCTGTGGAGACCGGCATGCAGAGAGGCAGAGATCTGACTTGGTGCTATCTTGAAGCAGGGGAGTGAAAAAGTGGCTTACAGCCTTGGGTCCTCCGAGAACCATCACAGTCTCTTTTTCCTGTTCCCAATGAAGTCCCCTTAGTGACATTGTAATTTGAGGGTGTGGTGTTTCGTTGCTTGGGGGTCATATTCTTGGATTTTGGTTCTGGTGTACTGTGTTATGCTCCTTTATCACTTTCCCAAGGGACAACGCTGCCCCCCATGTCCCAGGCACAATGTCCCAGGTGTAATGAACAATTATTTCCCAGCTCTATTTAACATATTAGCATACATTAAATATAGCATATCCCAAAAGGCATTATAAAAACGTTATGCATTATAAAGTTGCACAAATAAAAGGATAAATAACTAATAAGCTAGATCAATAAATATCACTGTCATCAATTTCACTCAGACTATCACTGACTCAATTGAAATATGTCCAGATTATCAGTCATTTTAAAGGTCTGATCAAGCCACAGCTTGGTCTTTTGACCAATATGCCCAGAACGCTGAGTACACCATATTTCTCTTTACCTGGTCTACCTACTCATGGGATTTAAAACAGCTGATTTGGCTTGCCTCAGAAAATAACTGGCTAATAGGGAAACAGTTCACAACTGGTCTCTATATCCCTATCTCTCTCTCCCTATATCTCACACCTAGAATAAAGAGTGGTTTGTAAAATAACAGCCCTACTGAGCTGAAAAAGCTAGTGCAAAATATTAAGGAGAGGCATCAAATACCAGCAATCAGACACACTGAAACTGCCTCTGGGAGGGTAGAAGAGGTGATGTTTAGAAGCCAAGAGAGCAAGACAGACAGATTGATTGTTCATATTTTAACTGTTCTTTTAGTTCAAACCTTAATAAGACTTCACTTAATGAAAATTCCCAAGGACCCTGAATAAGGACCCCAGGATTTTCCCTAAGAATGTTACAATTTACAAGATATGGCTGGAATTTGTTTTCCTCTTGGAAAATCATTGAAAAACTGAAATATGTGAGACAAAATCTGCTGAAAACGAGAAGAATTCAGTAACATGTGAGGCATTTTAGATTTCCTGAAGAAAATTAAAATAAAAAAATATGGAGGAAAACAGACACTTTTCATGAAAACGTTTATTTTGTGCAAAAATCTCATCTCTGGAAAAAGGAAATTTTGGTGGACAATTTTCAATCACTCCTAACATTTACCTTTAGTTGTGACTGTGAAGGAGTGAGGGTTGTATCAGTGTCCAAGGAGTGGCTGGTGTGCTCCTAGTGGCTGGTTTTGTGAATCATCATCCAGTTTCCATCTTCACTCTTCTATCTTCATTTTCTTCATACACCTCCACTCTCTTGGTAAAGACCCTCCGTTTACATAGATAATCTGATCTGACCTGGCTACCCTACATTGCACAAAACCTTCATTTCCTTTCTCTGGGTTATTATAGAAGACGTCAGCCTACCTGTGTCAGCTGACACATGAGATTGCTTATGATAATCATGTCTAAATTAATGTCATGGGGAATTGATTATATTTTGCAATTAACAGAGCAATTAACAAGACAGAAGAATACAACTTTCTACCATTACCAAGTATTTCACCCAGTGGTAATTGCATCAAAACCACATTGTCAGGTTGAACTATTTGATTGGACTCACTCAACTAGTTGAGATCTAGGCTAGGATTTTCAGTGGAGCCTAAAGGCGTCAGGCACCTAAAGTCTATTGACTTTATGTGGGAGTTGGGCACCTAACTCCCATAGGCTTCTTTGAAAATTCAAGCCTATGTTTGACTTTCCAGGGAAGGAAAAATATAAACTTTTCCCTGACAGTTCATGCTCTTGTGTTTTAAGGATTTCTGGTGACAGGACTGTAAGAACTGGCCATCAAACAAGTCAACAAAAAGCCAGCTATCTTCCTTAAAGGCCTTCATAATGACAATGATTGCCAATGACAAACAACTATAAACCCTGTTTGGCCCTCTGTTGGGCCAATATCACATGATATGCAACAGTCTACCCTCCCATCACCACTGTTGCATCAAAAGCCCAATTTTGCATTGAAAAATAGTTTCAATGCAAATTTTTCAACCAATCCAGTGATATGAAGAGGATTTAGTCCCTGGTCTCCCATAAGCAAAGGGACAAGAATTCTTCCTGTCCCTCAGTGAGGCCAGAAGAAGTGTCCAGAACGGGTCAGCACCAAGATGCCCCTCCCCACTACACACCTGGGTTAAAGCTAAGCATAACCTGTCACTTAGAAAAGAGATCTAAGGAAGTATTAGAATTGGGCAAGTTTCACCTGGTTATAACAGTACCTAACCTCAATAGCCTAGATTCTGGAATCCTTTCTGATGGTGGTAATCTGGAATAATGTCATTGGAACCATTGGAGTAATTCTAGATTGACACTGGTGTAAATGAGCTCAGACTCTGCTTCAACTGTCTGGCGAATACAGACATAATTAACATCCACTTCCCTTGTTAGTCGTAAATTCCCAAGTGCCAAGGAAGCATCTCGCCCTCTCATAATAAGGATGAACAACGACTCAGGAGAGACACATGCTTCCTGATATTGAATACCATGTTCCAAGTAGGAGAGAAGAACCAGGTTTCTTCACTGACAGAACTGAAGCTTACAAAGGACATGGAGACAGAAGATGAAGTGCAGAACATGTATCTTGGCTTACAAAGCAACAAGTGAAGGATATGTCAAAATACTCAGGCTGTTATGCGCCCATCTTCAAGGTAAATCTAGCTTTCCCACATATTCAAAGAGATTATCCTTCTCTCTCTCTCTCTCTCTCTCTCTCTCTCTCTCTCACTCTCATGTCATTGTCCCCTTGTGTCTATTGAGAACTCTGTATTGGCATAACTCACTTTGATGTAGTTACACTGGTGTGAGTTTTACTTGTCTAGACAAGCTCTCTTCCTATAAGGAGGTTCTTCATTATCACGCCAGAGTTTCTGTGGTGATAGCACTGAAAGATTGTACAAGCAAATTCTCTGCTCGCTGTTACGATACAGCAGTAGTTAAAAAGTCAACAAACTCTTCTATGTTAATGGCCTCATCAGCACATCTCAAATGTCTTTGTTTTAGTATTACTGTTAGATAGATAGATAGAAAATAATGTATTTATGCAACAAAGAGTCAACCTGAAAAAGCCCTCTTCCCAACTCCAGAATTATCTTATAACTTTACAGTCAATAACAATCAATGTACTGTCTGAGCCCATCACAATGATTTATTACTTTGCCATAGTGACACATCCGTGAAGTAGATCAGGATTTGTGACAAAATATGCCCATGGGTGTTTATATTCAAGCATATTTTGGTGTGTTGTCCAAAACCTGATTTAAGTGCCTGACTTCCAAGATGGTATGTTAGGCTAACAAAGAGGATCAGAGTCCACCTACCCCAGGCTAAGTTTACAACCCTTGAAGACCAAATGGGTCTAACTGCCTGAATGATGAAGTTGCCACCATTATGGGGATGTTCTTTTGGATAGGTCCTAATGGATGCTGTGGCTGACTATTAAAAAACAGTTTGAATAGCCTGGCTCAAAGGGAACAAGGATGAGAGACCCTCACCATCTAGTGATGGGAGATGAAGAGCAATAATGTGCTGGGTGGTGAATCAATGGAGGGGGTTACCTAGGAAGGTGGTGGAATCTCCCTCCTTAGAGGTTTTCAAGGCCCAGCTTGACGAGGCCCTGGCTGGAAAGATTTAGTTGGGGTCAGTCCAGCTTTGAGTACGGGGTTGGACTAGATACCTCCTGAGGTCCTTTCCAACCCTGATCTTCTATGATTCTATAAAGCAAACTGTGAACTGGAAGTGTGGGTCTCTGGTGATTCTGGGCTGGCCTGGTGAATGTAACGTGGCGAAGGTCTGTTCCTGTAACTTCAGAGGAACCCTTAGTTAGTAGTGAAGTGTAAAATGAGATGAGACCATATATGAGTGCAGGCTGTTTCCTTTCTAAAATCCTTTCTCTCCAACTTTATTTTCCCAAAGGATAATACAAATATTTTGTTTTAGTAGGCAGTGGGCCACTAGAACTGGTCACAGGTTCCCAAAAGGAAGAAATGCAGCTGCTCACAAGCCGGTGAAAGCTCACCTGACCTTCTCCTCATGGGTTAGGCATGCTTTGAGAACACCTGCCAGATCAGGCGAGATTGGCAGGGGAAGGCTTTCTGTGTGAATCCCACCAAGTCTGAGGTAGCTGTGTGCATGCCCACCGACAGATATTTAAGTGTCTAGGGGATTTAGGTGCCTCCAGGGTTAGGCAGCAGCTGAGCGGAGGTTCTGAAGATGTCAGTGGCACCTAAATGATGGACTTAGGCCCCTAAATTGTCAGTGAAGTGTCTAAGTCTCTTAGTGGCTCTACTCCACAGAGTTCAATGTCACGTTTTTTCCAAAGCCAATTTGACAATCTCAGCGTAAGCAAATTGTCCAAGGTAACACAGTGAACCTTTGGCAGAGACAGATGTCTAAACCCAGTTTGGCAGATTAACAGGTCTTAACTGATGGCTTAACCACAAAAATACCCTCTCCATACTAGCCTCTCTCCCTGAAAAATGTAATCATTTGTAAAGATAGGCATCATAGACTGAAAAACAGCATACGTTTGGAGGCGTATTTCCTACATAGGTAGAACACGGACATATTTGTAATGAACATTAAAGTGCATCAGAGGTTATTGATTTATTTATGCACCCAATAAAACATCACCTAGTGACTCATAAACTAGGGAAACCTCTCTGAAGATGGACATTTTTCAACTCAAGAGGTAGCATGTAACAGAAGATCAACAGATGGTCTAAAACTTCATGGCAGTTATCAAACGTTTGGTTAGCTGAGTTCTTGTTTTTGTTTTGTTTTGTTTGTTTTTTGTAGGAAGTAGGCCACCAGAATTTTTAGAATCTACTCCAAGAGTTGAGAGATGGGGAAGCTAAATTTCCTAGTCTGAGGTCTTGACCTAATTTTGGGGACTGTAAACAGCCAGAGGGGTGCAGGTTTGATGTATAAGATATTGCATCGAAATATAACACGATCTTCTTTAAATTATATTCCAGTTTTTTTATATCCCATAGATGCAGCACAAGGCAAACCCGTATTGGGGGAATCAATCAACCAGCATGGAATTCATCCTCCTCGGATTCAGAAATCCGCCAGAAATGCAGATCTTTCTCTTCCTACTGTTTCTAATGCTCTACATTGTTACCATGGCTGGGAACATCCTTATTATCGTACTAGTGGTGTCCGATCAGCACCTTCACACCCCCATGTACTTCTTCCTGGGGAACCTGTCCTGCTTGGAGACCTGCTACACCTCCACCATTCTGCCCCGGATGCTGGCCAGTCTCTTGACTGGGGACAGAACCATTTCTGTTACAGGCTGTATTGTGCAATTGTATTTCTTTGGATTCCTTGTGTGCACAGAGTGTTACCTCCTAGCTGTGATGTCTTATGACCGTTATTTAGCAATATGTAAGCCGCTGCATTATGCCGCCCTCATGAATGGCAGGTTTTGCTTTCAGCTAGCAGCTGGGTCTTGGTTAAGTGCCATTCTACCTATTAGCATAATAACAGTTTTTATATCACCTTCAACTTTCTGCGGCCCCAATCAAATTGACCATTTCTTTTGTGATTTTACTCCAGTGATAAAATTGTCCTGCAGTGACACCCGCCTGATACAAATTCTGGCTTTCATACTTTCCTCTGTTGACATCCTTCCCCCTTTTCTATTAACTGTGACATCCTACACTCATATCATCACCACTGTCCTGACGATCCCTTCCACCACTGGAAGACAGAAGGCTTTTTCCACCTGTTCCTCTCATCTCATTGTGGTGACAAGTTTCTATGGGACCCTGATGATTGTGTATATCTTACCAAAACATAACCTGCTGGGGGACCTACACAAAGTGTTTTCTGTCTTCTACACAGTCCTTCCTCCCTTGGTTAATCCTCTCATATACAGCCTAAGAAACAAAGAGGTCCAGCATGCCCTGAGACAAGCTGCCAGGAAATTTTTGGCTTTCAGAAAAATTCAGAGAATTCAAGCTAATTTATTCAGGATAAATAAACTGGAAATAGTACACGTGGATGGTTGTTAGATGCTTTCAAAATCTTGGCGTAACAGGCACACACTGAGTATTTTGACATGTGTGACCAGATATCAAGTGTGAAAAATTGGGACGGGAGTGGAAGGTAATAAGCGCTTATATTGGAAAAGCTCCAAATATCAGGACTATCCCTATAAAATCGGGACATCTGGTCACCCTCTGTGTAACCAACACACAGTTGAAAACGAATATGAGTTGAACTGGTGTCAAAGTTCCAACTAGCACATTACTTTGTTTATTTCTTTATTGGTGTGCTTAGAAATTTAGTAATTATTAAAGTTGTTTGAATTTTGTTGTTGTTGAAAATTTGTCCTTTTTTTCTAAAATGGTCATTTTTGCAATGAAATTTCATTTTCTTTCAATGAAATTGGAAACTATATTTTTAAATTTTCTTCAGCTATTTTTTAAAATTCTCTTCTTTTTTATTGCCTCTCTTTCCCCCTTGGTTTCCTCTCCTCTTTTTCAATAGCAAAACAGAAAAAGGGAAAAAAGGGGAAATGTGGATGGGAGTGCAGGTCAAGGAAAGAGGAAGGAGGGACAGAAGAAAAGGACAGAAAGTGCGGGGGAGGGAAAATCAACTATCCAAACAGCAACAAAGCCCCCCAGAAAAACTGAAAGACGTGAACATTTTCTAACAGGAAAATATTTTATAACACTTTCAAAATACAATTTAAATAAACTATTTTTCATGAAAATCTTTCCAATTTCCATCCGGATTTTGTCATTATCCTTGTCAGGGGTGGCGTGTTGACGGTGCTGAGTGGTGATCTCTGTATGCACTGGAGGCAAAATTCAGGGAAACTAGCACAAAGCCTTTCAAGCACACTGAAGGCTCACATTTTCAAAGGATCCCCTGTGAATTACATGCCCAAAAGAGTTTAAGGGAGTTACATGCTCAGTAATGAGAATTGGGTTCCTAACAACCTTTGTCTTCTTTGAATATCCCAGCTTCCGGCCTATTCAGATTCGGTGCCTGACTTGACCTTGTTTGTGCCATCCGTGCTGGGGAAATGTCGCTCTGAAGAGGATGGTGCTAGCTGGAAATGTCCTGAGACAGCTGACAAAGTGAAAGGCCCTGAGGTCATAGAATATTAGAGTTGGAAGGGACCTTAGGAGGTGGTCTAGTCCAACCCCCTGCTCAAAGCAGGGCCAGCACCAACTCACACAAGTCACATGTAATTAATCTGCGGGATGGACCCAGCTGCGCATGAGGGGGTAGGAATATCACACGAACAAATTCAATAAAAATGAAAAAATGACTTAACCTTTCTAACATCTTTTTTGCTGATCTTCCATTTCATTGTTTTTTTCTTGCTTACATTCTTGGACTGTATTTTTTCTAATACTATTTGATAGGCATCCTGCCCGAGCTGGAAATAACACCACCAGTGTAGGCATAGTGTAAAAATAACGTCACTTTCATGTCTTCAAACTATCTACCACTCCTCTTACATTAGTGTTCTGGTGGTGTGGGTTGGGCCATCTTGGGGCTCTGATCATCAGACCCCTGGATCTAAAAGCATGTGTGTCAACTGATTGCACTAATGTGCCAGTTGTGCCAGCTTGGAAGCAGTAGCTACTTGGTAAACCTCTCTCTATGGTCTAGCTCCTAGGTGGAGGCAAAGAGACACAATCTATTAACGCTGGGATCTGCATGGCCACTTTGTATTTATAAACATATCCCTACAATAAATCTGTGTGGTAAGGAAGTATTACCATAGAATATTAGAGTTGGAAGGGACCTCAGGAGGTATCTAGTCCAACCCCCTGCTCAAAGCAGGACTAACCTCAGCTAAATCATCCCAGCCAGGGCTTTGTCAAGCCGCAGCTCAAAAATCTCTAAGGATGGAGATTCCACCACCTCTCTAGGTAACCCATTCCAGTGCTTCACCACCCTCCTAGCGAAAAACTTTTTTCTAATGTCCAGCCAAGACCTCCTCCACTGCAACTTGAGACCATTGCTCTTTGTTCTGTCATCTGCTGCCATTGAGAACAACCTAACTCCATCCTCCCTGGAACCCCTTTCAGGTAGTTAAAGGCTGCTATCAAATCCCCCCTCATTCTTCTTTTTGACAGACTAAACAAGCCTAGTTCCCTCAGCCTCTCCTCATAAGTCTTGTGCTCCAGTGCCCTCATCATTTTTGTTGCCCTCCGCTGGACTCTCTCCAATTTTTCCACATCCTTTTTGTAGTGGGGGGGCCCAAAACTGGACACAATACTGCAAATGCGGCCTCACCAATACCAAATAGAGGGGAATAATCACTTCCCGCGATCTGCTGGCCATGCTCTTACTAATGCAGCCCAATATGCTATTAGCCTTCTTGGCAACGAGGGCACACTGTTGACTCACATCCAGCTTCTTATCCACTGTAACCCCCAGGTCCTTTTCTACAGAACAGCTGTCTAGCTCGTCGGTCCCTAGGCTATAGCTTTGCATAGGATTCTTCCGTCCTAAGTGCAGAGCTCTGCAATTGTTTTTGTTGAACATCATTCCCATATTACAGAGTGTGGGATTTTCAAGGCCACCTGTAGGGCTCAACTATTTTTAATTTCTAACAGGAACTGTGCAGTCAACTCTTACACAAATTGATTTCCGCTGCAGAGCACCCACAGTCTCAAGCCTGGGTGTGAATTGAATTTATAGCTCACATATTTTCATGCAATGCATTAAACACAGGAACAACCCTGCACTCGCTATGGTAGCCTTTCTACTGACTCGTATGCATGTGGGTCATTTTATGCCTAAATTCAATGTGACTACTCATGTGTTAAGCTACTGATGTGCAGAAGTGTTTTAAGCTAGTACAGTGGGAAAACAGTGGGGCTGGCATTTTCAGTTAGGATCTGATGCTGCTTTTTCCTCTGCACCCACTCGATGCCTCCCAGGACGGACCAGCTATTGCAATAACTGATTCATCTAAGGTTACAACTGTAATTAAAATTGCTGTTTACTCTATCTTCAAAACAAAACTATTACGTCTCCAACTCAGGAATTCTCATGACCCTCAATAGCATCCAGGGAGAATTTGCTGTCTACTACAAATATCCCATAATTAGATAGAAGGAGAGGTTACTTTTTTATGTATTGGCTACCAGACAGAAATATACTTGTAGTCAGCAGTTTCAGATCCATCCACTTCATTCTCTCCTTCCATCTGCAATTCTTATGGAAAGAACAGGAAAACATCAGGAAGCCAAGGTGACTGATAATTGTACCAAATCATTACTGAACATGTGAATCTGATCAGAGCTTTTATGGTGCATTTCTACAAGGAAAGTGTAGGCCAAATTCTTATCTCATTTGCATTGGTGTAAAAATGAATTGCCTCCACTGACTTTAGTGGATTTAAGTTGGATAAGAATCTGCCCAGGTCTGAGTGAAAATTAATGTACTGAGAGTTCTTAATTTTATTTGATACTGTTAAGTGATGTTATTTCTAGATTATGGTGATTAATTTATTTGCATGTAACTAACTAGGATCTAGGGGCTAATTTTCAGACGGGATCTATACTGCAACTGCAACTAAAAAGGAGACAAATTTACCATGAAAACTTTGGCAAACAATTCATCCTGATTTATTTTTTTTGTCCAAATGATTGAAATTCAGAAATTGTCAAATTTCTTAAAGTCTCGCATCAAGCAAACTTGTGATTGCTTCAGTGGAAATTTGGCTGTATAAACTGTAAGAAAAAAAGAGAGTAAGAATTTCAGGCTTTGATCTTTGAGTTCTGTGAGTGGTTTTTCAAGAAAAGCCTCAAATTTTGTCATCCTTACACATCTTGAGTAGAATGTGAAACTAATAGAACTAGTCATAGGGTACAAGACCAGTCAGTGGATGAAATGATTGGAAGAAATGGATGTGCAGATTGTCCAGCAGAAAGCCTATTCACTACAAAAAGTCCCACATGAAATTTAAATGGTGCATAAATGTGTGACAAACATGGCAATTTCCTGCAATCTCCTGCACGGACCTTAAGTTAAACCCTCTTGAACTAAATTAGCTTTGCAATTCATTGTATTAAAAATGCAAATGCTTCTGTATTATTGTGGGATTGAGTGTGATGTCTCTAAGGAGGAGACCTGACGAATGAAAACCTTGGGAAGTGTGATGAGCTTAAAGAACTATTTGAAACAGTGTGAACTTTTTAAGTTAAGTGGGTTTCCCGGGAAATTTCTGTGGAGAGGGATATGCCGATTTAACCCCTTCGGTTATGCAAGCATTCAGCCTTTTGAAGCCTCTCCCTAAGCAAGGGGACCCTTTGTCCACAAATCAGCTATTCTATGAGGACAGATCAAAGACACAAACTGTATAAAGAAGTACTCATAGATTCACAGGTGTACTCATTCTGAGCCAAGAACAGAGCTTCCATTGGAGTTGGGATGGTCTATCACAGGCTTGTTAGTAGGTGTGGAGGTTGTTTTTCATAGGTTTTCTCTGTAATGCTTTCAGCTTCGGAATCACTGTGCTTTCTTAGAAAGGACTGGGTGGTAACTGCACGGTATGCTATTGCAGTGTTTAGAGCCTTTGAGGAGGAAAGACAAGGCAGGCCTGCCAAGGCAGTCGGTGTTGTTGGGGAATTCACAACACAGTCAGGGAACAGGGCAGCCTAGAAATACCCTAGTCAAAAGGGAGAGAGATGTGGGTCTTTCCCCAAGAGAGATGGTGGTTGAGGAGCCGAGTGCATAAGAGTAGATGTCCCCACTGGACCACAGATGGGGAATACAGATACAGTTGCCCTCAATTGTACCAAAGCGCACTTGGCGCCTAACTGCAGAATAGCTCTTGTGCTGCCCTGTGGACAGAGGTGAATTTCACCAAACTAGAGTAAGGCCAGAATCTAGCTCTCACTGAGGAATGAGTAAAGACAGAGTAAGAACTGCAGATTTGTCTCCATAATACTTATTTGAATTCTCTTATCGTTTTTCTCCAGCTAAATCCTAAATGGCAAGGCTGCTCCCATGGAATGAAACGTCAGTGACGGAATTCATACTGCTGGGATTTTCAAAGAGCCATGAAGTCCAGCTCCTGCTCTTTGTGTTGTTTTTACTTGTCTACCTCCTAACCCTGGCTGGGAACAGCCTCCTGCTCATCACCGTGTCTGCTGAGCGCAGCCTTCAGACGCCCATGTACTTTTTCCTGGGTAACCTCTCCTTCGTTGAGATCTGCTACACAACCAACATATTCCCCAGGATGTTAGCCAGCTTCCTCGCTGAGGAAAAATCGATCTCTTTCAGTGGCTGTATGGCCCAGTTTTATCTCTTTGGTTCCTTGGGTGGAACTGAGTGTCTCCTCCTATCCATGATGTCCTATGACCGGTATCTAGCCATATGCAGTCCTCTCCGCTATGCAGCTGTTATGAGCAAGGGCATGTGCCTTTCCCTGGCAGCCGCATCCTGGATCGGTGGCTTTGTGGTCACCTTGGTGACCATTCTGTTCATGTTGAGCTTAACATTCTGCGGCTCCAACGAAATAGACCATTTCTTCTGCGATTTCTCCCCACTCCTGAAGCTGGCCTGCTCTGACACTTCCCTCTTTGAAAAGGTTGCCTTCTTCTTCTCTTCCACTTTGACGCTGGTGCCCTTCCTTTTAACCGTGGTGTCCTATATTTATATCTTATCAGCCATCCTCAAACTGCCTTCCACAGCCAGCTCGCAAAAGGCTATTTCCACTTGCTCATCCCATCTTATAGTAGTTACCACGTTCTATGGGACTCTGATTGTTATGTACGTGGTACCAGCCGCTGACCACTCCCTAGATCTGAATAAAGTCTTCTCGGTCTTCTATACCATGCTGACCCCCATGGTCAATCCCCTCGTCTATAGCCTGAGGAACAGAGAAGTGCGTGAAGCCCTGAAAAGGGTGGTAGGTAGAACATTTGCTTCTTGTTTGAAAGAAAAGAGTGGGAAGATGTGACTGCCCAAAATGACTTTGTGTCCTTTATTAAGCATTTAATTTTATTAAGCATTTAATTTGTGTCCTTTATTAAGCATTTAACTCCATGAAGACAAGGGATGTTTCCATTGGATATTGCACAGCATTGGCTGGAGGGTTAGGAAATCTGGATTCTGTTCTTAGATCTCTCACTGACTCACTGTGGGACCTTGGGTATTTCACATATCCTCTCTACGACTCGGTTTCCTCCTCTATAATACTGCCCTGTTCCCTTAATAGTTATTTGGCAGCTGTGACAAAGTGTGAACAGGGACACTAAATGCTCCGAAGTCTAACCCAAGGAGATGCTGAAACCAAGGAAGCTTGGACCTAGTGGGAGTTTAAACTTAGGGGTCATCAGACCCCTGGGACCAGAGGGTCCTATCTGAATTTCATTCTGAGTGGTTCCAAAGCACCAAGGCTGTGCACTCTGTGACAACACCACAATAGGCATCTTAGTAATACAGATATCGCTCTATCTTCTCTGTCTGTCCGTACACACCCCCTCATGCATGCATGCATCTATCCATCCATCCCCATACACACCGACTATCCATCCATCCCTGTACACCCCATCTATCCATCCATCCACCCACCCACCCACCCTTCACCTCAAAGTATCATTACAAGTGACATGTCAGTTTCAATATGTCTGTAAAGGACCTTGCAAAATTTGTAGGCAAGATGAAAAAGGTGACGATGATGCTGTGGACAAATTGGATAGAGTCCAGTGGAGGGCAACGAAAACGATGAGGGGACTGGAGCACGTGACTTATGAGGAGAGGCTGAGGGAAGTGGGCGTGTTTAGTCTGCAGAAGAGAAGAATGAGGGGGGATTTGATAGCAGCCTTTAACTACCTGAAGCGAGTTCCAGGGAGGATGGAGCTAAGCTGTTCTCAGTGGTAATAGATGACAGAACAAGAAGCAATGGTCTCAAACTGCAGTGGGGGAGGTCTAGGTTGGACATTAGGAAAAACTTTTTCACTAGGAGGGTGGTGAAGCACTGGAATGGGTTACCTGGGGATGTGGTGGCATCTCCATCCTTCGAGATGTTTAAGACCCAGCTTGACAAAGCCGTGGCTGGTTTTGAGCAGGAGCTTGGGGCTTGGCTTTGAGCAGGGGGTTGGACTAGATGACCTCCTGAGGTCCCTCCCAACTTTAATCTTCCATGATTCTATGATTTTATGATGGAGATTTCCGTAGGCACGAAGGGCAGTTAGGTACTCAGTTCCCAATGGCAATGAATAAGTGTTGGGCACTTTCTTTTTTCTGTCTCCTTTGTAATCCACCCTCAAACGTGGTTAATGGGTACAACTTGCGACTCGCAAGAACTTCTCAGTGAATTAGGAGCATACGTCTCTTTGACTACATCTGCTTTGACTTTAGGGTCAGATTGTCAAAGTTATTTAGGTGACCAAAGCTTCAGATAGATGCTTAGTGGGGTTTTCAAAAGGGCGTAAAAGCAGTTTAAGGCTTGATTTCACTAGGAGTTAGGAATTAGCCTTTTATCAGTGAAGTAGCTGAAGAGGTGCACTTTAGCCTTCAGTAAATGGAGCGCGGGGAAGCAGTGAATTGGATTTTGCTCAGCACAATGGCAAATACGTGGGTAAAAGAGACAGGTAGCAGGAAGGATAGTTTTAGGTGTGGTATTGTTACATAGATCCCACAAACTCAACTACCTTCAATCACCACCACAGAATTCAAGAGGTTGGCCCCAAAATCACAAGAAAAAAAATGCAGTTTTTGCAGCTTTGACTCCTCATTGTTCCCATGAAGGTGTAGAGTGTGTGCGCGCGCACCAACAGTTTTATAGCAGATCTGGGCCTTACAGAGTTTTCAGTTCATGGGAAATTCCACAATTTCAGTTTGTTTTCATTCTGAATCAGAAGAACAACAACAAAAATTTCCTGTGCGACAGAATTTTTTTTTGTGTGTGGGGGAAATCATTTTTGAATAAAAATATTTCACATTCTGTTTTAGACACAAGGTGCGTGAGGTAGTATATTTACTTTGGACCAACTTCTATTGGTGAGACAGACAAGCTTTTGAGCTTACCCAGGTCTTCTTTCAGGTCACCTGAAGAAGAGTTCTGTACGCTCAAAAGCTTGTCTCTCTCGCCAATAGACGTTGGTGTCATAAAAGATGTTACCCTCACCCAAACTCTCTCTTTAATATCCCGGGACTGACACAGCTACAAACACCACTCATTCTGATTTTGACATTTAAAAAATACAGATGATATATAAAACAAAAAATAAAATAGATTAAATGAAATGAAAATGGTTTAAAAACAATGATAATGTTGAAACTAGAGTTGGTTGGAATTTCAGCCAAGCACTTCTTTTGTTTTGGTCAAAAATGCAGATTCTGGGATAATAAAATATTTTGCAAATGTGTAAATTTGTCCAGTTGTTCCATTTTGAAAAACAAAAGTCAGGAAAAGTGGTTTCGACATTTTGTAAGTAAACCACAGCTCATTTTTTTTATTTGAAAGAACTTTAATTTATAAAAATGTCTTTTGACATCTTTTTCATTTTCAGTCTGACACACAAATTTTTTTTCTTTTGAAATCGCCAGCAAACTGAAAAAAAATGTTTAGTGCATGGTAGCAGGGACCACATGGTGAATTAATGTGTGGCTAACAGAATGTTAAGAACCAGTAGGAGGAAAGGAATAGATAATAGAAAGAAAATATCATAATGTCACTATATAAATCCATGACACGCCCACACCTTGAATACTGCATGCAGATCTGGTCGCCCTATCTCCGAAAAGATATATCAGTATTGGAAAAAGTGCAGAGAAGGGCAACAAAAATTATTAGCAACAGCATCCACATACAGGAGAGATTTAAACATTGGAACTTTTCAGCATGGAAAAAGGATGACTAAGGGGGGGATATGATAGAGGTCTAACAATATTAAGACTGGTGTGGAGAAAGTGAATAAAGAAGTGTTATTTACTCTTCAAAATAGCACAACTAGAGGTCACCCAATGAAATTACTAGGCAGCAGCTTTAAAATAAACAAAAGAAAGTACTTCTTCACACAACGCAGAGTCAAACCCTGTGGAACTTATTTTGCCAGGGAAGGTTATGAAGGCCGAAAGTATAACGGGGTTCAGAAAAGAAGATAAATTCCTGGAGCACAGGTCCATCAAAGGCTGTTAGCCAAGATTGAAAGGGTCACAAACCTCATAGTTGAGTTTCCCTAGCCTCTGTTTGCCAGAAGCTGGGCGTGAACTATAAGGGGATGGATCACTCGATGATTGACTGTTCTCTTTATTCCCCTCAGAAGCACCAGGCATTAGCTACAGCTGGAAGAGCAGGTATGGGGCTAGAATGGAGCACTGGTCTGATGCAATCTAGCCATTCTTATGTATTTCTAGATTTATACTCCCTAGCTTCCTTAAAGTTAACTCTCCATATAGACCAGCCTTCAAGCCCCTTAGCCTAGAAAACCACACTTTATTGCTTATGTTGAGGGGAACAGCCTGAGTGGGGCTGGGCTAGGAGATGCGGGGAGAAGTTTCCAGAAAAAGTTACCAGAAAAGCCTGATTTCTGCTAAATTCAGGCCCACCATTTGATGGTCCAGTTAGAAGATAGCTGATGCTCAAACCTCCAACATCCAGAAACATCACAGCACCACAAAAACAGCTCACTTCTAAACCCTAATCCTGAGGTCACTTCCTCACCCCTGTATCCAGATCCTATGCAATCACACTGATTCAAATTAGTGGAAATTAGAGCAGATTAAAATTTTCATATGGAATTTTTCTCCAACAGAAAATATCATTTCACACTAACTCTGATTAGTGGAAATTAAAGCAGTTTAAAGTTTTCAGATGGAACATTTTTCTGACAGAAAATATCATTAATTGACAACACAATTTGCCACAGGAATATGTGAATTTCAGTTCAATGGTTTTTTTTTTTTTTAAAAAGACAAAATTAAAAATAATATATAAAACGTATATGCATGATAAATTATACCAAAAGGATATAAAACTAAAAACAATCAAATAAAGTAAAGGAAAATAAATTATAAAGGGAGACATACGTAATAGAATTTAAAAAATATAAGATAAAGATTCAAAGTGTAAAGAAAGTTGAAACTGAAATCTGCTAGGTGAGAGCCAATGGGATGTGAACTCCCACATCACACATCAGGAACTTCCGAGTGCCCCCCCGGGCAGGCTAACGGCAGTCTCACTCCGGCCATGCGGCCACCCCAGCCTGGGAGAGTGTCTTTATTTCCTTATCTTTCTTAAACATGAGGGACCAGAACTGCACACAGTATTCCAGATGAGGTCTCACCAGCACCTTGTGTAATGGTACTAACACCTCCCTATCTCTGCTGGAAATACCTCGTCTGATGCATCCTAGGACCGCATTAGCTTTTTGCATGGCCACTTCGCACTGGTGGCTCATAATCCCCCTGCGATCAACCGATACTTCAGCAGAGCTGCCTATTTACATCACTTGAGGATCACTCTCCATTGCTTCGAACAGAGCTACGCACATTTACACCGACTCAAAATCTTCCCCATTGACATCAGTGGAGCTAACCTGATGGGGATCTGAATCAGCCACTCTTTAGTGAGACAGCAAACTGCTTTTCGCATCACACAACATATATGTCGACTAAAATGACCTCAAAGATTTTGTTCTCCCCCACTGCCACAACTTTAATGCAGTGTCACCGCTGGAGTTGATTTGTCAATTACTTTTAACGTCTCCTGGGTTTTACATCATGAAAAGTGAATTAGCCTGAGGCAGAAATTGAGATCTGGCAGAGCTGCTCAACCATTCTGAACTCATTTTCCACAAATAGAAATGACAAAACAAGGTGCAAAACCATGAAAACTCCTAGGTTCACGTACTAGGGGCTACATAAAAGTAGAGGCTAAGGGATGCACGGGGTGCTACTATACAATATAATCATCCCTAGGACACAGCACAGGGTGAGGGGTGGAGAAGTGGGCGGCTGTCCTTTATAATGAGGACTAGTGGCAGCAGATGGTCAGGGCAGGGAAGGGGTGTGTAACAGACCAGA
>ML675620.1:2754812-2770796 GCA_007922155.1 Mesoclemmys tuberculata
GGAAAAGGGAACAGCTGGTGACCTGGCTCAGGGATATAAATAGGCCAGTGTGACAGGCCAAATGAGGTCTGGACAACCATAGCAGGGGGCTGAGACAGGCAGGGGTGAGATAGGCTGCCTGCAGGTCACGAGGGAAGCAGAGCTCTGAGCCCCTAGAGTGTCTGGGGCAGAAAGTGGGACTGTTTTGTCTGCCCTGTAGATAAAGGGGCATGGGTGATTGCAACCAAAGAAGTCGTGGTGAGTCCTTGGGGGCTGTGGGGAGTAGATCCTGTGGAGGAAAGCAGGGGCCCCGGCCACCTGGCCTGCTACAGGATGGCTGTACTGTATAATAGGCACTGGGGCTGTCTGGGGCCCTCTGTTCGGTGTCCCCCTTTGGTTCCCTTTCTTTAAACCTGTGACCCCCACACCCTTTCCTGTTTTTTCATTTGTTGTCCCCCGGAATCAGTTGAGCCCCAAGTCCCTTGGCTCCCCCCTTAAGTGAGGGAGGGGACTTGAGGGGTGGGTGGGCTTGCGTCCACCCACCCCTCTCCTGGTCCTCAAATAGTCACACCCTTTTAAAGCCATCCGGCCTGATTTTATCACATGATAAATGTAAAATAATGCACACTGGAAAATCCAACTATACATACAAAATGATGGGGTCTAAATTGATATTTACTGCCCAAGAAAGAGATCTTGGGGTCGTCATGGATAGTTCTCTGAAAACATCCTCTAAATGTGCAACAGCAGTCAAAAAAGATTTAGCTGGGGTAGGTCCTTCTCTGAGCAGGAGGTTGGGCTAGTTGACCTTCTGAGATCCCTTCCAACCCTCACCTTCTATGATCCTATTATCTGATTGTCAGCCTAGTACAAACCTAGGACGTGCCCTTATGCCTTTTGGTACCTGAAATACATGTTCAAACAGAGAGAGAGGCTACACTGTGGTACTGAAAGAACAAGGTAAAAGTGGATTGGTTACATATTGGTTCATATGACAGATACAGTACCTTGTACCTGCAAATGGGTTGGGTATAAAGAGCTGGCTTTAGGGGTATAACTTTGACAGCACAGCTCCTGCAGAAGTGAATGCAACAGCGCTGCAACGAGAAGTCTTCCCAGAGACTGGTATCGTATTGAACCTTTTTCCTGCACTATATTATTAGTTCATAGTGGCCAACTTCTTGCTTAGTTGTTCTCTTGAGCCTATTTTGTAACGAACCAAGGAGTGGTCAAGCCATTGACCACACAACCTATGAGAAGGTATGGGCAGAGCTGGAGGGTGTAGGACAGGATGGCAGGTGTCTGTGGGTCGGGACTGAATTGCAGCTGCAGAGATGTGTGTTCTGAGTGTTAGCCCAGAAATGGGGTAGGAGGCAGGGCTGCAAGCCAGGATTAATGGGTGTTGGCAGAGTTTTAAGAAGCATGGAGGAACCCAGGGCTGGGATAACAGGAAGCTGCAGGTTGGCAGAGCTGTGGGGAGGGCTGTGGCAGTCAGGGGATTATAAGGTCAGGATTGAGGTGCACGTATAAGCACGTTTGAGGCCAGACATTAATAGCATTAGGTGGAGTGCAGCCTGTGGGTTAGGGGTGAGGGCAGAACGAGGGGTCGTGGACAGAACAGCAAAGCCTGTCACAATCCAGATGTGTTCGCTGATCTCTGTCACTGAGGCCTAGAAACATGGAATTGCCTTTCACTAGCTTTGCCTGGGCCATGCTGCCTTGGCTAAATGAGTGGGAACTTCTGGTTTGTTTACATGTGAGTTTCATGGCACTCCCTCCTTCCCTTGCATTCCCTCACTTGGTGGAATTTATGAATGAAGGGATTGCCTTTCATAGCAGCTGGCACAATTGGCATGACCCCTTTCCCTTTACACATCAAGGGCTGTTTGCCATAGGAAAAAAACCCTCCCTTTCCTTTGTCTAACTTTAATCCATGCCTCTGACTTTCTTTTCTAATCAGCCCCAATAGGACTGCCATCAGGACCTGTATTTCTCAAACATTTCCATTCAAATGGCCCACCATGGGACCCATTACAATGACAAGTAACTTTTTTCTGCTACTGACCTTTAGTTCCTTGAGAGGCTTGACAAATCTCCAGGTACTATCCAGATCTCAGCTGGGTGTAACATTTCTCAGAGCGCAGATTAAGGCACATGAAGTTATAACAACCTCTGTGTCCTTCTGCAAATCCCTACAGACTCACAGGAGTGTCTGGGCTAATTGGAGAAATTACTTTTTAGTAGATACGTTGCTAAGAGGGATTGTTTTAATGAGCACATAATGAAACAAGGATTTTTATATGTAATTATTATTTTTATCCTAAGCAAGAGTCAATGAAATTAACATGTGTCAAATGAAACTGATCAGGGTTCCTTCATGTTGCTGATCTGTGATCAGGCCTATAGAAACACCTGCATCTTAAAGTCAAGTGTCTCATGCACTTATGGACAGACTTCATTGCCACTTCTTTGATCAGCCCCCCAGAGACCAAGGTACTTCAAGCCTTTTCTCAGATCTAATTCCCGCCTGCTTTGACTGAAATTAGCTGCAGATGGAGTGAGAAGGAATACATGTCAGTTACCTAACAGCATGATATATTTTTAAATGAAATTTAATTTCCATGACTGTGACATGGCAGCAGCTCCTGCCTATGTATGAACATAAGAACAGCCATAGTGGGTCAGACCAATGGTCCATCCAGCCCAATGTCTTTGGACAGTGGCCGGCCGGTGTCATATGGATCAGTGGGAATGAACAGAACAGAGCAGTTATTGAGTGATCCATCCCCTGTTGTTGAGTCTAAGACTCGGGGACACCCAGAGCATGGAGTTGCATCCCTGACCATCTTAGTGAATAGCCATTGATAGCCCTATCCTTCTTGAGCATATTTTATTTAACATAATTATTTTTTTGAAACGAGTTCTACTTTTGGCCTTCACGACATCCCCTGACAATGCGTTTCACAGGTTGGCTGTGTGTTGTGTGAAGAAGCACTTCCTTTTAAACCTGCTGTCTGTCCATTTCATTGGGCAACCCCTGATTCTTGTGTTATGTGGTGACATAAATCGTCCTTCTGGATTCACTTTCTCGTCATTCGTGATTTTATAGACCTCTATTATACCTCCTGTAGTCGTCTCTTTTTCAAGCTGAAAAGTCCCAGTCTTTTCAATGTCTCCTCATATGGAAACTGTTCCATACTTCTAATCATTTTTGTTGTCCTTCTCTGTACCTTTTACAATTCTGATGTATCGTTTTTGGCATGGGGAGACCAAAACTGTATTCAAGGTGAGGGTGTACCATGGATTTACATAGTGGTATTATAATATTTCCTTATCTGTCCCTTTCTAATGATTTTGTCAAGCTGCACCTTAAAAACCTCTAAGGCTGGAGATTCCACCACCGCTCCAGGTAACCCATTCCATTCACCACCCTCCTCGTGAATATGTTTTTCCTAATATCCACCCTAGATCTGCCCCCTTGCAACTTGAGACCATTGATCCTAGTTCTGTCATCTACCACCATTGAGAACAGCCTAGCTCCATCCTCCCTGGAAACCACTTTCAGGTAGTTAAAGGCTGCTATCAAATCCCCCCTCACTCTTCTCTTCTGCACACCAAACAAGCCTAGTTCCCTCAGCCTCTCCTCTTATGTCATGTGCTCCAGCCTCCTTATCGTTTTTGTTGCCCTCCGCTGAACTTTTCTCCAATTTGTCCACATCCTTCCTGTAGTGGGTGGCCCAAAACTGAACACAATATTCCAAATGTGGCCTCACTGGTGCCAAATAGAGGGGAATAATCACTTCCCTCGGTCCGCTGGCAATGCTCTTACTAATGCAGACCAATATGCCTTTGTCCTTCTTGGCAACAAGGACACACTGACTCATCTCCAGGTTCTTGTCCTCTGTAACCCTCAGGTCCTTCTCTGCAGAACTGCTGCCTAGCTCGTCGGTCCCCAGTCTGTAGCTGTGCGTGGGCTTCTTCCTTCCTAAGTGCAGGACTCTGCTCTCGTCTTTGTTGAACCTCATCAGATTTCTTTTGGCCCAATCCTCCAACCTGTCTAGCTCACTCTGTGTCCTATCCCTACCTTCCAGCATATTTACCACTCTCCCTAGCTTAGTGTCATCTGCAAACTTGCTGAGGGTGCAATCCACCCCATCCTCCAGATCATTAATGAAGATGTTGAACAAAACTGGCTGCAGCACCGACCCTGGGGCACTCCGCTCATTTCCAGCTGCTAACTAGACATCAAGCCATTGGTCACTACCCAGTGATCTAGCCGCCTTTCTCTCCATCTTATAGTCCATTCATCCAACTCATACTTTTTTACTCCTGTGATCTTCATTTGGGACATTTCAGGTCAGGTCTATGAGAATAACTCCTTATCCATCACTGTGATCAAGCGCTGATAGGTCCTGATTTTGACACCTTCCCTAATTGCTCAAGCCAAAACTTACTTCAGTGAATGCAGCGGGTTATGGGATGCTTAGCAGAAGGGTGATGTAAAAATCATAGGCCAGTTTAGGCTGTATAACTTCTGTCATCTTTGCGCTTCATTCTATCTGTGCTCAACGCATACTAAGCTTTACATGGTGTGGATAATACACATTACTGGTGTGATGTGCAGATGCTAGCCAGCATGTATTAGTCAACAGCGCTGACCTACAGTCCCTAGCTATTCTAGCCCTGGCTTCCCCCACAGCTCTGCTGATGCACTGCTTTGGGGATGGACCCTCCCACCTTGTTATGCCTTGATTTCCCCACCCCGGCCTGGCACTCCAGCAATGCACCCCCACACACTGTTATGCCCCAGTTTCTCCACCACAGCCCCTTGGTCTAGGGACCAACGCCTTCTGCCCCACTGTGCCTATATTGCCCCACCTTGCTCCGGGGACTGAACCCCTCTGCCTCACTGTGCCCAATTTCCAGACCAGAATCTGACTTGCAATACACCAATCAAAATGCAGAGTAACTGACTTCACTGGAGTCATTGGAGATTTACATGAATTTAAATCAGATCAGAATTTGGCTCCTGGCTATGAGCAGTTCCATAGTCTTGCCCTGATAACTGAGTTTTGACTGATTTTAGCATGCTACAGGCATGAGCACACAGGCGAACATGAGGTGCGTCTACACAGCGAAAACCAACACCACAGGAATGAATCTCAGAACCGGGGTCTATTGATTTGGGTTTGCAGGGCTCATGCTCTGGGGCTAAAAATAAGGTAGATGTTCAGGCTTCTGACCCTTCACCCTTGCTGTGTTTCAAAACCTGGGCTCCAAAGTCCAAACAGCTACAGTGCTATTTTTAGCCTTGCAGCACAAGTCCCACAAGCCTGGGTCAGCTGACCCTTCGCCCAGAGACTCTCTGACATGGGTCTGTTTTTGCAAGGTAGACATACCCCGTGATTCGTCTGCATTTATGACCTAACATTACCTGATTCTCGTTTGCAAATGTCAGCAGAGTTTGCTGTGATGCGCGGCCCCGTTCTGTTTCACTGACATCAATTGTAAAGCTCCGACTGAGTTAAGCTGAGCTGTGACAAATTCTTTCTTTAGGATAATTGCAAGAAAACAGAAGTTATATTTTATGACTCACAGGGACATTTAACTCATTTAAAACTCGAATCTGGTCATTAATATGTTGCGTGAAAGATTGCTATTCAGAGCAGGAAGGACCATCCTCGGCCCCTAAGATAAAGACTTATCAAGTTAATTATAGTGACCTATTGAAAACCAGGGACTTAAAACCATTTTTTTTTCTTTTATTAACCAACTTCTATAATAAACGATGGCTTTTAAAAATTTCCAGCACCCTACACTTCCTTGATGATCAGAACTCTGGCAATAAAACTGATGGCTTGTTTATTTCAGTCACTCATCTGATTGCTTCACAGTTCTATTGTGGGTAATTTTGCATACTGCCTTCTTCTACAGCTCTGTTTCTTTTTACCGTGCTATAGCAACATCATACTATCTGATTATCAGTAGAATTTATCTTCAGGAGAGAATTCTACTTCAATCAATTAGATGCCTAAATACCTTTACAAATCTGGCCCTAGAAGTTGGTGCACATATAGCATTGCAAGAAGGCAAGCAAACAGGCAGAGGGACATAGAGAGAGAGACAGAGGCTCCTATTAATTAATCCCTGGAAGGTAGGGATAGGATACAGAAGGACCTAAACAAATTGGAGGATTGGGCCAAAAGAAATCTGATGAGGTTCAACAACTACAAGTGTAAAGTCCTGCACTTAGGACCGAAGAATCCCATGCACAACTACAGACTGGGGACCAACAACCTAGGCAGCAGTTCTGCAGAAAAGGACCTGGGGGTTACTGGAAGCTCAAATTTCAGGTCCCCGTTCTGTCACAGACAACCTATGTGACCTTACAGAAGTCATTGAACATCTCTGTGGCTCAGATTCATAGATTCCAAGGCCAGAAGATACCTTGTCACCATCTAGTCCAATATCCTGTATAACACAAGACATAGAACTTCTCCAAAATAACTCACATAGCAGATCTTGTAGACACACCTCCTGTCTTAGTTTAACAATTGTCAGTGATGGAAAATCCACCGCAGCCCTTGCTAAATTGTTCCAATGGTTAATTACTCTCGTTGTTAAAAAATTATATACTATTTCTAGTTTGAACGTGTATAGCTTCAACCTCCAGCCATTGGATCATGTTAGATAGACTCATAGACTCATAGGTCAGAAGGGACCAATATGATCATCTAGTCTGACCTCCTGCACAAGGCAGGCCACAAAACCCTACCCATACACATTTATAACAACCCCGAACCCATGACTGAGTTATTGAAATCCTCAAAAGTGAGATTTGAGTGGGATCTTGAAGAGCCCATTGGCACACTGTCAGGAATGGTTCCCAACCAGGAGTGCCAGCCTCAAGGCAGACTGTCAAAAACCAAGGCACACCCCCACAAATTGGTGGTGTGTTCTATAATTATATTTCATCAACCTAGTAACAAATGTGAACTCCTGGTCACTGTAAGAGTCTTACCATGGAGTCACAGACAGTCCCCTTGGGATTTCCAGTCTATCTTGTCAGTCCGGCAAGATGGCCTTCATTGGAAATGGTCACTTACACCAGAAATCACAAAATATTCTGCTTGCTTCAAGTCTCAAGAGACCAGTCACTTACCCAAGATGAATTTGTACCTCAGATCTCATGGCCAATCCTATGCTAACCAAACTAAGGATTTATTAATGAGTCAAAAGAAATGAGAGAGTTATTTACAAGTTAAAGCAGGCAACATATAAGCAAGAATGAGTTAGTCTATGGTTCCAAAGGTAACAGAATTGTAGTTCTCTGTCCACTGAATGTCTTTTAGGGCTAACCCAGGCTGATCCTGCGGATCTCTATTTTATGGTGCTTAGCTCCAGCCCTTCTCAGAATACAAACAGCAAAGATATAACTATTTCTTTTTTATATGTCCTGCCCCCAGAGTTGAAAGCAATGGGACATGAGTTCTTTCAAGTTACTTGTTCATGGGTGCATGGGGCAATCAATGAATCTTTGTCCTACAATGGTCCATTTAGTCTTCATCGTCCTTTTTGATGGGCTAGAGGACCATTCTTCCTTCCTAGATGTACAAGTTCCAAGTAGCCCTTCTTACAATTATAAAGGGAAGTGGTGGAATCTGCCTTCTTCGAGGGTTTTTGAGGCCCAGCTTGACAAAGCCCTAGTTGAGGTTGGTCCTAGTTTGAGCAGGGGGTTGGACTAGATACCTCCTGAGGTCCCTTCCAACCCTAATCTTCTATGATTCAATGATTCTAAAGCAAAACTTACATATTTCCTTATAGCATTGGATACAGACATTGCAAGTAAGATTAATACAGGCAGCAACTTACAAGAATTTTATAGAGTCTAAACACATCTTTACAAGTCTAACACCTAGCTTGAACAATATTAACATACAGGTGAGCTGGTCTGGTATCCAGCTATGAATTTGTCTGTGCTCAGCTAACACCTACAGACTTGGCACCTGCTCTGTTGGTGTCACAGTCATTATTAAATAGTTGTTCCCCATGGAGGAAGTTATAGGCCGTAATCAAGTCACCCCTGAACATGCTCTTTGTTCAGATCAATAGATTCAGTTCCTTGAGTCATTCATTATAAACCATGTTTTCTAATCCTTTAATCGTTATCACAGCTCTTCTCTCAGCATGCTCCAGATTTATTTACATTCTTCTTGAATTGTAGGCATCAGAACCGGACCCAGTATTCCAGCAGTGGTCAGATTGGTATCCAATACAGAGGTAAAATAACCTCTTCTTTCTGCCCCGGATTCCTCTCTTTATGCAGACTGCGGTAGCATAGCTCTTCCGGCAAGAGCATCGCCTTTAGAGCTCATGCTCAGCTGATTAACCGCCATGATGCTCAAATCGCCATCTGTAAAGGGGAATGACAACACTGCCCTGCCTCACAACTGTCCAATAGGCAGAGCAGATTCACCGGGATAATGTACAATTTTTAATTGAAGCAATGGGCCAAGGACTCAGCGGGTGTAATCCGATGTAGTGCCATTGATTTCACAGTAACAAAAGTGATTTACATTATCTGAGGACCTAGTGCAGTATCTATAAATGAATCAATAAATCAAAGCATATAGAGCTTTCTGCGTCGGTCATGCTACTCGTTACAAAACACTCCGTCATTACTGGCCCAGAACACTGGTATCTTCCTACGCAAGAGACACTTATCCCAGAGGAACCCAGAAAGTATCCAACCTCCCCAGAAGTAATTAACGCTTGCTCGGAGAGTCAGCAGAATCAAGGATTTTATTTTCCAAGAGCAGATGGGTAGGGAACTGAACTATATAAATCAGCTCAACACACACGTATAGCCTTCTCACCTTGTAGGAGCTGACTTTTCAGGGTAAAGTGTAGCTGATGTTCTTACATATTGTATTTGTGAGAGACAGAAAGAAAGAAAAGGAGAAGGAGACAGAGAAAGGGAAGGAGATGGCGATGTTAACTAGATAGATAGATTTAGTCAGGATTGGTCCTGCTTTGAGCAAGGGGTTGGACTAGATGAGCTCCTGAGATCCCTTCCAACCCTAATCTTCTATGATTCGGTAGATAGATAGATGTGTATGGGCATATACAGAGAGAGATTTAGCTTTCAGGGTTATACTGTGATAACAAATTCACTTCAACTAGTACTTTACTCCCCGAATCGTTCCATTAACATCAGTGGCACCCCTGAGCGAAGCACTGTTCAACTTTAGTAAGGGTGTCAATATCAATCTGTCGCTTTATCTATCTATGTTAGGGAGTATGCACTAAAATTCTGAAGGTCCACGATCTCTTTTTGGAAGATAGGTGAGTAGTTAGCCCATCATTTACTCGTCTTTCGTCTGTTACGTCTATATATGTCTGCTCTTTTTTTGAAAGAAACTGTATCTGCAAATGCCGCATCTTCTCCTGAGAAATGCTAAGAGTCTATATCTCCCTGGGGAAACATGCAGGATCTGCAGCCCACCTCACCTCTTCTCAGGAACCAGCTGGGATTGCAAAGCCAATCTGGAGGTGTTAAATTAATGTTTGAATAAAAAAAATGGCTACTTTGTGTGATAGAACCCATCAGAGCCAGGTGAGGCAAGAAGCCTGAAGATACTTGCTTGGAAATCCTTGGATTTATTAGCAAAGGGCTTCTCATTTGGAGAGATACTTGGCCTCCCGGGGAAAGTTGGTCTTCTGCTGAAATTGCCCTCTCTGTGTATCGGAGTTCCACGTCTGTAAAATGGAGTAATAACATTTTCTTCCTTTGTTTATTGGGGCAGGTAGGGAGAAGCTTTCTAGTGCAGGTCCAGTATATCAGGCTATGTGTAAACTTACAGCAGCGTGTAGAGTACAGGCACCTCACATGTAGCTACATGCCACGGTGCAAGGCTGGCTGTGTCCACACGTCTCACTGCGGTGCGTGGCTACACACAGCAAGGACAGGGTTCAGCAGTGGGAAGGCAGGTGGGAAACGATCCTGCACCAGCGGGTGTCCCCTGGCATTATGGAGTAATAATAATAGTGAATTGAAGATTCATAAGCTATCAGCAGGGAGACGACAACTGAAATCCAAAACGTGCATCTTGAAAATGAATGCAAATTTGCATAACACAGGCCCTCATTACGAGGAAAATTAAAGACCAAAGACTAGAAGCCGTAAAATATAAACAAGTTATCTGATATCATCACATAGCAATGGAAACATTAGCCCTCAGAGGCTGCACAGCGAAGAAAGCTAGAACAAACTTCTATAGGACACTTTGGATCAGGGCATAAGTCGGGTGGTTTCACTGCTTCTCTATTTGATTCAGTTTGGTTGGGAAAACGTAGCCAAACCACAAACAATCACTTTGTAGGCAAGTGACCTTTCTGCTAACCAATTCACTCAGGCTTTGTAGTACTAGTCACCCATAGTGAGGACGCAAGGATGGCATCACAAAAGTGTGATAACAAGTCTAGAGAAATCAGCTTGTTTTGGCGAGTAGACGTTTTCCATACTGTGTATTTCAGTAACTATATTGGGCTGGTCCTTACACTAGTGTAAACTGGTGCAGTTCCTTTGAACTGAGAATCTGAATCACTCGGTCTGCCCTGCCTTGGAGCGTCTATCAGATTTTGTACGTGTGCATACTCAGTACAAAGTGGATGGAAAATGGTAACATTCAGATTTGGTTGTCTTTTATATACAGATTATATAGGTGTGGGTCATTACACAATGTGTGAGACAGTATAGAATCAGGAAGAAGCTAGACAAAGAATAGTAAAACCTAGATCACATCTAGAACTTGCCATCAGCTCTGAAAGAACTTTAGAAGGCAGCTTCATGTGAAAACACAGGGTCAAATTGACCTCGGTTGAAGGTAGTGGGAATTTAATAGCACAAGGATTCAGGCCTTCTTCCCTAAAAGTCTCTATCCTAGGACAAGTCAAAAACCATATTTAATACAGCCAGTTGCCAAATAGCCACCATCAACACTAGTAGTAATAGTCAGAGCTGGTCAAAAATTGCCAGTTTTTTTTTTCAAGGGAAATTTAGTTTAAAAAAAAAATCCGTTGTGGATTTGATGGTTTACTTTTTTTCTGTCCTGTTTTGTGTTTGTTTAATTTTTGTTTTTTATTATTACTTTGTCTGAAAGCTAAAATCAAACACTGAAAAATGTTTGGTTTTTGGAAAACTGAAAACAAACATTTCTACCCACAACTGATTCTTTTATTTTTATTTTTTTAAATCCTTTTGTTGTGGTGGTGGTTTTCTGTGTTTCAAAAGATGAATGAAAACCATCTTTGGGCTCTTGAAACAGATTCTTTTGATAATTTTTTTTAAGGGTTGGATTTTCGCTGAAAAAATGGAACATTCCAAATGAAAATTATGATTTTTTTACACAAAAGCAACACACCGTCACCTCAGATAAGTTGCTTGCTTATCAGAGACGCTGACCCTTTGAGCTTCCATTGACATCAAGTGGGATTTGTGTGTGGCTTGCATCACTGACCGTCAGGACAATTACTGAATTACCTAAATGCAAATTTCAGTGCCTAACTCAAGTTTAAAAGTGTTAGTCAATCATTTATAAAACCTGACATCTTTGTGTCATGTCATCAATATGGCTTTATGTTCCAGAGAGGTAGCCGTTTTAGTCTGTATATAGCAAAAACAGCAAGAATCCTGTAGCACTTTAAAGACTAACAAATTTAATTTCTGCAGGCATAAGCTTACAGGCCAAATGAGGATGATGAGAAATGGTTTCCTTAGTCGGGAACAGAAGGGAAGACTATGGCTGCAATAGAAGAACCCATGATTACTTTTATTAGTAACATGTGCATGTTGAGGATTTCATAATCATTTAAAGAGAGAGAGCGCTTTGACAGGCATTCAAAGGATGTGAGCCCTGCTGCTGCAATTGGATCTGTACAAATGGACTCCTATGCCTGTGAAAAGCCCCATTTATTTCACTAGGACTCAAATGGGTGCAGGGGTCTGTCCATGGACATCCAGTTCAGTGAAATGGTCTGTGAAGGGCTGTTGTATTCTTCCATTTGCTTATGTACCAATGACACTTACCATTCAACGAATCCCTTCCTTCAACTCACATCACCTATCCTCAGCAAAATGGGTCTGAGAGACAGTGACACCAAAGGTGTTTGAGATACCTTCTCCCTCGTGTGTCATCAGCCAAAATGTCTAATCATTTGCCCTGGGATTGACTTTTGAACTCAGTGGGGTTACACAGATTTCATAGACTCATACAAGATGAGGGTTGGAAGGGATCTCAGGAGGTATCTAGTCCAACCTTCTGTTCAAAGCAGGACCAACCCCAACTAAACAATCCCAGCCAGGGCTTTCTCAAGCCGGGCCTTAAAAACCTCTAAGGATGGAGATTCCACCACCTCCCTAGGTAACCCATTCCAGTGCTTCACCACTTTGATTGAGGGAAGAATATGTACAGACAGGTCAAATAAGTTTCAGAATTAGGGCTGATGAAACTGCATTGCTGATGGGGAAGATTTTGGCTGCCTCAGGATTTAGACACCTTAATAATGTGTGGTTTTTAGACCCGGATGCCCAGCAATTTCTGAAAATCATGCCCCTTTATGTTTTCTCAAATCAACCATCCAAAAATTCAGAAAATCAAAATCACCACCCAATTTGGCAAATCTTGGCTTATAATGTAATGCTAGAAGAAGAGAACTCATCTTTATTTTCCTATCCCATGTTTAACACCCAGGGATGGAAACTAGTGAAAAACATCTTTTGTTTGCAAACCTGTCACATATTGGGCTATGTTTACCACTGCTCAGACCAGTTTGCTGCTGGGATAATTCCACTCAAGTCATGGTAGTTGTGCCGGGGTAAAAACTCAACTAACATGGTAGTTAATGTGACCGACTTATACCAACCATTGACACACAATAGACACATATATTCACTACGCCACTTTTACAAAGTTATCTGACCAAATGCAGTGATGATTGGATGGCTGTTTTCTATTTACCTGCTTAATACTTTTTGTCCACCCTGTAACCTAATACGGAGCATAGGATGGGAATGTTGGATGGGATGGGAACTGAGTTACTGCAGAGAATTCCTTTTTGGGTGTTGGCTGGTGAGTCTTGCCCACATGCTCGGGGTTTAGCTGATCGCCATATTTGGGGTCGGGAAGGAATTTTCCTCCGGGGCGGATTGGCAGAGGCCCCGGAGGTTTTTCACCTTCCTCTGCAGCGTGGGGCATGGGTCGCTTGCTGATGGATTCCCTGCAGCTTGAGGTCTTCAAATCTCACTTTTGAGGATTTCAATAACTCAGTCATGGGTTCGGGGTTGTTATAAATGTGTATGGGTAGGGTTTTGTGGCCTGCCTTGTGCAGGAGGTCAGACTAGATGATCATATTGGTCCCTTCTGACCTATGACTCTATGAGTCTATGATACAGGATCTGCTTCAGAAGAAAGAGTTGTACAGCGGGTTTCTAAAAGCAGATCTCTTTTTTATGGCTCACAGCATGTGAAATGTTTGAGAACTAATTGGACAAGGTATTGACGTCTGTGTAACTAGAAAATACTTGTGTAAATCTACATGGAATAGGATCTACTTTATTTTTCTCCAATGTACAGTGTCGAACTAGAAATGAGAATTTGTGCATCTTAGTCCCCTGGGCTCTCAAAATCTCACCTCGGTTTTCTATCTATCTATCTCATGGAATTTCCATAACCTCTTATTAAGTTGGTTTATTTCATTTCTTTTTCTCTTCTTGCAGGTCACTAACTGTGAATGGAAAACCAAACCAGTGTGAATGAATTTATTCTTGTGGGACTTTCCAGTGACCCACAACTTCAAATTTTCCTCTTTCTGGTGTTTTTAGTTATTTACCTATGCACCCTGGTGGGAAACACGATGATCATGCTGGTGATAAGGGTAGATCCTCACCTCCACACCCCCATGTACTTCTTCCTGACTCATCTGTCCTTTGTCGATATTTGCTATTCCTCAGCCATTATCCCGAAAATGCTGGTGAATTTCTTAGCAAAGCACAAAACCATTTCTTTCAATGGCTGCATTGCCCAGATGTTCTTCATCCTCCTCTCAGCTGGTACTGAAGTGTTTGTACTCTCAGTGATGGCTTATGACCGCTACGCTGCCATATGTCACCCACTGCATTATGCGGGGACCATGAGCAAACGAGTGAGCAGACAATTGGTGAGTGGTTCCTGGACAATGGGAGTCTTGTATTCACTGATAAACACTGTCCCTGTGTTAAAGTTGCACTTCTGTGGGCCCAATGAAATCCGCCATTTCAGCTGTGAGCTGCCTCCTCTATTAAAACTGTCTTGCACTGCGAACTCCACCAATAAAATAGCTCTTCTTTCTTCTGCTGTGATATTTGGTTTCAGCTCCTTTCTCTTCACCTTGGTCTCCTACATTCATATCATCTCCTCTATCCTCCGAATACGCTCCACGGAGGGAAGGCATAAAGCTTTCTCCACCTGCAGCTCCCACCTCATTGTGGTGGGTTTATTGTATGTGACAGCTCTTTCCCAGTACATGAAACCCAACTCAGTCAATTTGCTGGTTCTAGATGAACTCTTCTCCATCCAGTACAGCATCTTGACCCCAGTGTTGAACCCCATCATCTACAGCTTGAGAAATAAAGACGTGAAAACAGCTCTGGCAAGAATATTAGGGAAAATTCAAGTTTCTTATGTAATGTAACCATTTCTAGAGTTTATAATTTTCAATAAAATTATATCAGTCAAAGAGTTGTGGGGAATGCACTACCTGGTTATTTTGAGCACATGCAACTGGTTGACACTGGTCCACAACTGAAAATCAATTTAGTCTAGATAAAAGCACTATCCCAAACACAGTTTATAGAGCTGAAATCTTAAGTGACATAAATACGTGTAGCTCAATTGGTTTCAATGGAACTCTCTTAGTCCTGGTCTAATCTGCTGCTGACAGTGAACGGGAGATATGCAAGCTACATATCTCCCTCTGATGTACTTATGTTGATGTACCGTGATGTTTTCACAGTGCTGTGTAGATGGGACATGCCCTCCCATCAACGCAGCCTTACTCCTTTCAGGGAGATGGGTTACCGGCGTTAACCGGAGAGGCCATCTGGGATTGATCGAGTGCGTCTACATGACATGCTCAATCAATCCTGCTGCATCAATTGCTGCCAAACTGGCAGTGTAGACATACCCTTAGTTTACACCAGCTGATGATCATTACTTTGGTATCCATATTTGATTTATTTCTAGTTAAAGCAATATGAGCTTTGAGTTTTGAGTAGCATTGAATTTGAAAATCAACACGTGAAGAGACCCAACTCTGGGATTTTGGACTGCATTCCTTATGCATTCTACTTAACCCTGATCTGGAGATCTCTGCCATTTTCTCCACTGGAAGAACTCATACTTTATGTCTCCATGCTACTAATGTTGATGGTTCTGTCCTTCTTCAGACATGAGATCTCAGAGATCTTGCCACTAGCAATAATTGTGAATCAGCCCTTTTGTGAGTATGTAGCCAACTTTGTACAGTACCGATGAGATCTATAGATGGTCAAACTATAATAATTTTGAAAAATCTATTTATTTTCTTCTAAAATGTTGTGTTAATTTTGTCTGATTATCTTAGGGCATTGCCAGGATATATACAGACAGACTGCTATTCCTCCACATTTTCTCTTGTGTTTATGAATCCATTTCTTATATATTTTCCTGCATTTAAGTGGAGTGAATTAAAATAGATGAAGTATATATGGTAATAATTTCCATGAATAGTTACACAAATGGATGTGATTTTAGCCTTTCTCCAGATTTGTTGCTTCTTCTAAGTGATATCTCTTTTAAATTCTTTCCTCATTTTTCCATAAACGTGCTCTTGGCTTCTAGTTATGTCAGAATAAATTCATTGTCCATGAGGATCTCACCTTTCATAGCTTCTGTCACCTGAGCTCCTTACATGCAGCTGGGGTGCTTG
>ML675620.1:2770806-2789168 GCA_007922155.1 Mesoclemmys tuberculata
TCATAGCTTCTGTCACCTGAGCTCCTTACATGCAGCTGGGGTGCTTGAAGCCCTCTTCTCCCCCGCCCCCACAAGCTCCCTGTCTGCCACCCTCCATTGCCCTTTATTTTAGGGATTCCCCACAGTTCCTTCCCATCTTCCCTCCACTAGGGGTTCCATGTGCCACTCATCCTGGCCTCCTCCAATACTAGGGGCTCCATCCTTCTCCCATAGCAGTGGTTCTGTGTATGCCTTCATTCCCTCCTCTCCCCCTACCAGGGTCTTCATTTTCTCCCCTGTGTACATGCCCATTCCCACCTTTCCCCCACATTTCCTCCTAGTCCTTCCCTAGGTATCTGTTTTCTTTCTCTAAGGGTCATGCAGGGTGTCAAGACGTTAAATTGTGTTGGGAGAATTGGCTGAAATGAGGTTGAGTATTGTTATAATGGAGGGCTTTAATGGTGACATAAACCAGTTCTATGATCTATTGACAATTGCAGAGGTGGTCATAACCAAGGCTGTGCTAACCATATTGCCAATGGTGCCTAAAACATTCCCTGAAATTTTGGAACCAATGAGAGGTACTATTGAAAAGTTATCACAGTACAGACAGACCAACAGAGAAATAGATAGAAGTACTGTTGAACTGAGTGTACCTCCAGCATAGACTTCACCAACCAATGGGAATCAAGCTCTTTGAGGTGTCCTTTCCACTTATTAGTGGGTCTGTCAACATTAACATTCTTCTAAAACATAGGCTTTCTACACTGGATTATAAAGCATTCAGTCACAAATAAGGAAACAATGGTATATTCATCTTTCCCATATGTTCTTTGATGGTATTAATTTCCACAGTCAATACAGATTTGTGTTAATAAAAATAAGTATCTAATTAATAGAGTGGTATGCCCTTTTCCTCCTGTACTCTTCTTTCACTTCTCATGTGTAACTATGACACCAAGGTTGTTTCCTTTTAGCATTGGTCCAAACTTTTTTTTGGGAGGGAGGAGGACTCAATGTGCTAAATTCTGTTAGAACTAGACATATTGTACGTAGAGCAGCTAAATAGAGTCATAGAGCTTAAAGGCAAAAGGGATCAACTGGTCATAGAGAGTCTGACCTCCTGTATATTACAGGCCATTATATTTCACCTATTTACCCCTGTGTTGACCTCAATAACCTGAGTTTGACTATGTTGCCCTTTTTGATCCAAGTGGCTAGCCATGGTTCGGGGCCTTGTAGCTTGCTCCAACCGGGAGCAGAAAATGACCATAACATCTCATACTTTCTTTGATGCAATCTTATTTATTTACAATTAATGTACAAATTCCTGCTTCTCTGAACACAGGAGCAACCAAAGACAAAAGGGAGCATTCTTAGTTTACAGACCCAAGCTTGTTTCATTCAGAAGCATGAGCCCAGAACCTCTCTGTAGGCTTCACCCAGGATTACATCTTGCTTACAGACTGCTTTCTTCATTCTCCTCTTGGTCTCTCCCTGTTTCTTGTCTAGTCGTTACACACACACACACACACACACAGACCCCTCTGCTCATAACAATCACACACACACACACCCGTCCCCAGAACAATCAGCCACAGACATGGGTCTTTTTCTGTTCTTTCAGTGTAATCTGATTTTCAACATGTGAAAAGTGCCAAAACTAGTGGTATTTTGAAATGTCAGAAAGCAAATAATTATTGACTGAATGTTTCACTCCCAAAAGTTGGCTTTTTCCTTGATGCTTTCCAATTCATTTTTAAAAACTTTTCATTTTGCAAACCCATTTGATATTTTGATTTTTTTTCTTTTTCTTATTGGCTGGTTTTTCTTTATTTTGGTTTTTTTGGTACAAAGCCAAATTCTGAAATCTCAGACTTTCCCCTGGAAAGAAGCACTAGCGTTTCCCTCTGCTGTTAGACAGCACTGTAGTGTTCAGAGACAGTGTGGCTGGGTCATTTCCAGGAATGGTCCCCAGACAATGTCATGCTCTCAGGGCTGAGGCCAGCACATCCCACCTGTTCTGGGTCGCTCCTGGTCACTAACTTTGAGCGGGAGCTTGTGTAATCTCAAAGCAGGCAGCCAAACCCAAAGCAGAAATAGCCTACTTGGAGTTTATGGGGAAAGTCCATAACTCATCTCATGGGAGACAGTGCTTTTCCCTGCTTCCCACACACAGGGCCCCTTGGTGGGGTGCGATCGGTAGAGCAGACCCTGGGACCAGTATGCCTTGGAATTAAGACACCATTCAGATGCAAAGGGCACCTCTTAGCTGGGAAGGGCTCGGGGGCCTCCAGTACCAGGCAGAGGCAGACACTTGGGTCAGGCCTGGCCATCTACCTATGATAGTCCTGATTACAGCATTGACGAGGCAGAAACGGAACAGCACCACCGAGCCCCAGTCCCTGGGCGGGGGCTGGTACTTCCAAGGGGCCTGACAGCCACCGATCACAGGGTGCAGCGGCTAGGAGTGGCCACGGCCATGGACCCTCCAAAGTTTCCCCCAGCTGCCCTGAGAGCTGCCGATGCCTTCTCCTTGCCCTCCGCCTACTTCCCAGCATCTCTACTTTGCCCTCTGCCAGTCATTGGGGACGCTGGGCTCCTCCGGCCCTGGGCAGGGGTCATCACTGGCCCCCACGCCACCAGTGTATGAGGTTGGGGGATGTATGAGGTTAGTGGCCCAGACTCCACTCAGGACTGTGCTTTGGCCCACCTCTGGGTTCAGTTTGGGAACCCCTGCTGTATGGAATGGCAGGTGAATGGCATTTTTCACGTACACCAGTAATATAACAATATGACACCATACAAACACCTTAGCATTTCTTAGAGACACAAGGCGATTGAGGTGATAATGTTAGTGGACCCACTTTGTTGGTGAGAAAGGCCAGCTTTGGAGCCGACCTGAAGGAAAGCTCTATATAAGTCTAAAAGCTGGTTTCTCTCTCACCAGCAGCAGTTGTTCCAATAAAAGATAACACTTCACCCACCTTGTCTCTCTGCTATCCTGGGACCAACATGGCTGCAACAACCCTGCAAATACCAGTGTTTATGTCACTACTGAATTTAAGCTAGTGTCTTTGTGCCAGAACCGGTTAGTATTAAACCAGCAGTGTTGATGGAGCTACTCTGTATGAGCATGGGTTTAGCTGAGTTGGGGATCTCAACTGTTCATCTCAGTTGCACTCACTGTCTCTAACATGCCGTTAGCCACCCTTGGATCTTTGTGTTCATGGGCCAAATCCTGATCCCTTCGAAAAGATTGCCAAATCCCATTGGCTTCAGTGGGATCCAAATTTGGCCCCGTTATCCAATCAGATTGTCTTTAAGAAACACTGCACAGCTTCTTCTTAAAAACCAGAAGACAAAGAGCACTTTTCCACCATAGCATGAATGACATAACATTGATTGATGTATTTAGGTTAAAATAATAAAAAGATGTCTATATACAGCTCTTGATTCCTGTCAGGGTTCTCTGCCACCCCCTCTCCGCTTTGGCCACCCTTTCTGTCATGAATGACTCCGAGACCCTCTTGTTCCACAATCCAGTGTGGTTTATTTCCAGTGTGCAGTCCCACCACCTTCTGAACACAACCAGCTTGGCTAGCTGTCTCAGGAGCTTCTGGAGCCAGGCAGGTAGAGCTTCTGCTCCCCTTCCACTCCCTGGCTTCTCCCTCCACTATTTCCCTCACCTGGGCCTATTTATGGACCCTGGTTAATGAGGTGCACAGCTGTTTCCCTTACCCCAATCAGGTGCAGGTGTTCCCAGCCAGCTCCAATCTACCTCTCTCAAGTGGTGCTGCGGTGACAGAGGGCTGGCTAAGGGTTTACTGCCCATCACTGTTACAATTCCATAATACATTGTTAATAACACAATAATATCCCAGCACTATTAACATAATTATTTCAACAGGAACTCAGCCATGCAGACACCTCCTCTGCACCCCTTTATCACTGTGGAAAGAAACCCTTCAGTTCGCTCATAAAACCCCATCAAAGAAATGACACATGGGATGACCCCCAGTATATCATAGAATCACAGAATCACAGAAGATAAGGGTTGGAAGGAAACTCAGGAGGTCATCTACCCCAACCCCCTGATCAAAGCACGACCAAGCCCAACTAAATCATCCCAGGGAGGGCTTTGTCAAGCCAGGCCTTAGAAACCTCTTAGGATGGAGATTCCACCACCTCCCTAGGTAAACCAGTGCTTCACCACCCTCCTAGTGCAATTGTTTTCCTAATAGCCAACCTAGACCTCCCATAATATGAAAAAATGTTGACAGTGCTGTCTAGCTGAACACTCGCCAACTCCCCAGGCACTCCCAACTTAAAAACACCTGGAACAAAGAAACAAATCAACCCACCTCCCGACTAGTTTAAAAAAAAAAACAATCAAAAACAAAGACAGAAGCAAGAACTACTGCACTGATATGGCAATCCATAGGCGTTTTTTTCCCCTGAAAGATGAGAAGATCCAGAGACTCCATGAGGACCACTAAGGACTTTGATCTGGCTACTAATTCTATTCAGAATCTGCTCAAGGAGAACAGTGCTGGTTGCAATATACAAACCTTTAGATAGATAGATAGATATCTTTTCATGTTATTTACACCTGTACAAACCCAGAGCAACTCCATTGAGAGTTAGTCAGAATTTACAACTGTAAATACAACATTTGCCTAAAAAATTGCACAGTATGTTCTTATGGAGACAAAAATGCCATCAGTTGATTATACCTGTAAAGAAATGCAGAATTAAACCATTGTAATCAGAGAAAGATGGGCATTTTATTCTTGGTGAATAACCTCCATCCAATCAGTTTCCTCAGGGCAGCTTTGATCTCCTTGTTCCGCATGCTGTAGATGATGGGATTCAGCACTGGAGGTACCATGGAATAGAAAACATCCACCACGAGATCCAGCCCTGATGTGGAGCTGGAGGTGGGTTTCAGGTAGGCAAAGCTGCCAGTGAAAATAAACAAGGAGACCACAGTGAGGTGAGGGAGGCAGGTGGAGAAGGCTTTATGCCGGCCCTGCTCAGAGGGGATTCTCAGCACTGTACTGAATATCTGAACATACGACACAATTATCAAAACAAAGCAGCTTAATACTAAGCACGCACTAAGGGCAATAACCCCAGTTTCACTGAGGTGGGAGTCAGAGCAGGCGAGCTTGAGGAGCTGGGGAATGTCACAGAAGAACTGATCCACCGTGTTGCCTCCACAGAAAGATATTGCAAATGTGCTCCTGGTGTGCAGGGTGGAGTAGAGAATACCACTGATCCAGGCACTGGCCGCCATTTGGACACAAGCCCCCCTGTTCATCACTCGCTCATAGTGCAGTGGCTTACAGATGGCAACGTATCGGTCGTAGGCCATGACGGTCAGTATGGCGAGATCAGCTGAACCGAGGAACATGAAGAGAAAGACTTGGGCGACACATCCAGAATAAGAAATCGATCTGGTGTTCATGAGGGAGTTGGCCATGGATTTGGGGATGGTGACAGAGATGGAGCCGAGATCTAGGATGGACAGGTTCATCAGGAAGAAGTACATGGGGGTGTGGAGGTGGTAGTCAAGGGCTACGGCTGTGATGATGAGAAGGTTCCCCATCAAGCCTACCAGGTAAATCAGTAGAAACATCAGAAAGTGCAAAATCTGCAGCTCCCGAACATCAGAGAATCCCAGGAGCAGGAACTCAGTCACAGTGGTCAGGTTGGACATTTTCTTCCTCAGCACATTGTGTCCTGCCTGCGGAGGGAAGGAGAGGTCATGGGTCAGTATTACAGTGTCAGAGGGAATGACTCTGATTCCCCTCTGGGTAACATCTGATGTGAGAGTCAAAGGAACACACCACTCCTCACTTCCTCTGACCAGGACTGGGGAGTTCTCTTCACTGCGGACAATCGGACCACTAGAGAGAAAAGGTGGGTTAGGGAAAATCTGTCGTTGGACCTACCTCTGTTGGTGAGAGAGATGAGTTTTCAGTTTACAGCCTCTCAGGATCCGGTCCATAATGTCACTTGATGAAATGCTTTAGAGACTGGGACAAAGTACAGCCCAAGCCCACAGATCTAGCAAAGTTGGTCCCTCAGCTCCGATGGTCCCCCAAGCCGGCTTGTCTGTAATGATGCCTCCCAAGCTCTATGTACAGATGACCTGCTACCTGGTTACAAACCGATGGATGGCACCAGTCCCAGCCATGGTCCCATCTCTGGGTGATGATGAGCGACCTGCATCCTTCAGTTACCACTGGGATGTGTCACTTCCCTCTCTGACTTTGTGTCTGTGCCATGTGGTCGTTGGCAGGCAGGACACCTGGGTTCCCTTCTTGGTTCTGCTGTGTGACTGTGGGCCAGTCACTTCTGTTTCTTTTCTCTGCCTTGTCCACTTGATTATGGGCTCTGGGGGGGATATGTCTTATTACGTGTATGCTCCATGCACTCAGGTACAACATCTATGCTCAACTGGCAGAAGTGTTGCGCACTGGATATGGTGAGAGGTCCCAGCAGGTCTGGATTCTAGTCCCATTGACCTAGTGTGGGTCCATCTACCCTGAAGCTGGGTGCATCTTCCCAGCTCCAGTAGACACACGTGAGCTAGCTCTGTTAAGTTACAGCCTGAACCATATCCATGTGGCCAGACATAGCATGAGCATCTGATTATGTACCCATGAAGATTGGCAGGTTTGTATTGTGCTACCCCCAGCTAGTGATGTCTGGATTCCACTCCGACTCTAAATTTCAAGGTGCTAGAACGTCTCTTAAGTACAACCCATATTCCACAGGCTATCGGCTCTGCTGCTTACTCAATTCTGTCATCCTGCAGAACTATGTCTTTGAAACAGAAATAAAAATGCATATCATAGAATGATGGTGTTTTGAAATGATGGTATCATTCAACCATATTAGCGTTTCCCACCTGGCTGAAAGTTAATTTCCCATGCGAGCTGGTAAAAAATATTCTGCTTAAACTGGATTAAAAGAACTGGGTTTTCAGTTAAATACATTTTCATGGAAAGTCTCATGTCTCTATCCAAAAACTGATTTTTTTTTTCAGAGGGGAGGGGGATTTTGGTTGGAATTTTTCAGTTTTCAGCAGAAAATGTTTGTTTCTCTGTTGCCAAAACCCCAAAATTCATGGGACTTCTATAAAAAATACAAACTTTTATTCTAAAAAAAAATCTGTTTGGCTTGGATTGAATTGATAGCCAACTCTTAAAGAGTTCTAATCAGATTTATGTTCTTAAATTTGTCCTGTACATTAAAACTCTAACCAGTTTAGGTGAAATAGCAAACTTAGTGTGTTGGTCTTTGGAGAATTTCTTCCCAGCTTGCGATTCATTTGATCCTCCAGTGCTAGAAATCGTTGACCACTATCTATCTATATATTTCCATGCACATTGCTCATTCTCATCATCTGCATTATCCAGCAGCTGTCTCCATGCCCTGTCACTAGATTTTCTGAGTTGCTGGGTCTTTCTGCCCTTCCCAGCAAACAGGGATCCTCTCCATAGATGGGTGCTTCCCTCCTTGAGCATCCTTGGCTGAGAACTGGTTGCCTAAATGGCTCTAGAGCTTGTTCAGGCTTCAGACACAGCCACAACCCTGGATGTTCCTGCTCTGGGGCTAAATAACTGAATATCGTCTCCAGGTCTCAGATCGCAGCAGGGATCTCACCTGTGAACAAACAGCCCTTCCACCCTGCCCTAGTTGACCCTCACCCCACAGAGAGGGGAACAGCACCAGCCCTGGATCTCACAAGACAGCAGCATCCGTGGAAGGAAACTTGGCTAAAAACAAGGCAGAGCTGAGGCCCAAAGAGTGTCTCAAGGCATTTCCTAAATCAAAAATTTATTTATAGCTCAGACATGTGACCTACAATAGCTCAGAGCCTAGTGGTACCAGAAGCTTAGCTGGCCTGAAATAGCCTGTTCCTTCATTAGCTCCATATAATCACCTCTGGGGGAGGAAGGTTATTTTGTAATTCCTGTGTTGCATCAGCAGCTCTTGAGATGCAGCCGCCAGAGGAACCACAGCTCAGGCAGCCCTGGCTGCTTGAAGTTTGTCACCAAGAGGCATCCAGAGACAAACACTGAAAGTGAAGCGTCGTGTCCCGAGCGGCTGTAAACTAATAACAATTCCGTTGATTTCAGAGTCGCTCTTTCTGGCAGCTGAGGACCCAACCCTTTGATTTCTATTGCACTATGGTCAATTTACACCCACTGAGGATCTGGCCTATCACAGTTTCATATCCATATGCTTTGCCTGTGAACTTGAATCAAAGATGAGAGACAATCCCTATTCACGTTCTTAGCTCTTTGTCCTTTGGGCTTAAATACAAGGGTGTAACTTTGGAAAGTCATGAACCGATTCATTCCCATTAGGTATAGAACTTTGGACGAATTCAGTGATACAGAGATTTTCCATGTATGTTCTATAACTTCTATTGGGATGAATGGCCCAACTCTTCTTCTTTCTTTCTTTCTTTCTTTCTTTCTTTCTTTCTTTCTTATAATTGCATATTTTTTCTTCTTCAAACAACACTAACATTTGTCTCATTCAGCTGGAGATGCAAAGCTGCATGGCATTTTAAGATTATTTCATTCACACTGGTTGTTGGGTACGTCAGAGATTGAACAAATCTGAAGGGGCATATCCCCAGTAGATGTAAATCAGCCCTACCTCCATTAAAGACAGTTAGGCAAGTTACCCAGCTGGTGTCAATTGCCATAGTGCTATGGAGCTAGGCCAGTTTACAGGAGCTGAATATTTGTGCTACTATGCCTAGTTTTATATTTATTCCCGTGGCTGAGCTTCTCATTGCTTAATAGCACAATCCTATTGTAATGCGTCTACATTATTCCAGGATCGTGGCTAATAGAAATCTACACAATGTGTAGCCAGTTGGTAAATAAACTGATGAATATTATTTGGGCCTAGTGGCACCACTATAGCTACCGCTGAGTCATGACTACTGTTTAAATCTGACCTTTCAATATTCTCTAACATTGCCATGCTTAGTCATATTCCTTTGAAATCTGGGGCGTCTCGAGGTGGTGCAAAGTAGGGTTAATGACCCAAATTTGGAGTAAGTTGAGCCAGGGGTTGAGGAGACATAATTCTTTTTTTTTGTTTTTGACAGTTTGCAGAATTTGTTCTGTTTTGCTTGTTTGTTTGGAGGGCGAGCTAGAGTTCTGTTAGTGACCCAAATTTGGGGTCATTTGAGATAGGAATTCTGCAGGTGTAAACCCTGAAAAAATAGCCATTTTCAAAAAAGCATCTATATACCCCCCTCATTCTGCCAGGGCCCCCCACCCCACTGCACCCCCAGCTTGAAAGCTCCCTTGCAATGCCAGTGTGCCCCAACAACCTTGAACTTCACAGCTTTGATCCACTAGCACAATCCACTGACGAGCACTCCTGTGCTTTAATGGACTATGTTTATTTATTTATTTTGCCATTTCATTGTTTTGCAGAGGTTTGTAACTCTCCAGGGCTGTCTAAGGGCTGGGCTTCATTACAAAGTTAGGTTGACTTAACTAGGTAGCTCAGAGCAGTTGCACCACATTTCTAGTGTTGACATAGCCTCTGAGTAAAGTGTGTGTGTTTGAGAAGTTCCTGTATAAAGCCTGTGATCCCTTGCTTCAACTGTCACATGATCCCCTGAGGCTAAATCGGGGGATCACATCTGAGGGGTGACTCTAAGAGAATTTATAAAGCGGCTGGAAAGGCTTGGGCGGTGTTAGTCCTGCTTCTGGACCAGTCTTCTTGCCCAGCCAGTCCCAGTTCCCCTCATCTCATCTAAACTTTCTCTCTCCCCCACTCAGCCTCCATTATCTATCACCCAAATTGCGGTGCCTCTCTCAGATTGACTGGTGATAAGATTGTTACACGGAGCCCTCACATACCACAAAGCCATTCTAACTACAAGTTGGCTCATTTCCTGACTGCTTAGGTGTGTGACCTTCCAAATGCAGTGGTCTGGTCAGGTTCTATGGAAGAAGACAGTTTTGAGGGCATCTTTCCAAGCCCCTTCCCCATATACATGAGCAGTGTAATCCTGAGTAGACCCACTCAGATGCCCAAGATGTTGTGAAATCTTGCTATAATGTCCAGATACTGTAAAGCTTTCATCTGTCATCATTGCACACGTGCGAGTTGCTTTCAGTGGTGATGGCTTGGCTACCAGCCTTGTAGCTGGGGACGTGGGTTAGTGACTCTCAGGGCATATACTCCTGGCTGGTGAGCCAGGTCAGTACACCTCTGACGACCCAGGCTGCTCTAAGATCCCTTGAAAAATTAACCTGAGTATGTGAGAGCTCAGTTACCAGTTGGTGCCGATCATAGGTACCGCAGGTGTCTTGCCGGTGGAGTGGCAATGTGTCAGCGGGATGGATATACGCACTTGACTGCCTTTTCGCCCAAAAGACACTCTAACCCAACAGGAGAGCACTTCTCTTGTTGGCATAGTTAATCCACCTCCCCATGAGGTGGTAGCTTTGTCAGCAGGAGAAGCTCTGCCATCAACATAGCACTGTCTACACAGGGTTTTATGTCAGTATAACTACATCATTCAGAAGTATGCATTTTTCACACTCCTGCAGCATAATTGTACCAAATATCAGCTTTGCTACATCCTGAATCTATCTATCTATCTATCTATCTATCTATCTATCTATCTATCTATCTACCAGATCTAGCCAGATCTCTATGATTAATTATCACTTTAATTAAGTAACCCTGCATCCAGGAATATTAACAACAATCACTTAACTCCACGTTAACATACGATGAGGGTGGGCAGTGCTCCCCTTTGAAAATCCACCCCCTATAATGAAAATGAAATCACACCAGCTCCACCATGGTGCTGGTCTCCACTGAGCCACTAACTCACGGGGAAACTCTGACGTGGAAGTCAGTGCAGAATTGACCATGGAAGTTCCTTGCCTCTCCTTCTACAGCAGTTGGAACTGGTCCATCAAGGAATCACTCTCTGAGCAGGGCTGTTCCCAGGAGCCTGTGGAAAGAGGCACATTTAATTCCATAAAGCTCTGCCAACTCTCAGAGCTGGATTCAGACACTCCAGGCCATGCATGGGTCCCTGCTGCCTTGAACCTGTGCCCTACATGGGGTGGCAGTAGTGGGGGGCCATCAAAGACAGGTTGGGACAGTGACATTGGAACCCTGCTCATTCATATATGAGACAGGAAATTAGTCTCCCCTATACCCATAAAGCTAGATTTTCCATTTTATTTTATGATAGACTCAGAATCATGGAAGATTGGGAGTTGGAAGGGACATCAGGCGGTCATCTAGTCCAACCCCCTGCTCAAAGAGAGATGAATGCCCACTAAACCACCACAGCCAGGGCTTTGTCAAGCTGCAACTTAAAAACCTCTAAGGATGGAGATTCCACCACCTCCCTAGGTAACCCATTCCAGTGATTCACCACCCTCCTAGTGAAAAACTTTTTTCTAATGTCCAAACAAGACCTCCCCCACTGCAACCTGAGACTGTTGCTCCTTGTTCTGTCAACTGCCACCACCGAGAACAGCCTAGCTCCATCCTCCCTGAAACCGCCTTTCAGGTAGTTGAAGGCTGCTATCAAATCCCCCCTCATTCTTCTCTTCTGCAGACTAAACAACCCTAGTTCCCTCAGCTTCTCCTCATAAGTCATGTGCTCCAGCCCCCTAGACTGGATGCTCTCCAATTTGTTCACATTCTTCCTATAGCGGTGGGCCCAAAACTGGACAAAATACTCCAAATGTGGCCTCACCACTGCTGAACAGAGGAGACTGATCATTTCCATCTATCTGCTGGCAATTCTCTTATGAATGCAGCCCAATATGCTATTAGCCTTCTTGACAACCAGGGCACACTGCTGACTCATAGCCAGCTTCTTTTCCACTGTAACCCCCAGGTCCTTTTCTGCAGAACTGCTGCCTTGCCAATTGGTCCCCAGTCTGTAGCAGTACATGGGATTCTTCCGTCCTAAGTGCAGGACTCAGCACTTGCCCTTGTTGAACCTCATCAGATTTATTTTAGCCTCCAATTTGTTTAGGTCACTCCCTACCCTGCAGTGTGTCTACCACTCCCTCCAGCTTAGTGTCATCTGCAGACTTGCTCAGGGTGCAATCTACCCCATCCTCCAGATCGTTAATGAAGATGTTGAACAAAACGGGCCCCAGGACTGACCCTTAGGGCACTCCGCTTGATACCTGTGGCCAACTAGACATTGAGCCATCAAGTACTACCTGTTTAGTTTGATGTTCTAGCCAGTTTTCTATCCACCTTATAATCCAGGGCAAAGACTCCTCTAAGCTCTGTTCCTCAACGGCCTGCTGCCTGCTTCCAAACTGTTTTATGGCACCAAATCCCAGCTGCACTTCTTCCTGCCTGTAACAATGGGCTAATATCATCCCTCGCTTACTGCTATGCGTTATCATTTTCGCTGTGCTGTGCAGTGCAGAGGCTGTCAGGACAGCTAGGCTCTTCTCTTGCTTCTGCCACTGACCTGCTGTGTGACCTTGGGCCAGTCTTTTCTCCTCTTTGTGCAAGTTTCCCCTCGCTTCCTTTCTCTGCCTTGTCTTCTAGGATTTTAAGGTCTTTCGGAGAGGGGCCACAGTTTTAAAGGGATTGAAGCACTTGGTGGGATTTTCAAAAGCATCTATGCACTCAAGACACCTTGAAATCAATGAGTTGTAAGCTCCTAGGTGCTTCTGAAAATCCCATTAAGAATTTAAATACCTCTGAATACATTGGCCTGTGTCTTACTCTCTGTATCTCCTGTACCCCCATTTATACCATTTATGCTCATCTGGCTGCAGTGGAACTAGACCATAAGGTCTGGGATCTACTCCTGTATATCCTTGAATGGGACAGGGTTCGGCTGCTTGGTTTTACTCTAACTCAGGGTTTAAAAGGGCTAGTCTGTATAAAACATATCCTGTGTTCTATCAGCTTTACTGATTATTCATTGTTACCTCCTTGCAACTATTCCCTTTGAAAGAGAAATCACACAGATGCAAAAGAATAAATGGGTTTGAAATCAGTCCTATCAATCAGTATTAATGTTCCCCGATATATTTAAAGTTCAAGGCTGGTTGGAAATTTTCAGCTGTGTTATTTTTAATGGGGACTGGGTTTTCAACTAAAGAACACCACCAGCAGAATCGTAGAATCTGTCTGCTTCCCTCAAACATTTGGGGATTGTTTTGTAAAGAAACTGAAAACGATAAAGCCAAACATTTTTTGTTTTGAGATTAAAACAAAAATATCTGGTTTTCAGCAGAAAGTTTTTGTTTGCCATAAACTGATATAAAAAGTGCATGTTGGGTTTTCAGGGTTAAAATTCCCATCAGCAGTAGATATTTAATTAAACTGTGAGTAAAATTCTTAATGAGTTCATATTGTAATTCATATTTAGCATCTTAATTTCTCCCTGTGTGTTGAGCCCCCAACATATATAATTGAAATAGCAAACTTACTATAGTGATCTCTGTGGATTTTTTTTTCCAACAGATGAAAAATTCAGTCATCCAGCACCAGGATGTTTTGGTCAGCATCTATCTCAGAACCAGAATCCAAAAGATGAGGGCACACATATCCGAGAATCCTTTTCTCTCTCATTCTGAGACAAAACTGACAGAACCAGACTCAAACCTGCTGCTCTCTGCAGATTAGCTGTGTGGAGCTGGCTTTGCGCATCACCGGCATTAAAGGTCTGATGTTGTGGGAAGGTGATTTATCCATGTCTATTTCCTAAACACTAGTGGGGCACACCCCCTGGAGCCCTGCGCAGCTCAGTAGCAGAGGCCCAGAGACAATTGCATAGATGCCTGGATGATAAAGCTAAAAGGGTCATTTCTGTTTTCATAGCTTCACAGAAGATGAGGGTTGGAAGGGACTCAGGAGGTATCTAGTCCAACCCCCTGCTCACAGCAGGACCAACCCCAACTAAATCATTCCAGCCAGGGCTCTCTCAAGCTGCACCTCAAAACCCTCTAAGGATGCAGATTCCACCACCTCCCTAGGTAACGCATTCCAGTGCTTCACCAGCCTCCTATGAAAAAGGTTTTCCTAATCTCCAGCCTCGACCTCCCCCACTAGAACTTGAGACCATTGCTCCTAGTTCTGTCATCTGTCGCCGTGGAGAACAGCCTCACTTCACCTTCCCTGGAACCCTCTTTCAGGTAGTTGAAGGTTGCTATCAAATCCCCCCTCTATCTTCTCTTCTGTGGACTAAACAAGCCCAGTTCCCTCAGCCTCTCCTCATAACTCTTGTGTTCCAAGACTTCTTCATTTTTGTTGCCCTCCTCTGGGCTTTCTCCAACATCAGGGGGTGGCAACTACACACATCAGAGGGGCAGTATGCAACTTGTTTGCCTCAATGTATAAAAGAGAGTCTCAGAGGAAGCATCTTGCTAGGCCGAGGGGGAAATGGAAAGTCCTGCCATTTATTGAACTGGTCCACTGTAACAAGCATGCATGTGTTAGTGGTTCTGTAGAGTCTGTGGGATACTAGGACAGTGCTTGTCCACAATAAACCTGGCCTGGTGCCTTCATTGCTGAAAGAATCTGTGGTCTTATTGAATAATTCGATTGTGGAGTGGTGTCTCGGTTACCTGTGCAGAGCTAGGACAGCTTACACATTGGGAGAACGCACACACAGCCAACAACGGACAACATATGTCAATTCACACCACCTGGGGATCTGATATATTGACCAAAGGGAGCAACGCTGGTTTACACCAGATTGGAATCTGGCCCACTTACTCCAATGGAGATAGGATGATTTATATGAGTTGCAGATCAGACCCATCGTCTTCAATGAAGTACTGACAATTTACATTGGCTGGGTTCTGGCTCATTGCCTTCAATGGAACAATGCTGATTCACACCACCTGGGAATCTGGCTTCTTATTTTTATTCAATCTCTCTGATGATGCAGCAACCAATATGAATTAAGAATTTTTAAAAATGCCAGGGGACATTGTGTCTGCAGCCAAATGAGTCTTTTGGTTTAGTAATGTCTATAGTAAGAAAAAATAATGTAATTGTTGAGAAAGGAAGGAAGGAAGGCAGGAAGGAAGGCAGGCAGGCAGGCAGGCAGGCAGGCAGGAAGGAAGGAAGGAAGGAAGGAAGGAAGGAAGGAAGGAAGAGGACCAAAAAAATGCCACCATAGCTACATGGAAGAAAGTCTTGCTGAAGTCAAGAAGTATTCTGTCCAGCATGAAACGCTGCTGAATCTGAGACTTACGGAAGCGGTTAGATCAGACCAAGGGAGGGCCTATCACAGGACTTTTTTGTGTTCAAATAATTTCTAATGCACAAAGGCTTTATAATTAAAGTTACTATGGTTAAGAAATCCTTTAGCTCAGCCTGTGTTCCCTGTTTTCCTATCACATTGTCCCAGAAGTGGTTAAACTAGAAGCCCAAAGTCGCCACAGCCTAGATGGAGCTTGAGGGGGCTTGTATAAGCTACTGGGGCAGTTGGGAGAACTCAGAAACTAGTTTGGAGGGAGAGGGCAGATGGAAGATGACCTCCTACAGCCAAATGAAGGGCATCAGACAATAGCTATGACCTTGGAAGAGTTTCCTGGAGCCCAAGAGACAATAGCAATGACTAGACTCTACTCAGACATAGCTGGCTAGAAAGTATGTGTGACCCAGTCATTGGGTCCACTCACAGAAGATGGCGGATTGTACAGTTGGAGGACTGGACTAGATTGTGACAATTTAAAGTCTGGTTTTGTTTTTGTTTAATGTGATCAGTTGGTCAGTTGCGTGTGTTTGTGCATGTGTGACCATTTTGGCATGTATTCAGGCTATTGGTATGTCAGCTCTGGGATGGGGTTTTCCAAGAAACCTGAAAATTTGCTTCCCACAAAAGTGAAGGGTCGGCAAAGTGTTTCTGCAGCTGTCTGGATGGCTGAGTTCCTGCTGAAATGACTGATTTTAATGGGCCTAGAGCCTGAGACAGGCATGTAACGGAGTCCCCTGCAGTTCTTCCCCTGTGCGGTGGAAGAACCTGACCACACCCAATTATTTACTCTGCATGGCTCCAGCACAGGTCCCAGCCCCTTTCTACTTGCAAGGGGGCTCTGCCCTTTGCAGGCCCTCTGAAGTCTCTCCAGAGGGGATTGAAAGAAAGTCACAAGCCCCAAAGCATTTGAGACACCCCCTACCCAATCACTCCTGCAGCAGTGATTCCGGAGAATGAGGCCAAATTTGGATTCTACTGAGGTCACTGCGATTTAGCCACCAACTGCAAAGGGGCTGGGATTTGGACAATGGTCAAAACACACAAAGATCAAAATGTGGCTAACGGCAGGCTGGAGAACATGAGTACCACAGAGCTCTAAGGGTGAGATTCCCATCTCAGCTAGCCAGTGCCGATTCGGCATAGTTCCACTGACATCTCTGGTTTAATATTGATGAGATCTCAGACCAAAGTCTCTCTCCTCAAGGTCTCGCCCTCACTCTGCCTCTTCCCCCAAGGCTCTCTCCGCTCATTCCTCAGAGGAGGGGTGGAGCAGGGGCGGGGCCTCAGTGGAACAGTCCGAGTGGGGGGTGTGGCCTCAAGGCAAAGTGGGGGGCAGGGCCATGGTTCATGTGCCAGTTTCTCTCCCCACCCCCCAGTTCTAGAGAGCTTCCAGAGCTCACATAACCCTCCCCAAATTAAAGAGTCACGTGCCACCTGTGAGCAGAGCAAATAATACACTCCAGGAATCCTGAACCCGAGTCTCTGCTAACATGACACACTCCTCTCCTATAGCTGGAAATACAGCCCAGGAGTCCTAACTTCCATCTCTCACCCTCTCTAACCCAGTAGACCACACTTCTCTCCAAGAGCCAGAGATACAACCCAGGAGTCTTGACTGCCAGCCCTTGCTCTACCCTGTTAGACCCCACTACTCTCCAAGAGCTGAGGCTAGAACCCAGGAGTTCTAACCCCCCCACACACGCACACTTCTTTCTTTCTCTAACCACAGTGTAGAGTGGGGAATAGACCACAAATTCCAATAATGTGAGCATCAATTGCTGGACAATAGCTTCCATCATCATTCAAACCATTGGCCTTGGTCGATGCAAGAAGCTCATATTCAACCCATCCAGAATCTCCCTCCTTTTCTCTTAACTGTTCCTATTAAAGAGTCCAACCTTCTTCTCATTCAGTCTTCTAGTGCACAGCCCACTCCCCAGTGCCTCCTTCACTTCCTTGTTCCTCAAGTTGAAGATGATGGAGTTTAGGAGCAGGGTGACTACACAGTAGAAGATGGAGACCACCTTGTTCGCCTGGAAGGTGTAGCACGCCGTGGGCCGGATGTACATGAAGGTGACGGTGCTGTAGAAGATAGTGACCATGGTGAGATGGGAGGCACAGGTGGAGAAGTCCCATCATCTTTTGGAGGTGAAGGGCATCCTGCAAAGGGTGGAGATGATGTAGCAGTAGGACACGATGGTGAGCAGAAAGGAGCAGAGGATAATGATCCAGGAGAAGGTGAAGAATATCATCTCGCTGACTGAGATGTCTGTGCATGAGAGTGCAGCAGAAGTGCCAGGTCACAGAAGAAATTATTAATATTATTGGGACTACAGAAGATGTAATGAGTGGTAGAGATTGTATGGGGCAAGCGGCCAATAAAGACGCTCACCCAGGAGATGACAGCCAGTTGCACGCAGACCATTTTGTTCATCGGCGTTCTGTTGTGCAGTGGGTAGCAGATGGCAATATAGCGATCATAAGCCATTACACCTAGAAGCATGCACTCAGTGGTGCCCAAGCAAAAGAAGGCATAGAACTGGAGATGCAACCTGCCACAGAGATGGTGGTCCTCTTAGCCATGAAGCCAGAGAGCGTCTTGTGCATGGTGACCGTGGTGTACCAGATATCCATGAAAGAGAAGTATCTCAGGAAGAAATACATGGGTGTGTGAAGGAGGCTGTCCTTCCACACCATTGCGATGATGGTCGTATTGGCTGTTAAAGTCAAGGCATAAGCAAGGAGGAAGAAGGTAAAGAAAAGAAAGGCCTGACAACTTTGTAGGCTGTTGAACTCTAAAAGGATGAATTTGGTGACAGCACTATGGTTTCTGGTATCCATCCTTCACTGTATTTAGAATTAGAGGTGTAAGAAGAATATAAAATAATAATGTAGATGAAATATAATGTAAACGTTAATGCTCTTAAAGTTTTTAAATGAAGTTACCATTGTGTAAAGTGGACAGTTTGAGGATCTCTCTCTCTCTTCTTGTATTATGCTCATCATAGATTCAAAGATTCTAAGGCCACAAGGGATCATTCTGATCTTCTACTCTGACCTTCTGTATAGCACAGGCCAGAGAACTGCCCCAAGATAATTCCTTTAACTTTTTTTTTTT
>ML675620.1:2789178-2883039 GCA_007922155.1 Mesoclemmys tuberculata
CTCCAAGGCTCACAGGACCCCCAGACCCTTTGGCTCCGCAGCACCAGTGGCTTCCATGACCTCTGTGACAAAATTTGACCCCTAACAATGTTATAATGAGTTCATGATGGATGTGCTATTTAGAAGATGAAAAATATGAAGCTATTCCAAGATGTGGCCACCATATGGCAGAAGATGTAATTTGGGGGTGTAGTAGAAAGTGAGGTCCTGAGACATGAGGTCTGGTATAACAGGCCAGCTATGAGGCCGGAGGCCTAAGATAAAGTAATGCTTAAGCCCTGCTGTTACAAAGCAAAGATAGCAGAAGTGAGGCTGTGGATGCTGGAAGACTTACAGTAAATTATATTCCTAAAAAAGAACTAGGTACAGAGCCTCATGCAAGCACATTCCAGAAAGGTACCAGAATATCCCAATACCCCAAAGATAACGAGGGCTACTGACGCCTCAGAATGACAATATGATGAATAGAGATGTTTTGGCCAAACCATCCAGTACAAGGTAAAAGGTGGTATCTCTCCACATCAGAGGATGGTATTTTACCGTGTCAGAGGGTGGCAACGACACACATCAGAGGACAATACGCAACTTGTTTGTCTCAGTATATAAAGGAAGATTTCAAAGAGAGTGTCTTGGTCTGGTCGAGTGAGGAACTGAAAGTCGCCGTTTGCTGAGCCAGTACCATTGTCAGGGACATACATGTATTAAGTGTACTTGTAGCACGTATAAGGCACTTTTTATTGTGCTTGTTTGACAATAAACATGGCTGAAAGGGATCTGTTGCCTTATTGGATAATCCAGTCATGATTTGGTGTCTCAATTGTCTGCACAGAGCTAGGACAGCATATACAGTGGGAAAACACACACACAGCCAACAACTGACAATGGGGGATGCTCACTGTAAAGCAGCTAACACCAGTTGAATTAGGTTGACCAGATAGCAAGTGTGAAAAATCGGGCAGCATGGGAGACGGTGTTAGATGCCTACATAAGAAGAAACCTCAAATATCGGGCCTGTCCCTATAAAATTGGAACATATATTCACCCTAAGTTGAATTGTGTTTGTATTCACCATATACTGCAAAAAATATCATTACTTGTTAATGATTTGACAGATATACAGATATATATATAAATAAATAGACTGAAATCAGAAGAGTCAGTTTGCAGAAATACTAAAACAAAAATAGTAGTTCATTCAAAATCAGTGACATTTTATTTCAATAGAAACATAGTTTGTGTTTTTAAATTTACTGAGACTAAAGTTTGAATATAAGGAGCAGATTTTGCTGCTAGTTACACTGATATAAATAAATAGTAAATCAATTTACATCAGAAGTGCTACACTACAGCTCCACTGATTTTACTAAGAAAAAAATCTGGCCCTAAACAGATGACATTATATGTATTTAATTACATCCCTACAATATAACGTAAGTCCCATAACATATAGGGCCAATACATTATTTATGGTCCATTAATTTAGCAATCCAGCTAACATATTTTTCATGTGAGAAGAGTTAATGCCAAAAAAAAATTGATGGGGATGACTTTTGTCACACACAAACACATAGTATATCTTCCCTCACCCCATTCAACTGCCATTTCTGAGAAGGTAGAGATCCTACTCTAGCCTGTCTAGGTTCTGTGATTGTTAAACAGCCTACATCTCACAGTTGCACAAAATATTCACAATGACACCACTAAAATTATCTTCATGGTTTGGTGAGTTATTGCTTCATAATTGCTTGAGCTCTCATCTACCTGCAAAAAACAAAGATATCTTTGGAGGTTAGCGATTCTTCTCACTCCAAATTTCCCCTTTGAGGTTAGAAATTCCCACCACTATTAATTCAGTCAAGGGAATAGAGAAGTGATTAGATTTTGGTTAATTTCACACACCCATCAGCCAAAATACCAAGGGAAATTCTTTTGCCTCACATGAAGGATAAATAATGAATTAGAAGAGACGCAGGCTCTTTGGTACTTCCTACAAGGCAATAGGTATGAAGCAGGACCTCGGAACCAAGACTGTCTGCTGGGAGAATGGAAGCAAGTGAAGAGAACTTTGAGTGAAGGCAGAGAGTGCAACAAGTATCCTGATTTCCAAAACCTTAACTGAAGAGGGGTCACATCAGAGATACGGATCAGCCTTAGAGATAAAACAACCTTTCCTCACTCTTCATATTTGAAATCAGATGGGGAAATACAAAGACAAACTTTCATAGACTCCTAATTTCCAAGTCTAGAAGGGACCGCTGTGAGCATCTTACCTCATGTAGAAACACAGACCATAGAAGTTCTGCAAAAGAATTCCTATTTGAACTAGAGCAGAACTTTTAGAAAAACATCCAACTGGGACTGAAAATTGCCAGCGATGGAGAATACACCGCAAATCTTGGTAAGTTCACCAGATGGTTAATTACCCTTACAGTTAAAAATATATGCCTTATTTCCATTCCGAATTTATGTAGCCTCCACCACCAACCATTGGATTGTGTTGTATCTGCTACACTGAAGAGCCAAAGATTTGTGCTCCAAGTAGATATGTATGGCCATATTTATAAATGTAGTTAGGTTCTGAGTGGTATTCAGAAGAGCCTAGGGGTCTAAAATTAATTAAAATCAATGAAAATTAGGCACTCAAATGCCTTTGAAAATATCATTATACATCCAAATACCCTTTAAAAATCTGGCCCACCTATAGGTCCTGATCCACAAAGGGACATAGGCATCACCATTGCAACATTTAACATTTAGGTGCCTTGAAAATCAAGGAATTCACAAACCCTGGCGTAGATGATGTGGGTATGTCTACACTGTATGGGAAACCTATCCAAAGAGGGATAATTTTCATCTCAAAAGGTAAACTATAAGAGCGGATCAAGATATGTTCTAAAAGTTCATAACAGCAGTCAGGTCTGTGACTAGAGAAGTACCAGTCTGATTTCTTTTTGTATGAAGCAGGGCACCAGAATATTTAAAAAAAACTGTTCTAAATTGAGGCAATTCATTTCTATTGCTTGATCTCTTGATTACACTTTTGCAAAAGTAAACTTCAAGGGCAGCAAAGTTTTGAACATTTGTGGAATGATATACAAAGCCACCCATTGAAATAAAACGTGTTCTTCAAATTCTAGTCTCATTTGTTCTGTAACTCTTAGATGCAATCAGCGGCAAATATCGAATGGGGAAACCAAACGTCCATCACAGAATTCATCCTCCTGGGATTTGGGAATCATCCTCAAATGCAGAGCATTCTCTTTCTGCTGTTTCTAGTGATCTACGTTGTGACCATGGCCGGGAACATTCTCATTGTTGCACTAGTTGTGGCTGATCAGCACCTTCACACCCCCATGTACTTTTTCCTGGGGAATTTGTCCTGCTTGGAGACCTGCTACACCTCCACCATCCTACCCCGGATGCTGGCCAGTCTCCTGACTGGGGACAGAACCATTTCTGTTACTGGTTGCTTTGTACAATTATATTTCTTTGGTTCTCTAGTAGACACAGAATGTTACCTCCTAGCTGTGATGTCTTATGATCGATATTTAGCAATATGCAAGCCACTGCATTATTCAAACCACATGAATAACAGGTCCTGCCGGCAAATGGCAGTTGGGTCTTGGATAAGTGCATTTTTGGCTGTTAGCATTGTAATATTTTTAATGTCACAATTAATTTTCTGCGGCCCTAATGAGGTTGACCATTTCTTTTGCGATCTTGCCCCAATGATAAAACTGTCCTGCAGTGACACCAATAACATGGAACTTGTGACTTTTTGGGGCTCTGTTTTATTCACCTTACCGCCATTTCTGTTGACCATGACATCTTATGTTTATATCATAATTGCCATTCTGAGAATCCCATCTACTGATGGAAAGGAAAAGGCCTTTTCTACGTGCTCCTCTCACCTCCTTGTGGTTACAATTTTCTATGGGACCCTGATCATCGTCTATCTGTTACCAAAAACCGAGGTGCTACAAGAGCTGAACAAAACATTCTCCCTTTGCTACACAGTTCTAACTCCCCTGATCAATCCCCTCATCTACAGCCTGAGAAACAAAGAGGTTAAGGTGGCCTTGAGAAAAGCGGTCAGGAAGTGGGCGGCTGTCGTGAATTAATGGACTGGAGACCGAAGGTGAAGTGAAATGGAGATCATGTGATCTCAGCCCATCAGTCAGAGGAGCAGAATCTGGCCTGTCTGTTTGTCAGAGGTGTGCATTGTAACTTGCTCAATGTGAGTTGCAGGTGAAGGGGGTGTCACTTGACTGGTTATCTAAGCTCGTGCATAGAAATCAGAGTTGGAGGGAAGGAAAATGGCACCTACTGGGTTACTTGAAGCAACACATGTGCTTAGACATTTCCATGATTTCTGAGAAGGTCACCAAAGGTGAGATCCACCAAGGGACTTAGGCCCCTAAGTCTCAGATATAGGCACTGCTATGATCCGCAACCCCCCCCCCACCACCACACACACAAACTCAGGTGCCGCTTCACCCTAACTTCAATAGACATCTAATTGTTTGCTGTAAGTTCCCTAAGGACCTAACGTTCTGGCTCTGGACATGCATGTTGCTATGGTGGTCAGGGGAAGGGGAATTGAAGCACAATCTCCTACAGCTTGGGTGAGTTCCTTGACTGAGGGGGCTACAAATGATAAGGGAGAGTTTCTCCCTCACTAGCTGTTTTGTGTTTCCTGTTTGTGGATTGCTAGTGAAGAAAAGCACCGCTCGGCAGCCCAGATTTAGGTGCCTATCGCTTTGAGAGGGGCATGGCTTGGGACACACTCCTCATGTCAGAATCTGGTTTTGGCTAGAGGAGGCAGCTCCCAGCCTAGGTGCAGGCTTTGGTGGATTTCATTCTCAGGCATCTCCCTCTCCCTTCGCATCGCATAATGTGACCCAGGGGCCGCTTGTTGCCAACTGGTAGAAGGCACAGAGTGCATAATGGGTCCAGGGATCCTCTAGGTCTATTATCGATGAATTAGTTCTCCAAAGGGTGCTGTGGAAGGTCTCTCCAGAAAGTGAGTGTCACTGTGGTTATCATAAACACTGAGTTGTATGTATGGATAATATGTAAGGAGTTATGTATCTATACTGAAAAATTATGTTCTTATGGTCTGTGAATTGCAACCAGTCACCAGAAGTCGATAAACAAGTTTCCTTCAGATGTCTGTGTTATTTATCAGTTGTAATACATGTACATTGAGTATGGCCTGATTCACAGTGGACTTCCATTTGCAGTCATCTGAATGCCAGTGAAAGGACAGTAAAATCTTCAGAGAGAGGGCATTTTAAACCTGCAATAAAGAGAGTATTTCCAAGCGAAGAAGACAATAGACTTTTGGACTATAACGGCAGAAACAGAATCTCAATCTGCGTCCTTCATGTAGGGGATAAGATGACGGTGTGTTTGCTTCATGAAAAAAAGATCACAGCCAGCCTGGCTGTTAAATGCTGGAAGAAGAGCTTTGGGTGAACTAAACTTTATAGGGAGAACAGTCTCGTGTTAGTTAAGTCTACTATCTATATTTGTTGACGTTTTATTGTGTGTGTCACCCTTTGTTTCCCACACTTCTGCTGGCTAACACTTGAATCTCTGATCTTTATTAAATAAATTTATTCTTGCTTTTCCTCTCATCCCATCTAAGTGCTGTGTGTTAATCAGATCTGGGGTGTTCTGTTCCTTTGGGGATAGAAGATCTGGGGATTCTGTGAGTGTCCAATACACCAGGTGCCAGACACTGCAGGGGGATACTCAAAGGGTTCAGGGATTGAAGCATGGCTGTCGCAACCTGGAAAGGGGTCTGTGTGTGTTGCCCATGGCTGGTGGTGTTATGGTTATAAAATAAACAGCAGGATCTTATTCAGGGGGACAAGGCAATACACCATGTTTATTGTGAATACTAAATTTTTTTACAACAAAACCATTTGAAATACATTTCTTCTAATACATTCACACATTCACAAAGCTCTATAGAGGTAGAGTGTAGTTACCAGCCTCAGTTGCTCATGTTAATCCATTGGCCCAGTGGCTAAGACACAAACAAGGGAGCAGGGGTCTGCCGTGCACACCGAAGCTCCTGGAGGATGATTGTAGAACCAAACCCAAAGTCCTCATCTTTTTATCCTATCTTTATAATGATCCATCCCCATTCAGGTCTATGGATCTCGCTGTGTTATGTTGCTTTCTCGTATTAATCATTTGTCATGTTGCAAACATGATGGCTTTCCATTATCTTTTGATTCGTGTTTCACATTTTGTCTTCTTCCCGTCCTTGCGGGGTCAACTCCGTTGGACCCTGGGTTATCTTGATCTCGCATTCTTCGGTCACCTGGATCATAAAAGTAATTACGGCGAAGTCTTGCTTCACTTCCTTCTTGTTATCAGGGACACTTAGAGTTGCTGCCTTTTACCTCATTATCACACACATCCCATTTATTCTTCAGTCACACTAACTAACTTCTACTTCAGAAAAAACCCAAACAAACTTAAAACAAAAATTACACCTTTCAATTGAAGCTGCATTCCCCCTAAATAATATACACACACACATATATATATATGGTTTTTACAAAAAAGGGGAGTACAAGTTATTCTAATACTAGAAATGCTAGAGTGGAATTAGCCATCAATATGGATTGTTCCACAGACATGAAATAACACAGCACATTCACAGTAACTGTTCTCAGATATGAGCAAGGCAGTTCCTTGTGTAACAAAAGGTCTCAAAACATTTCTAAGCAACAAACTGAACTGTGAGAGGTTACAGACACAATGCACACAGAACTGCAAGAGATTCCAACCATGGTGTTCCCAAACACATGTAAACATGATTACAGCAATAGAGGATGTCTATTAGGCTGTCACAATTGCTCCTCTCTCCTGAACACTGGTAAAATAGTTGCTCTTGGCCTACAGTGGTCTCAGGTAATATAATAGAACTTATAATGTAAGAGGACAAGAAACACTATAGGAATTGAGGAAATCCTCTAGCTCGTGTTATATAGAAGGTCAGATGAGATTATCAGAACAGTCCCTTTTCATCTATGACTCTATGAAGTTAGTGCTTTGTTATGCTTGGTAGTCTACAAATATTTAGAATGAAAACAAATTCTGTCACATATTTTGAAATTTGTTTTAATCCCAATGTGGGCCAAAAGATTGAAATGTCAAAATTTTCATCAGATGAAAAATTGTAAAATGTGTGGCTGCAGCAATGTCAAAAATTTCCTTTTGGCAATTTTGCTTGAAATAAAATATTTCCTCGTGAAGTGTGCATTTCAAATGAAAACTTTCATTTGGAAGGAACATATTGACTTTAAGTGACATTGAGTTGAATTATTTTATGTTCAATATAAATGAAAAAGTCAATTCAAAATGGAAGTTTTAATTTCATTTTCACATTTAAAAAATCATTTCATTTTGAGAGGGCAAATTTCTCAAGAGAAAATCAAATTCCTTTTTTTGTTTTCCCCAAAATTCAGCATTTCCCACAGAAAATTCTATATAAGGAAAAATTTTTGACCAGAACTAACACAGTTGTTATCATCATTCCTGTCCTGAAGAATTTACAGTCCAACAGAGTGAGGCTCAGGAGGCAGGACAGCCTGCAAAACTTGCAGGTGGGAGTAGCTATTTGCTATTCATACTATTTGCTATTCAAACGAGCTGGTTGCAATAGACTTTAATTTGGATGAGAAATAGAGACATGATTCTTTCACGAATGTGTTACCATTTTCAAGCAGCTATGTTCTTTTTTGTCGTCGTTGTTGTGAAGAATGTGAAAGAAGATATTTACCTAGTGAAAATGGGAGGAGGGTCATGTCTTTGTTAACGGGGACGAGAAGTGCATTCCATCAATAGTAGGCTGGCATGGAAAAACTGATGGGACAACCAGTGGACATGTGGATGTTATTGTAGCTGAATGAAATGGCCGGGGCTGGAAGAGTTCAGACTTCAATGTCTTGCACTCCATAGATTTTCCAGCTGACCTTGGGAATGTCACTGGGACTAGTTATTTCCCAAGCAAAAGCAGTTGGATACCTAACTTGCCTAAACTCTTTTGAAAATCCCAGCCTGTTGGTTCACTCTTCATTTAACCCAAACTATGTCTCTATAAATCCAACATGGTCAACAGGTTCATTCACTGAGGCAAGAGTCTTAGCTCACATATATCAGTGTAGCTCTGTTTATTTCAGTAGAGCTATGTTGCTTTCCATCAGCTGGGATGAATTTCACCTGGTTACAGATTACCAGCCCCACTTCCTATTATGTTTATAGCTTAAGTGTTTCCACATTTAAGTGGTACAAGGGTCTTTCATGCTCAATGGTGAGTGAAATTTGAGGAAAACAAAATCACTTTAGAATACGGACTCTGTTGGCGAGGAAGATGAAGGAAGAGAAAGTTTCAGATGGTATCTGGGATTTAGCTGAAAGTATTGATGGTGTCATCTGCCTCCCGCTCCCTGGGCTGGGCTGGTCGGGATGTTTCTGAGGATTTGGCTGAAGAAGATCCACAGTCCCATGAGAAGATTGATGTGGCAGCCATGATGAGGAAGGTCACTCCAGTAGTCAATTTTTCTACCCAAAGTCTCTTTATTTAAGCACCTCAAAAGGGAGTGATGGGTGCAATAGTCTAGGTCTTCATTACTTTGACCACCAGTCAGGCCTACTTTCTGATACACAGATTTTGGTTCACTGATTTTTGGTTTCACACTCTCTAATCATGAGGCATGATCTTACAGTTTGTGAGCTCTATCAGGAGACATTTTCCTTTGGACTAATTCATTCTCTCTCTTTCGTGCCTTTTTCTGTCACCATTTGCTATTAGAGGCTACTCGGACATCTTATGAATTGTCAAATACTTTTTACAGTTGAGCTTATAATGAGGGTAAATTTGTAGGCCCAATTATTACAATATGTATTAAATAGTCTGGTGAGGTTATGTATCCCCAAATTATAGGGTTATTAAGGTTATTATATCATTCATCTGTTAAGCACCAACAAAATACCAATCATAGTGTTTAAGGTGAAATTAAAAAGAGTCTACGATCCAAAGAATTTAAATATAACAACTGAGACACTGGAGAAACCACTTCCTTGTTATTTTACATGTACAGTACAGGAGAGTGACATCTCCTCTAGGAATTATTTTGGGAAAGTCTTCTGGCCTGCTTTGTGTAGGAGGTAAGACTAGTGGATTACAATGTTCCCTTCTGGCCTTTCTGTCTAGGAAATCAGTTCCTTGTTATACTTGGTGTTATAAAAATATTAAACATGAAAAAGAATTTTCCATCCTACAGGAAGTTTGGTATTTTGATAATTCTTTTAATTGCAAAATAGGTAAAAAAGATGAAATTCTGATGAGATGAAAAGTTCTTAAAAGGTTCAGATGCAGAAACGTCTGGACATTTCATTTGGAAATTTTTTTTATAATGATACATCTTCTCGTGAAATGTCCATTTCAAATGAAAATGATCATTTTGAATGAACATCTTTATTTAAAATGACCCGTGAGGTGAGTCACTTTTTTTTAAATTTAAGTGAAAATGACAATTCAAACTAGAAATTTTCATTTCAACCTGACATTTTGAAAAAAAGCTTCCATTCAAAAAGCTTCAAAATTAAGATTTTCCCACAGAAAATTGGTATCTTGATGTAAGCACACTTTCAGATTGAAAAAAAAAATCATGGGAAAAATTTTGAGCAGAATTAACAAACATAGAAATAGTCACCATTTCTGTCCTAAAGAAATTACAGTCCGACAGAATGACATTCAGTAGGCAGGACAGCGTGCAAAACTTGAAGGTGGGAGTAGCTAAATCTTGCTATTTTCTATTCAATGAGCTGGTTGCAAAGGTTTTGAATTTTGATGAGAAAGAAGGATGTGATTTTTTTCATGAAAACGTTCCCATTTTCAACCCGCTCCGTTAATTTTTTGTGAAGAATGTGAAAAACAAATTTCTTGCTGTGAAAATGGGAGGGGAGGGTGGTGTCAGTGGCCGCATTCATTTAGTACGTGGCTGGGAATGGAAGAGCCTCGCAGTGGGCATATGGATGGTCTTATGATTCAAGGAACGGGACAGGGATGGTTATCAGGCTTCAATGTCTTGCTCTCCTCAAACTTTCCAGCGGACCCTGGGCATGTCACTGGGACCACATTTTTTCCCTAATGAATAGGGTTAGCACCTGATTCCCCTAAACTGTTTTGAAAATTTCAGCCTATTGTCTGACTCTTCATTCACTCCGGTCTATAGCTCTATAAATCCAACTTTGACAAGAGGTGGATTCTGAGTCATAACTTAATTTGCTGAGGCAAGATTCTCAGTTGGCAGATATGAGGGTAGTTGTGGTCCTTTCCACAAGCTGTGGTGCTGCATGTAAGGGAGAATCCTAGAGACCTCAGTAGGCCTTAATGAATCCTATAAGGTTCTACAGATATTAAATAGGGATTTCAACAAAATACTTTAGAAGAATTACAAAGTGTAATAGACCAAAATGTTCATTGTATAGAAGTGGCCAGATCCTCCAGCGGACTAAGTAGGCCATAGCGTCATTGAAGTCAATGGGCCAGACTGAGAGATATTGGCAGAGAGAGAGAGCATGAATGGCTCTAGAACCTGGCACTTGTAGCACTCACCCTAAATGGAGACCCAGGATCCAATACCCTTTGCTCCAGGGTCTCTTCTATTCAATGGGGATCTGGCCTACTAAGTAGAAGGGAGCCACACTGATCTACACCAGCTGAGGCTTTTGCCCAAAGTATCAGTGACCTGAGCTGAGAATCTCTGAAGCACAAATTATCCACAGTTCTGTGTTCTTTGCTATTTTTTTTATAAGATCAACACTACTTAAAAAAATTGAATTTCCCCAAGATTTTCCCGACAGCTGTTTTCACCTCCCTGTTTTTCAGGCTGTAGATGATGGGGTTTAACATGGGGGTGAATATGCTGTACTGGAGGGAGACCATTTCATCCAGAAGCACAAAGGAAATTGTGCTAGGCTTTGTGTACTGGAAAAAACCTGTCAGATACAACATACCAACCACAATCAGGTGGGAGCTGCAGGTAGAGAAGGCTTTATGCCTGCCCTCCACAGAGCGTATCTTCAGGATGGCAGAGAGGATGTGAATGTAGGAGATCAGAGTGAAGAGGAAGGAGGTTGTTCCAAGTATCACAGCAGAAGTAAAAACCACCATATGATTGGTGAGGGTGTCAGTGCAGGAGAGCTGTAACAGAGGAGGAAGCTCACAGCTGAAATGGCTGATTAGATTGGGCCCACAGAAATGCAACTTGAAGGCAAACACTGTATTAAGCAGGGCATGTATGAAGCCTGTTGCCCAGGCACCACTCACCAGCAGAGCACAGACCCTTTTGTTCATTGTCTCCATGTAACGTAATGGATCACAGATGGCAGAATAGCGGTCATAAGCCATGGCTGAGAGAATGAAAACTTCAGTAACAGCTGGCAGGAAAATGAAGAACATCTGGGCAAGGCAGCCATGGACAGAAATGGTTTTGTGCTCTGCTAAGAAATTCCATAACATTTTAGGGACAATGGCTGAGGAATAGCAGATATCCACAAAGGATAAATGAGACAGGAAGAAGTACATAGGAGTGTGAAGGTGAGCGTCAGTCCTTACCACCAGAATGATCATCATGTTCACCAAAAGGGTGATTAGATAGACAACTAAAAACACCAGGAAGAGGAAAATCTGCATCTGTGGGTCATTGGAAAGTCCCAGGAGAATGAATTCAGTCACTTTGGTTTGATTTTCCATTGATCCTTATTCAGGAAACCTGGGATCTGTAAGACTGGAAAAAATAATGAAATTAACACATATCATAAGTAAATTGAAATGGCATGTGGAGACCATCTGATGAGAAGGATGAATGTAAAGAGAGGCCTACTACAGCCTATAAAATGTGTGCTTTAAATGGACAAAAGAGGCTAGTTGCACAAAAGGACTTTAGCACCCAACTGCCGCTTCAGGTGCCTAAATCCCAAAATCAGGCCCAACAGGTACTCACAAAAACCCCACTCAGTTGTGATGAGACAGTCTGACAAAGGGGTCCCTTAGCCTCTCCTGATGAAGCTTTTCTACTGTGGGTCAATACAAAAAAAAAGAGGCATTAGAGCAGAGGGACTGAATACCCAGCCTTCTGCATTATGGGGCACATACCCACCAGCATGCAAAGTCATTCACTCTCTTCCTGTCTCTCTCTGACCTCATATGTCTTCAATCTGTCCCACTAACTTCAACAGAGGTTCAACTGATTTACACCAAATGGAGATCTGGCCTATTGACTCCTACGGAGGTATGGCTGATTCACACCAGCAGGGGATGTGGCCAATTCTATAAGAATTTTTGTCCAGTACATTCTTTGGTTTTTGTAGAATATTGAATATCTATAGTATCTTATTGGATAGAACTTTGTGAAAATGTCTAGGATTCTAGAAGAAGATACCCACATGGCCTAGAAATACTGGATATAGAAATACTAGAATATTACAGATATATAACAACTGCTCTAAGGACAAAACTCAAGTTTAAGAATTTGGTCTGAGCCATTAATATGTGGGTGATGCCAGGGGCACAGTACATTGCTGGAATGATGAAGTTGAATCAAGAGAATTTAAAAAAATGGACATTCAGACAGGACAGCTACTGGTGATGCATAGAGTGTTGAATAGCAATCAGGGAATGGCCAGGATGTACATCTCAGGATGTATATCCCATGGATGATGAATTAAAAGTTCTGCTATCAGTGGAGGAAGCAATTGATAACGAAGAATATAATCTCAAAACATATGAAGAGTCAAAAAGAAATCAATGCACGGAAAGTGATGGGGACAAATCAAACCTACTGGTAACAGAAGATAACAAACTCCTGGCTTGAAGAAAGAGACCTCAACAGAGAGACGGAGCATGATTAGGAGAGCACACGAGCTGTCTTTAAGACTTAATTATGTAAGACCCAGTCTACACTTACCTTTGCGATTCGGCAGCAGTCGATGGGCGATACGCAAGTGACATAAATCACTGGCGTATCTCCCGTTGACTTTGCAACATCTTCTCTGTGCGGCGTCCATACTGTGCTGCGTCGAAGGGAACAGCGCTCCCTTCGACGCAGCGCTACTCCACTTACTGGGGTGGTTTTACTGCGTCGCTTCCTGGATTGAATGAGCACGTCTATACAGACCGCTCAGTCAATCCAGAGCAATCAATGTAACAGCGACGAATTTGCCACCATCAGTGTAGACCCAGCCTAAGAAGCAAAACTGACCGACAAAACTATTCCCCAACCGCAAAATGTGTTCTGAAATGGAAGAGAGGGCGAAGCTTGTGTTGAGCAACTGCTAGAGCCTATCTGGGGGAGAATATATGAACAGACGCAGTGAGGTTGTCTGCGCTGGAGACTTCGTGGCAAGTATGGCTTAATATGAACTATGCCCTACTACAAACACCAAACTGAAAGCTCTCTATAGTGAATGAAGCAGCTAAGATTTTATTGGATCTGACAATTGTCACAGACTGAATGGTGCAGTCAAAGTGGCCCAACATAGTTGTAGAAAAGAAGACCATCAAGCCCAGGTTGATGTTGCCCTGATAGCAGACCAAAACGGGAAAGAGAAACAAGGAAAGAAGATGGCAAAGTTTGAAGAACTCTGCCTCAAAGGGCAGCAATTATGGAAAACTAGAACAAAGATAATCCCAGAAGTGACTGGAGCCCTTAGATCAATCTCTAAAGGTAGAACATGTTAGGACTGCATGATATCGTGGTCAATGACTTCCCGCAGACAACGCCCTTAGTCTCTGTGAGAACGTGCAGGAAGGTAAAAGGAGAATGAATGAGTCCGAGCACCTAAAAGACAGGAATTCTGCAGAGGATTTAACAAAATTCCTGACTACCCAAACCTATAGAACCCATGCGCTCACAATTTATTGCTGTCTCACGAGGTTACATTTTAGAGAACGGCTTTTTTTCTGTTCAAACGCAATGATTTCTTACGGTGTAAAAGCTGTTTCTTAAAAATCTGCCTTATGTAATACTGAGAGACTTAATATTAATCATAATAAATGAATGTGCCCAGCAAACACCCTCTGGGCATGATTTTAGAAAGGAATTCTGAGTATAAGTTAATGGGACTGCTGTGCCAAAAACTCACTTAAATTCCTTTGAAAATTTGACCCATGGGACTTTTGACTGAGTAGCTCGCAAGTCTGAATATCAGGCTGTTCATACATAATCTCTCCTGCCCTCCTGGAAGTGAGCGGCTGTTCTGATATTGATTTTGCATGGAAATGGGAATGAAGCCTTTCTTCTGTCCAATGTCAAACCTATATTTAATCCCGTATGTCTCCCAGGGGGAAACAAAATCTTTTCCCCCTTATCAGCTCATCACACAAATGCCCAGATCTCGTGCTACAACCTGAATGTCAACCCAGGCAGATTCTTTGCAAAGTGAGTTCCAGGGCTAATCATCTTCTCCAGAGAATGTCCTACCCCTCAACTCACCATCCCCCCCACCCTTCCACACGCACAGAGCACGCATAGAAATTGCTGCTAGCGTGCAACAGCTGGTCTTGGTTTCAGTGCTGTCGTGAGAGAGAGAGTTTGACTGAGCAAGAGAACTGCGTGATTCATTAGAGCTAGGTTTTCAGCAATGCCCTGTGAGCTGTGACTGACTCTGAGGGAGCAGAAGTCAGTGGGACTCTGCAGAGAGACTCACCCCTAGATCGGTGGGGCCGAATCTGGGCCCTTGAAATTGAAAGCAAATAAAGATTAAAAAGGAATACAATTATGAATCAACTCACCTGCCTTTTAAACATGGATCATAAATACGACGAGATCATTCTGACCTGCGATTTTCTCTCTGATTTCTGAGTTTACTGACCTACGTATGGATTTGGCTATCTAGTCTGTCTATCTGCATCTGGAATACAGCATCTCAGGACATCCAGTAGGTCTATGGATGTGACCCTTGGACCTTTCCCGGAGCAGTGAAACAACACAACGTGTGTCGTGCTCTCTGTCGGAGTGGCACCAAGTGCCTTTCCTCATCTGACTCCAAGTTTAAGAGCTGATTTCCTGAGAATTGTTTAACTGCTGTTTTGTTCCCCCTGGGATAAGATCCCTGAAGTTCACTCTCTGTAATGAGCTACCATTACAACTGGGTTGGGTCAACCCTTAAACAATGCTCTGTAGGGAGTAAGAATGAGAGCAGTGAGGTTTGGATTATCACAGGATTTAGGTACCCAATCTCAGCAACAGTCAATTAAAAAGGCATATCTTTAGGCTCAGGTTTTCAAAACAGCCTATGGCACCAGATACCTTAATAGAAAATGATTTCATCTCCCTTACACTCCTTTGAAGCTCCCAACCATAGTTTATAATTATCACAAGTCAGCAGCATGGCCAGCTAGATTTGAACTTCACTGATAAATGAATACAGGCTTGGGAATGGGAAGGTGGAGTAAACACCCTGTCTATGATTTGTCGGTCTGGTCCTCTGATTTGTTATCTAAGTTGAAGGGATCACCCTCCCACCCTCTGCGTCCTAGTGAAGACCAATTCAAAGAATTCATTTAATTTCTCTGCAACAGCAATGTCTTCCTTGAGTGCCCTCTTAGCACCTTGATCATCCAATGACCCCACTGATTGTTTCTCAGGCTTCCTGCTTCCAATATATTTAATATTTTGTTGTTGTTAGTTGTTGCATTCTTAGCTAGCTGTCCATCAGTTAGATCCTGATTATTTGATAAAAAATGGCCTAGGCAAACATCTGGAAGAGAGAACGCTTGGTACCACCTCAGAGCTCTGGCTCACCCCGTCCTATCTCCATGGCCATCCCTGATACTTCAGAGGAAAGAGACCCCCGCAAAAAAAAACCTCCAGAATACATGGCTGGGGGGGGCTTGGGTCCCCTCCCTAATCCATGCCAGTGTCCAGCTGAAATCCTGAAGTCTGAAGCATGATCTTAGGAACACAAGAAAAAGACAGAAGTGAAACCCAGAGCTGCTGAGCCCTGCCCCGCACCATCGCAAGGAATGTGATCATACAGCTGTGCTCATAAATTTATCCATCTCTCCCTTAAAACTAATGATGTTGTGTGCCCCTACAGCTCCAGTTGGAAGCTTGTTCCAGAACCTCACTCCCTTGATGGTGAGACTTCATGGTCAGTTAAAGCCATTTGTTTTTGTGCCAACAAGGTGGTGGCATTAGATAGAGGAGCTCCCACATAACTTTTATCCCAGTGGCAAGGGTACTCATTTGGGATGTGGGAAACGGCGCTGCAAGTGTCTGATGAGGAGAAATGATTTGAACACCTCCCATGGGTGTGCTCTGAAGGCTGGAATGTTTGAGCTCATTCTCTCTTCCAATTTCTCCCCTTCAAGTCCCTTTGTGAGTCTAACCTTAGGACCCATTGGTTTCAGTGAAGCTATGGTGATTGACATGCACTGGGGATCTGACCAATTGAGTTCTACACCCATTTAGACCAGGAGCAGATTTGGCTGGAAGTGTCAGTCAAATAAATGAGCTGAGAATGTCCTAGACTCTAGTTACCCATTAATCTGTGCTCTCTGATTAAAAATTAATAAACAACATGAATATCAACTCTACTAGAGAATATATTACTTAGAGCTCTTTTCACCTCCTTCTTTTTCAGGGTGTACATGATGGGGCTTACCACGGGGGTCAGGATGCTTTACCAGATAGAAAACATTTCCTCTAAGCTCCACAGAGGAGAATGAGCTGGGTTTTGTGTACTGGAAAAAGCTGTCACGTACAACTCACCAACCACAATAAGATGGGAGCTGCAGGTGGAGAAGACTTTATGCCTGCCCTCCACAGAGTGTATCCCGAGGATAGTGGAGATGGTGTGAATGTAAGAGATCAGGATGAAGCAGAAGGAGCTTGATCCAAGTACCATAACAGAAGTAAGACGCACTACTTGATTGGTAACAGTGTTAGTTCTAATAAGAGGAGGGAGCTCACAGCTGAAATGGCTGATTTGACTGGGTCCACAGAAGTGCAACTTGAAAGAAAAAACGGTGTTAATCAAGGCATAAAAGCATCCTGTGGTGTCTCAACAGCTGAATCACAGAATCATAGAATATTAGAGTTGGAAGGGACCTCAGGAGATCATCTAGTCCAACCCCTGATCAATGCAGGACTAACCTCAGTTAAATCATCCCTGCCAGAGCTTTGTCAAGCCTCAGCTTAAAAAACTTTAAAGATGCAGATTCCACCACCTCCCTTGGTAATCCATTCCAATGCTTCAGCACTCACTTAGTGAAAAGGTTTTTCCTAATATTCACCCTAGACCTTCCCCACTGCAACTTGAGACCATTGCTCCTTGTTCTACTACCACTGAGAACAGCCTAACTCCATCCTCCCTGGAATCCCCTCTCAGGTAGTTAAAGGCTGCTATCAAATCCCCCCTCATTCTTCTCTTCTGCAGACTAAACAAGCCTAGTTCCCTCAGCCTCTCCTCATAAGTCTTGTGCACCAGCCCCATAATTATTTTTGTTGCCCTTCACTGGATTCTCTCCAATTTGTCCACATCCTTTCTGGAGTAGGGGGCCCATAACTGGACACAGTACTCCAAATGCAGCCTCACCAGTGCCAAATAGAGGGGGATAATCACTTCCCTCCATCTGCTGGCAATACTCCTACTAATGCAGCCCAATATGCCATTATCCTTCTTGGCAACCAGGGCACACTGCTGACTCATATCCAGCTTCTTATCCACTGTAACCCTCAGGTCCTTTTCTGCAGAACTGCTGCCTAGCTCGTTGGTCCCCAGTCTGTAATTGTGCATGGGATTTTTCTGTCCGAAGTGGCGGACTCTGCATTTGTCCTTGTTCAATCTCATCAGATTTCTTTTGGCCCAATCCTCCAATTTGTCTAGGTCCCTTTGTGTCCTATCCTTACCTTCCAGAGTATCTACCACTCCTCCTAGCTTAGCGTCATCTGCAAACTTGATGAGGGTGCAATCTACCCCGTCCTCCAGATCATTAATGAAGATGTTGAACAAAACTGGCCCCAGCACAGTGACATAATTTTGAAAATCCAAAGGGAAAATGAATGGGACTTTTGTTCCTAAGTGACTTAAACTCTTTTGAAAATCTAATTCAGTTGCACTTTGATTAATTGTTCTGCACCTCTGAATGTCAGGCTGTACATACCGAAAATAATATTCTGCCCTCATGGAAGTGAGAAGCTTTTTTTATACTCATTTTTAATAGAAGTGGGAATAAAGGCAATATTCTCTCCAATGTTCAATCTATGTTTGTCCCCATACGAACCTGTAGATGAAATAAATCTTTTTTCCATCGTCATCTCAACAGAAACATAACTAAGCAAAGAGATGGATCTTGTATTAGAAAGTAAATGTTCACAGAGGCAGATTCTGTGCAAAGGGAAATTTCACAGTGCTGAGAAGTAAAGAGCTGGGTCTCTCATGCATCGGTATTAAGACCACTGCTTTTTAACATATTAATAAATGAGCTGTGAAAAGGGGTAAACAGGGAGGTAGCAAAGGTTATAGATGATACAAAATTACTTAAAATAATTAAGTACAAAGCTGACTATGAAGAATCTCAAAAAACAGAGTGACTGGCAGATGAAATTAAATGCTCATAAAAGCAAAGTAAATCACATTGGAAAATATAATCCAAAATACACTTATGAAATGATGGTACCTTAATTAGCTCTTACTCCTCAAGACAGAGATTTTGGAGTTATTGTGGATAGCTCTCTGAAAACGTCTATTCGATATGAAGCAGAATTCAAAAAAACTAACAGAGTGTTAGGAGCCATTTGGAAAGGGAGAGAAAATAAGATAGAAATGATCATAGTGCCTTTGTATAAATCTACGGTGTGCCTACACCATGAATACTATATGCAGTTCTGGTTTCCCCATCTCAAAAAAAGATATATTAGATTTGGGAAAAGTACAGGGAAGGGGAACAACAATCATTAATCTTATGAAGCAGCTACGGTATGAGGAGAGATTTAAAAGACTGGGACTGTTTGGCTTGGAAAAGAGACAAATAAGGGGAACATGACAGAGGTCTAGAAAGTCATGAATGGTGTGAAGAAAACGAAGAAGGGTGTGTTATTTAATCCCGTCACATAACACACAAACCTGAGGTCACCAGATGATATTAATAGCCATCATTTTTAAAACAAAGAGAAGGCAGTACTTCTTCACAAAACAGAGAGTCAACCTGTGGAACTCTTTGTCATGGGATGTTGTGAAGACCAAAATAATAACCGAGTTAAAAAATATTAATTGAGTTAATGGGGAATAGGTCCATCAATGGCTATTAGCCAAGACGGTCAGGTACTCATCCCTAGTCTCTGGATGTCCCTAAATCCCTGACTACTAGAAGTTGGGACTGGATAACAGGGGGTGGATCACTTGATAAATTGCCTTATTCTGTTCATTCCTTCTGAAGCATCTGATACCAGCCACGGTAGGAAGATAGGATACTTGGCTAGATGGATTATTTATATGACCAAGTCTGGCCATTCTTTTGTTCTTAATAAAATAAAGAGTATTCTCTGGAGAATGCTGTATCCCTAAGCTACCTATGCTCATAAAACACACTCAGTGATGCCTTTAGAAATAGAGTGAGTGATGGGTGATTGAAGTGGTAGGTGGGTTACAGCCCCTGGGTTACAACTCACTCTGGGTGAGCATGCAGTGTAGTTACAGCTTTCTCTATACCAAGATATTCAAGAGACAAGGTGGGTGAGATAACATGTGTTATTGGACAACTTCTGGTAGTGAGAGAAAAGAGGTCTGTGTGGCTTGGAAACTTGTCTCTCACCAACAGAAGTTGGTCCAATAAAAGCTATTACTTCACCCATCTTGTCCTGTGTGAGCAGACTTCTGTGTCCAGCCAGAAATCAATAGGACTTGGTAGAGACTCACCCCTAGATAAGGGAGGTGGGGACAGAATCTGGTCCTTTGGAAGAGATCACATAGGGTTAAAAAGAAATAAAATTTTGAATGAACTTACCTGTGTTTTAAATGTGGATCATAAATACGGTGAGATCATTCTGACCTGTGGCTTTCTCTTTCTGTTGTCTTAGTCTGTTTATCTGCCAACTTATTGATTTGCCTGTCTAGTCTCTCTATGTGCCTCTTCAGTACGTGATCTCAGGATATCAGCTCTTCTGTACTCCAAATACTTCGACCTGACAACATAGGTAGGGTTATCGGAACGGAGCAAAGAGCCTTTCATCGTCTGACTCCAAGACTGGGACCTGATTCTGGAGAGATGTTTTAAGTGCCGTCTCATTCCCCCTGGGAAAAGATCCCTGAAGGTCACTCTTTGTAACAAGCTACCAGTAACACTGAGCTGGGTCAGTCCTTAAGCAGCAATTTACATGCATAAGAATGAGAGGATCAAGGCTTGGATTGCCAAAGAAGCCTAACCGATTTAGGTATCTAATCTCAGGAACAGTCAATAAAAAGACACAGCGAGTCAAAACCAACTACAAAGTCTGCAAACATGACATTAACCTCCTTTGGTCACTTTAGTTGTTTTTTGGTAACATTCTCTCTACCTACCCATGTATCTAGTATGACCCAGGGGCTTTCTCTTTAGGAATCTTGAGATAGTTTCAGGATGTCTCATAACTGTGGTGCTTTTGGTACCATAGAATGGAAGAGATATTTCACCCAAGGGATCTGTCTGGTTTGTAGAACCTTCCTTTCTTGGGGAAGAAGGAAGAGGCCCTTTCCAATACTTGCGTATAGCTGACAAAGCCCTGGCTGGGATGATTTAGTCAGGGTTGGTCCTACCTTGAGCAGGGGGTTGGACTAGATACCTCCTAAGGTCCCTTCCAACCCTTATCTTCTATGATTCTATGCCATTTAGTGTATGTCTGCACAATCAAATGGGGTGAAATCCCTAGCTCACACAGACATGATCTCCCTAGCTCTCATTGAGGTAAAACACTCAAACAGTAATGTACCTGTTGAAGTACAGCCAGTGGCATGCATCGGCATGGATTTGTCATGTCAAATCCAGACCACAGAGTTCAGGCAAGTTTGCACTCAGTGACATTAGCCTGTGATACCACTCACCGCTGCCCATGAAGCTACTGCTACATGGCTAATTCGGAATGCTGGTGCGATGAACTGGGAATCACACCTGTAACTTATGGCATAGAATAACCAGACATTGAGAGATGCCTTAAAGGTTGTAACTTGCTGTCCTTGGGATCAGTTTGAACAGGCTGGGTCACACTGGGTGAACCATACATGGGCACACAGGTGAATCTGGGCAGGTCAGGAGACTGTAAATCAGACCAGTTCTGATCCTGTAACTTCAGAAGACACCCATCTAAGATCACTTCTACTGAAGAATAAGATTAGATACAAGTAAGTACATGTGCAGGGCTCTGGCAGGAGCAGGGCTTCAAACCCTACCCACGTGTTTTGCTCTGGTTTTAAGTTCATCCAGAAATTAAAAGAAGTGCAGAAACTTCTTTTAAATTTAAAGTGCAGAAAAACAACATCTCCTGACACTGTGAGTCATTGATTTACCCAGCCAGGCTCTTTGAAGAGACCTTGACTAGGTAATCAGCCACACATGGGTTCTCTGCATAAAGTGAAGCTCCAAAAGGATGGGTTCTACTTGGGTCATTTGCAAAATCTTCACCCTTAGCAATGTCCTTGAAAATCCACTTCACACGTATTATCCCGAGTCCTTTTAAGTCCCCACTGTATCCCATCCTACGGTAGTACCTAAACATTTGAATTTTTAATACAATGAACTCCAAAGACGTGAAACTTAATTTGATTAGATTTCTCGTGTATGTTACAGGACACTGTCCAGTCTGTCACAGTGACACTACTTCATTCATTCTAAACATGGTCCATCAATGTAACCCCAAGCATCCTTCGTTACATTTTCATTTCCACATTATTCAAGATTTGCTCCTGTCTTTTTGCCTCTGCCCAGAATTTGGAACCCTGGGAAATTTCAAGCCTAATTAACATCTTGTAGATCTCACTTTTCAATTTGACAGGTTTAGTGAAAATACAAATGCTCATATAAATAGGCATATAGTCCCCATCCAGCACAAGCTTTACTCCTGTGAATATGTTGAACACATGAATAATCTTATTGAAATTAAGTGTTGTGAGTACAAACTAGTGGCATGAATGTGAACCTGTCTGCAGAATTGGGATGGTGCATATTGTTGATTAGGCTTAATAATGCAGATGTTCTACAAGTAGAAGACTTGTAAGCCTCCATTGGACTTCTGACTGCAGAGAGGCTGTAGGAAAATGTCCATTTAGTCTAAGCACTCAAGTGTATCATGTCTATAGAAAAGAAGAGGTGCATATAAACACAACAAACGAATGAAAAAACCCATTCAACGGAGAACTCCTTTCTGCCTTCCTATAGGATTATCATAAGGTAAGCATGATGCTTTGGTGAACCAGTGTTGGAAGGGTGTTCTGCACATGTGCTCATAGCATGAAGAAGACACATCATTAGATTGTGGCATTTCTTGCCACTTGAAAGACATTGAGACCAAAAACGTATCAACATTCATTTAAAGGTTAAGATAACAAAAATATTCAGGGTTCTTATAATTAATTACGATAATATATTTTGAAGGGATATTAAACATCATGTTTCAAGGATTAAGCCAAAATCTAATTATAAACAATTCTACTGTGGGGGCCGATTATCGCACATCGGTCTACTGTGAAACTTCCTTTGAACATCAGGTTCTGGTCACTGCTCAGAACAGGACACAGGACTACATATGGCCCTCGTGCTGGGTTCATTATGGCAATTTTCATATTTCTGTCACACTGAGAATGGTATAATTGAGCAGTTTTCTTCAGCAACACTGTGACCCACAAAGATCTCCAAGTACTTTGTACGAATTAATTTGGATCCATATAGAGTTCCAAAGAGTCCACGTAACACAATCAGTGTTAGGGTTAGCAGTATAAAATTTAGTTTTGTATAAGTATTTAGGCCTGTGTATCTGCCTGAGATGGTAGTCTGGGCCTGCGGCAGGACCTGCTCGCCCTCCTGAAAACTCAGGTCTTCAAGATACACAGGTAAATAAAGAACAAAGACATTGTATGTTGCTCGTGCCTTGGTATACTTGTAAAAGAAAAACTTCAGGATCTTATTCAGGGAATAAGGCAATATGCCACATTTATTGTAAATAAAAAATGCTAAAAACCTATTTTATTCACATAATCACACACCCATTCACAGCCAAGAGTTCTGCAAGCTAATATAATATAATTACCAGTCCTTATTATGCATTACTCAAGTCAGGCTATTGGACAGGTAGGTGGGGAAGCAGGGCCTCTGTCACTGCATAATCTGATGCTCTATGATGATTGCAGAACGAATCCAAAGTTTCCGTGTTCTCACCTTGTCTTTTATAGTGGTTAGTCCCCATACAATCCTATGAGTGTTGCTGTGTCACACAGCCTGCAGAGTCTGTATGGTACTTAATGATCAGTCAATTACAAGTATGACCTCTCCTCTTCTTATTTCATACTTTGTTCCCTTCTCAGGGTGGATTCTACCATGCTTCAGAGTTGTTATCTGCATTCTTTAGCCTTCAGGATCAGGATGATCATTGCAGCTGGCGGCTTTACTCCCCTCTTTGTTGTCCAAATGGTTTGCGCTGGCATCTCTCCTTATCTATTTACACCCTACGCACACATTCCTCATTCATGCCCAAAAAACAGTTAATCAAATATTTTTAGATTCAATAGTACAAGGTTCAGAAAACCAGCAAAATGGAGGAACCTAACAAAATGGAATTCACTTATGTCAAGGAACAACAACTTCCATCATTAAGCAATGTTCCACTTTAAACAATAATCATTATATCAATCTTCAAAATATAAAGAAAAAATCAATCTACATCTCTTTCTATTTTACTCAGGCAATTAAACAAGGAATCTGATATGCTTATAGAATTCTTCGGATGGCTCACAGCCTGACCACCACAAGATGGCTATTCTTTATTACTGTGAGAAGCGATAAGGGATGTAGTTAAAAAGTTTTGAGGTGGAGCGGAGGTTTGATATGTGGATGTACAAATGCAGGAAAGTCTTGACTCCTCTTCAAGACAGATGCCAGATCAAGGTCAAGCAATCAGTTGGGAGGAGCAAAGGCAGGTAAAAGGAGGTGTCAGAAAGAAACATTGAAGGACCATAAAGTGACAATGGCCAAAATGTAACCTTGCTTCCAACCCCTCCCATGAGGTACAAAAGAAGAGATACCAAACCCCCCAGATTCAAGAATATCCAAAACGTGATATGACTTCTGGTTTGTGGAACCCTATTTTATGTTTAAAATGGATATTCCACTACAGGCCCCTTTGAATTTTTCATTCAAAGTTCCAGAAATTTTAAGCACTTTGTGCCAAACTCAGACAGCTAATGTTCCTTAACTGTTATTATTAAGCATTTAATCCTTTGGGTCCCTCCAAGATTTAGAGTTCAATATCTGTTTAAAGACGAGAGGAAATGGTTAAAGGGAGGAAGGAAACTCTATCAGCATACAGAGATAAGGTTATGGGAAAGGAAGACCGACTGGTGAGAAGGGCTATGGTTTTATGCTTGCTTGTTTAGCTGCAAATATACCCATTGCTTTTCCTGCAAATTGGACTCTGGACTGTTGCTTTCTGGTGAACTGTGTCTAGGAAATGGGAGAGAAGGGGCAGGGAAACTCTAACACGCTGACTGTCTGACTGATCCTCCTCCACCCATGTGGGTTCAACCACTGTGATATGGGCTATCCTGATGTGGCTGGATCTCAAATTCTCCTGTTCAAGCCTCAGCCCCTTTGTGTATATAGCCCAACCTGGGGAGAAAACCCATTGGTCACACCCAATATAACTGAAAACCCCTTGAGATTTCGATGTGGTAGAGTCCAAAAAGGTACTAAAGATATTCAATAGGCTTTTCAACAAATTAGGGCAAAAAAAACAAACAAACAAAAAAAAGCACAGAAATTAATAAGGAAAGAAATTCTTTTTGTAGAAATGGTTAGATCCGCAGCTATTATAGATTGGCCATAGCTTCATTACAGTCAATGGGGCAAGTTAAAGAGCTATTCAGAGAGAGGCAGGAGAGAAACAGGTGAATGCCTCAGCAGTCTGGTGCCCAGCACACTCACTCTGGATGTTGGAGACCCAGGAGCCAGTCCTCCATGGTCCAGTTACTCTTGTGTAAGTGAAGATATAGCCCAATGACCTCATAGGAGCCACACTGATTTAGATCCGCTGAGGTTTTCTCTCACCCTGTCTATCAGTTACCAGAGCTCTGAATGTCTCAAACCTAGTTACCTACAGTTCAATGCTCTATGATTTAAAAATAAATTAAATAACATTTAACTTATTTCAACATTGCTTGAGAAAGATCCATTTCCCCAACATTTTCCCTAGTGCTCTCTTCACCTCCTTGTTCTTCAGGCTGTAGATGATGGGGTTTAACATGGGCGTCAAGATGCTGTACTGGAGGGAGAGCATTTCATCCAGGAACACAGAGGAGATTGAGCTGGGTTTTGTGTACTGGAAAAAACCTGTCAGGTACCATAAAACAACCACAATCAGGTGGGAGCTGCAGGTAGAGAAGGCTTTATGCCTGCCCTCCACAGAGCGTATCTTCAGGATGGCAGAGAGGATGTGAATGTAGGAGACCAGGGTGAGCAGAAATGAGCTTGTTCCAAATATCACAATGGAAGTAAGAAGCACCATTTGATTGGTGAGGGTCTCAATGCAGGACAGTTTTAGTATATGAGGGAGCTCACAGCTGAAATGACTGATTTGATTGGGCCCACAGAAATGCAACTTGAATGTAAAAATTGTGTTTAGAAGTGCATGGATGAAGCCTATTGTCCATGCGCCACACACTAGCAGTTCACAGATCCCTTTGCTCATTTTCTCCGTGTAACGCAATGGGTCACAGATGGCAGTGTAGCGGTCATAAGACATGGCCGAGAGAATGAAAACTTCAGCACCAGCTGTGAAGAGGATGAAGAACATCTGAGCAATGCAGCCATGGACAGAAATAGTTTTGCACTCTGCTAGGAAGTTCACCAGCATCTTAGGCACCGTGACTGAGGAATAGCAGATATCAACAAAGGCTAAATGGAAGAGGAGGAAGTACATGGGGGTGTGAAGGTGAGAATCAGTTCTTATCACCCCCATGATCATTATGTTACCAACCAGAGTGATTAGGTAAATAACAAAGAACACCAGGAAGAGGAGAATCTGCATCTGTGGGTCACTGGAAAGTCCTAGGAGAATAAATTCAGTCACTGTTGTTTGATTTTCCATTGATACGTATTTGGGAAAACTGTGAGCTGTAGGGAAAAAAAATTAAAATAACACATATTAAAAAAAGTGAATTGAAAGAGCCTGTGGAGATAATCTAGCTAGAAGGATGAATGAAAAGAGAGCCCTATTCCAGCCTGTTTTGGGATTTTTTTTTTAATAGACAAGATTTAGATAGTGATAAGCTGTTTGGAATTTATGTGTTTCACACAGACAAAATGGGCCAGATACAGACAAAGATTTAGGTACCTACGTGCCCCTTTAAGCACCTAAATCCCAGAATCAGGCTCCACAGGCACTCACAAAATCCCAGCTCAGCTGGGACCATGGCACAGTCTGATGCGGGCCTTGTTTCGTCTCTCCTGCTAGCTCTGTTCTCTTTTCATTCAATAATTAAAGAGGCATTGGAGAGAAGAGACTGGATCTCTGGGATGAGGGCCCCAATCACCAGATATAAAATCATCGGCGCTCTGGCCTAATAACTCTTTAATCTGTCCCGCTAACATCAATAGCAATACAGCTGTTCTGACTCCAGCAGGGGATCTGGCCCCTTTACTCCAGTGGAGTTATGGCCGATTCACACCCACTGGGGCATGTGGCCAATTCTCTGTTCCATGTTGTAATTTTTGTAGTGTTGTAATTTTAAGATCAATCATATCTTACTGGATTCATCCTTATCAACTTAACTAAGATTTCTGTATCAATAATAAGAAATAACCTCCAAGGCCTAGAAATACTGTTCTGGGACCCAGCCTGATAGAGGTTAACAACCCAACCAAGTACAGAGAATAAAGACAAATTGATAAATATTATGAATTTCATAAAGGGGGCCTCAGAAGAGCTTAGCTGTGTGACATGTTCCTTCACTGGCAAGGTGTTTTGTGTGAAAGTGGGTAATCCCATAGCACTGGACATGAAGGGTAACAAGAAGGATTTCTACAGGTATGATAGTAACAAAAAGAAAGTCAAGGAAAGTTTGGGTCCCTTATTGAATGAGGGAGGCAATCTGGTGACAGATGATGCGGGAAAAGATGACTTAGTTAGTGCTTTTTTCCCCTCTGTTTTCACAGACAAGGTCAGCTCCCAGACTACTGCACTGGGCAGCACAGAATGAGGAGGAGGTGAGGAGTCCTCCGTGCTGAAGGAACAGGTTCAGGACTACTTAGAAAGGCTGGACATGCACAAGTCCATGGGGCCAGATGCAATGCATCCGAGGGCGCTTAGGGAATTGGCTAATGTGATTGCAGAGCCATTGGTCATTATCTCTGAAAACTCATGGCAATTGGGGGAGGTCGTGGATGACTGGAAAAAGGCAAATTTAGTGCCCATCTTCAAAAAATGGAAGAAGGAGGATCTGGAGAACAAGAGAGCAGTCAGCCTCACCTCAATCCCTGGTCAAATCATGGAGCAGGTCCTCAAGGAATCCATTTTGAGGCACTTGGAAGAGACGAAGATGATCAGGAACAGTCAACATGGATTCACCAAAGGCAAGTCATGCCTGATTACCTTTTATGAAGAGGTGACTGGCTGTGTGGATGTGGGGAAAGCTGTGGATGTGTTATACCTTGACTTTAGCAAAGCTTTTAGTATGGTCTTCCACAGTATTCTTGCCAGCAAGTTAAAGAAATATGGTTTGGGAAACATAAGAAGGCTGCAGTGATCCTATGAATTATGGACTGACCACTTGTTTACAAACTATATGGACATTTCTACCAAAAATTCTGGCAAAGAAGATCTTTACAGTGCCAGGTCACAGTGGGATGTTGCCTCCTGAGCAAAAAGACACCTCAGTAAACCTGAAAGGGACAAAAGATCACCTCAGGCTAAACAGCAGCATCACAGAAGACACAAAAGAAAGAAAAGAATCAGGAATTATGTGGGTAGACTACTAGAAAAAAATACAAGTGAGGCTCACAATCATTGACCACTGAGACACTGAAACTGCGCAGGGTTCATCAAAAGATTATTTCCTTTCTTCAGTAATCCATGTTTAACAGGAACACCCACCTGTAGCAGGAAGGGACTCTTATTGATAATGTCCAAACTGGAAAAGAAAATTTTCAAGGACATTGATTATCAAGACAGCTGTTTGTGGTCACCATGCTACTATAGACGTGGAAGCTCTGTGAGATAAATTTTGGTTATCAAACCCACACAGAGCAACAATGAGTTAGCCATTTATTAGACACGGATGAACTAAAAGGAGATGAACAATCCCAAAAGGAGATACAGAGATTGACGTGTGTGTAACAAAGTTTGGTGAATATATTAAGCTCTGGGGTGGGCTGCTTAAATGTATGCCTGAATCTGTACTGATGGGCAGACTTGTACAATTGGATGGCATACAAGTTAATGAAGGAGCTATCCAAGGTATCTCTCAGCAAGGTCACTACAAATATCTTGGAATCAAGGAACTGCCAGAGCTCCAACATAAGAAAGTCAAAGAATAAGTGAAGAAAGAATATTAGACCAACAGGAGCTATTCTAAGGACAAAATTCAAGGCTAAGAATTTACTATTATGTGGGAGGTGACAGTAGTACAGTACGCTGCTGGGGTAACCTAGTGGAATCAAGTGAAAATTGGACATCCAAACAAGACAGCTGCTAATAATGCATAGAGTATTTAATGCCAATCAAGACATGGACAGGACAGCCAAGAGTGCGGTGGTGGAAAAGGTCTGCTGTCTGTGGAGGAAGTAAGTGGCAATGAAGAATGCAACATCATAATGTATGAAAAGTCAGACAGAGTAAAAAAGCATCTGGTGGCCATAACAAACAATGACCAAGTCCATCCCAACCCAAAACAGAATGGAAGAAAGTAGAAAGGAAATCTCCACAAAAAGACATCAACGTTTTACTCAGAAATAAATGCACAGACAGTAGTAGAGAGAGATCAAACCTATTAGTGACAGAAGATTAACAATCTCATCTCTTGTAGAAGGATATCTGAAAAGAGAGGGATTCCTCAAGAAAAGTCCATAAGGTTAATTATTCGGAATAAGATTGAAAAATGACATCTGCTCCTCGAACTGCAGAATGTTTTCCAAAAGAAGACAGTTGATCACCTGCTGAGCCTGGGTGGGAGAGAATATATGAACAGATACACAAAATCACCAAATTCCTGATTCAGAATCTCAGTGGAGCTACGGACTTAAACAAATCATGCATTATCACAACCACCAAATCAAAAGTGCTGTGGAGAGCAGAGAGGCTCAGATTTTGTGAGATCTGGCACGTGTCAGCAGAACCGTGCAGAAAAGCAGGCCAAACGTTCATTGTTATCGCCATAACAGCAGACAGCGCCATTATTAGAAACAGAAGAAAAGAGCAAAGAAAGAAGAAAACTTCCGTGAAGTAGAACGATTATGGTAAAATAGAACAAAGAGGAGCCCATTGATTATTGGAATATTTATAATTACCCCTAAGGGTATGATTGAGCAGCTGAAGAATGTATGAGGAGTGCAAGACATCCTGGTCAGTGATTTCCAGCAAACAGAACTCTCAGGCAGTGTGTGAATGTTAAGGAAAGTGAATGGAGACCGAGTGCATCTGAGCACCTAATATGCAGGAATTCTGCAGAGGGTTTAACAAAACATCTGACTACCCAGATTTACAGAGTCGGCAGAGGGCAGGATTTACTGATGACTCGTGGGGAATAATTTTAAACTGTGGCTTTACCCTTTTTATCCTTAAAAATCCTTTACATTGTGACAGCTATTTATTTTTAAAAATCCCCTTCTGTAACACTGAGGAACAATAACACTGTTCATACTGAATGAATGTGCCCTGCAAGCACTCTCTAGGCCCGCTGCCGTGATTTTAAATAAAGGGGTCTGATTGAAAGTTCATGGGAGTTTTGTTCCTAAATCACCTACATGCCTTTGAAAATTCAGCCCAATGGGAATTCTGACTCAGTGTCCTGCTCATCTGAATTTCAGGCTGCTCATGCATAAGAGAATCTGTCCTGCCCTCATAGAAGTGAGCAGCTATTTTGAACTTGATTTTTAGTGGAAATGGGAATGAAGCCAATCTTCTGTCCAATATCAAAGCTATGTTTAGCCCCCTATGTCCACTAGAGAGAAAATAAAGCCTTCCCTTAGTATTACCTAATGAGATAAATACTCGAGTGAAGTGATCGATCTTGGACTAGAACCTGAACATTAACAAAAGCCGATTCTATGCACAGTGAAACCTGCCTTCTCCAGAGAACACACTGCCCCTAAGTTACTGATGGCCCCAACACATGCATACACACACTCAAAAAACATAAACTACTGCTGACATGCACCGTCTTCTCTCAGTTTTCCCAGTACTGCCTTGAAAAACAGAGAGAGATTACCTGGTTAAAAGCCATGGCCCTTGGCTAAAACTCACTCTGTGAGAGTGGGCTGCTGCATCAAGGCAGAAGTGAAAGGAACTCTGCAGACAGACCACCCCCAGAGAAAAAGAGCAGAATCTTTCCTTTGAACTCTAAAGGAGAATAAAAGACTAAAATGAATAAAAATATGAATAAACTCACCTGACATTTAAAAGCTGATCGTAATATGGTGAGATTGTTCTGATCTGTGATATTCTCTTTTTCTTTTCTTAGTCTGTCTACATATGTATTGATTGGTCTGTCTAATTGCTCTATCTGCCTCTGGGTTATAGAATCTAAGGACGTCAAATATTTGAAATATTATTCCAAGGTGTATAGGGTTATCGTGGGAATGGAGCAAAGAGCCTGTCCTTAACAGACTCCAAGACTAACAGCTGATTACCTGAGAGCTGTTTAAATGTTGTCTCGTCCCCCTTGGGACAACATTCTTGAAATTCCCTCTCTGTGACAAGCCAAAAATAATGCTGTGCTGGCTCCTCTCTTAAGCAACGTTGTATGGTTCAGTTCAATGAAATGATTGCAGCTTAGATTATCAAAAGAGCCCACAAGGTTTAGGTTTCACCAGTTTCAGGGACAGTCAATTAAAAAGACACATATATAGGCTCAGATTCTCCAAAGTAGGCTAGGGAGTTAGACAGCCAAAGAGCCAATCATTTCATCTCCCTAGACACTTTTGACGGTGATAGCCATAATGTGAAATTACCACAGGAGGGCCATGGAGGTGAAAGCATGGAAAACAGCTCTCCATCCTTGAACTTCACCAACAGATGGACACACAGTTAATGAATGAGAAAGGAGCAAATAGACTGTGTACACTGGCAGTAAAGAATAGGAGACGAACAAAGGAGGAGCTACACTGTGTTGAGCTGGACCCATTTTTTAAGACAAAGAGCTGATTCACTGAAAAATGCAGTTTTGGTTTCCCCGATACATTTGTGAATTTGAAACAAATCTGCCAAATAGTTGTATGCAGGGGGAAGCTAAATTCACAAAAAAGTTCAGAGGACCCAATCTCTTCAACACTGAGGTTAGAGAACATACGAGGGATGTCGGAGACCCTCGTTCAGTCCCTACCTCTGTCCATTCTAGAGCACAGGTCTGAAGTTTGGTTCTAAGCACTTGTATTTATTCCTAAGGTAAAAACACACCAGAGAACACATATTAAAACCAATTTTTTAAAAAAACCTATGAAAAAAGTTGACAAAAGATTACCCCACCTGCAATATGGGCTTTGGCAGGACATGTCTTTTAATCCCTACACGGGATTTTTCCTGTGGATTCAAGTTCTTCACACCCTCATCTTAGAACAAGAACACCTGACTCTGTGAGTGACTCAGTTTGATTCTTTGAAGAGCCTTGAATTGGTAATGAGCCAGACAAAGGGTATCTGCCCAACGGGCAGTGACAAAAATGGGTCATTTGCATTCCCTTCCCCCTACTAAATAATCTAGGACCTTCACTTCACACGTATTGTTACCCAAAGTCCTTTGAAGTTCCCAATATCTCTCAGAGACAGCCATCTTCATGACCTTCTCCTTGCAACATTCCTTACAATACTGCAGTAGTACATAAACATTTTAATACATTGTAGTAAAATACGACAAACTCCAAAAACGTTAACCTTAATTCCATATGGTTTAATTTAATTCAGTAAAGTTTGTCCAGTATGAGCCAGTATATTGTCATATCTATCACAAGGACAATAATAGAGAGACTGAACCCCTAGATGCACAACTTAGATTTTCTAGCTTTACTCCCATCTTTACGGGATTGGGTCTTCAAGTCCTTCTTATCCATTCTAGTCTGCCTTGAGTGTCTTTCCTCTGAAACATGTCAATTAACCAAATCTGATTTTGTGTCTTCCAATCTTTCTCCTGCCCTACACTTCTAAGTTTAACATCCTGTTTCCTATATATTCTCCTGATTTTCTTTTTACATAGTGAAATCATCTATTCCTGGATTCTCTCAGCTTTTTTATAATCGGCACAACCTTCTTGCTTCTCCTATATTGCTAGTTCTGAACACGATCCAGTTTCATAAATCCAAACACACATCTTAAATTATTCATTTCCACTGTATTCAAGATTTTCTCCTTTTTCGTCCTCGTTGCCCAAAATATGGAGTCCTGCATAAATGCAGACCTACCCATCTTGTAGATCTTTCGTTTCAATTTGATTGTTTTAGTGAAATTTGAATGCTCCAAAACTCTTTGTATACCACCCAATCCTGCAAAAGGCATGCTCCAGGGATTGGGATGAATACGAGAATAACTGTATGGCAGTGCCGTGTGACTATGGACCAATAACATGAGTGTGAATCTGTCCGGAGGATTGGGAACATATACAATCTTGATTGGGCTCAATCCTGAAGGAGGTCTAAAAGTGGAAATCCTGTTAGCTGCAACTGGATATCTGCATGCAGACAGGATACGGGGATCTTCCCATTTAGTGCAAGAACGTAAGTGCATGCATTATCATACCTACAGAGAAGAAGAGAGGCACATACACATTACAGGTGTATGAAAAAGCTCATTAAAACCAAGTTATCCTTTCTTTCTTTCTACAGGATCTGCATAAATTGAGGGTGGCTGTTTGGTGAACCCAGTTTGGGAGGATGTTCTATGTGTGCGCTGATAGGCATGAAGAAAACATTAAATTAGACTATGGAAATCCTTGCCACAGGGAGACATTGAGACCATAAATATAGCAAGATTTAGAGATGTAGCAATGGCCAGAGATTTCATAACTATTTATGAAAACATTTTTGGAAGAGATATTAAATATCAAGCTTCAAGGTTTAAGCCGATCTCTAGCAATTAGAGTCTCCATTTTTGGGGTATGTTATTCCACATCTGTGTACTATTGGGTTCTTGAACCTTCTTCTGAACAACTGGTTCTGGCCCCTGCTAGAAATAGGACACTGGACTTTCGCCCTAGTTAAAGGTCTATGAATTTCAAGAGATTGAATGCATTACACAGGTCAATGAATATTTCAGATTTTACCCAAATACATGCTTTCAACCAGTCCTTATTAACTAATCTAAGAAGTATTTAAAAAGAAAAGGAGTTATTGTGATTAAAAATCATTATACATACAGATATGAGTAAAGTCCTCCGACCCGTTTCATTATAGAGATGGTGAGCTGCTGAGTTGCAAAAACTTCTTTCAGAATTAATTCCATAAATTATAAGCCAATAGACAGGCCTTGTGCACCGTCTGTATAAATGCTCCCATGAGAAATAGCAGGGTAAACCAGATTGAAGCTGAAGACCTCAGCAGCCTCTTGACAGCAAGGGCTTCCTGAATGAAGAATAGGCGATGTATATCATTGTTTGAAATTAAACTTCTATTTTCTATTTTACACTAGTAAACAAGTAGTATTAATTAACATAAGGCAATTATCCAGTCTAAGGTTCACAGGCAGTTTCCTACAAACTTCAAAGAGAAATAAAGACAATGATATTATTACACCACATGATTAATCTAAATGTTAATATTGCTTTTTGATCTCTAAATCAACAGAATATGGTTAAAGACAATAATAAGAGTTTACCATCTACCAGCTAATGAGATCTCATTGTTAAGCTTCTAACAGATAGAGGTAAATGCAGACAAATACAATTAGTATTTACTTTTAACTCTCTAACAATAGAGAACTCTTGTCCATCTAAAATGGCTTTGATAACTCTCTACAAGAAATGTCCCTATTCATCATTTGAATAATTCCCATATATGTTCTTAAAGCTTGATCTTTAGGTCACTTAACCTGCTGTTTGCTTAACCTCTGCTGGCTCAGTGTCACAGTGGGCTTCCTCTATTTCTGGTCCCTATATCTGTTAGAAGCATGCAATCTTCCTCTAGCCTTACTCCCATCTTCATGGGGTTGGGTCTTCACGTCCTTCTTATCCAATTCCAGAAAGACTCTGCAGCTAATCAAACCCTGTAGTATGAGATCCAGCCATCCATCTAGTCCAGCCCTTCTCTGATGATCCACTTCTACCTTTAACACCTTGTTTCCTAAATTTCCTTCTGATCATCTTTTTACTTAGCCAAACTATCTAAGCCTGGATTACCTCCACTTTTTAATAATTGGTACTAACTTCTCACTTCCCCTACTTCATTCATTCCAAACATGGTCCATCAGTGTAACTCCAAGCACCCATCTTTACAATTTCATTTCCACAGTATTGAAGATCTGTTCCTGTGTTTTCCTAAGTTCCCAAAATTTGGAGCCCTATGAAAGTTCAGGCCTAATTAACATCTAGTAGACCTCACTTTTAGTGAAAATACAAATGTTCATATAAATAGACATGCCATGGTCAATCCATCAAAAGCTTTACTACTATGAATAGGTTGAACTGTAGTGATATATTTTGAAGGGATATTAAACATCATGTTTCAGAGATTAAACCAATATCTAATTTTAAACAATTTTCTACTGTGGGGGCTGATTCTCCCACATCTGTCTACTGTGAAACTTCCTTTCTACGTCTGGTTCTGGTCATTCTCCGGAACAGGACACTGGACTACATGTGACTCTCATGCTGGATTCACTATGACAATTTTTATGATCTTATCACACAGACAATGGTAGAATTGAGCAGTTTTCTTCAGCAGCATCCATGACCCACAAAGATCTCAAATAACTTTGTATTAATTTGGATCCATATATAAGTCAAAAAAGTCCACATAACAGTCAGTGTTAGGGTTAGCAATATAAAGTTTAGGATTGCATATATATTTTAGGCCTATGTATCTGACTGAGATGGTAGTCTGGGCCTGCTTTTGGGCCTGCTTGCCTTCCAGAAAACTCAGGTCTTCAAGATACACATATAAACAAAGAACAAAGACATTGTGTGTTGCTCTTGCCTAACCACAACAAGATGACTATTCTTTATTACTGTGAGAAGAGATAAGGGATGTAGAAAAAATGTTTTGAGGTGTAGTGGGGGGTTGATATATGAATGTACAAATGAAGAAAATTCTGACTCCTCTTCAAGACCAATGCCAACGCAAGCTCAAGAACTGATTGGGAGGAGCATGGGGAACAAAGGGAGGTGTGAGAGTGAAACACTAAAGGACCATCAGGTGTTAGTCTTGTGTAGCCAGGAATTTGCCCTGATAAACTCTGAATGGATATTGACATTGACTGAAATATGTTAAATTACAACATGCAAAACTTGTGAGCTACACCTTTATTTACATCTCCCAGAAGCTTCAGTGAGCTCCTGCCCACTGTCATTTGAAGAACTGAATGCAATAGTAAAAAAGATGTGTGTATGTGAATAGTAATTCTACTTTTTAAATACATTTAATTGTGGTGAGTTCATGACCACTTTGTGTTTACAGTCATGAATATGGCAGCTATGAGGACGTGAATGTTCAAGAAAATAGTGAAGCTGAAGCAGTTGGGAAGGGATTTTTAAGCATGACTTTAACTTTAAGCCTTCAATGGGCCTATACATATGTTTAGAAATAAGCACTTGCTTAAGGGTTTTTTCTGGATTAGTGCCTTTGTTCAGAATATTCAAAGGCAATGAATTTTAGAATCATAATCACAATTTTTTTGGTTAGGAATCTATGAAAATTTAGAAGCCTTGTTATGATTCTTCTATGTGTCCCATGAGGAAAGAGAAACTGATCATGTTAAAATGTAAACAGTGAAAACAGTTCAAATGTTACGCACTTAATGCTAATCAGAATCTACTTGTAAATGAGCTATCAAGTAAAACCATCATCTAATCAAAAATACTCCATCCTTCCAAATTACAAGCTTCCCCAAAATCTAGAACAAAGCAACAAATCAACCAGCCAATTAAACAAAACAAAGAGAGAGAAAGAGAATCAAACAAACAAACAAAGAATCTCAGACTCCAAGCAGATGTTTTACCTAAAAATATGTGAAGATCCTCTATGAATTCCACTATGGACTAACCTGTGGCTATTGATTTTATGGGGAAGTTGCTCAGGTAATGTGGTGAGGGTGGCTATGTAAATCCTTAAATTAGAAAGACAGATTATGATTTTATTCACACTGGGATAAACACCTGGAACAAAGAAAGAAATCAACCAGCCAATAAGACAAAACAAAACAAAACAGAAAACAGCGACAAGCCAGCAAAGAAAACTTCTCGTCTTCCAAGTAGAATGTTTACCCCCTAAAAGAAGAGTCAGAGACTCCATGAAGTCTATCAGAGGCTTAGTTACGGCTACTCATTTTATATGCAAAGTACTTGGATAGTGTGGTCATGGTGGCAACATAAAACCCTAATATAAATAGATTCTGACTTTTTTATACTTGTGTAATTCAACTCTAACTCCATTGACTTCAGGTTTTTTGTGCTCTTTCTTTATTTCATAAATACATTGCACGCTATGTTTTTATGGAGAAAATATTGTCATCGTTTGTTTTATTTGTAAAGAAACAAAATAAAATCACAGTCAAGGGAGAAAGACCTTCCTTTTATTTTCGGTGAATAACGTCCACCTGGTCAGTTTCCTCACTGCATCTTTGATGTCTTTATTCCTCATGCTGTAGATGACCGGATTCATTACAGGAGGCACCATGGCATAGAGAACAGCCACAATGAGATCCAGACCTGAAGTTGAGCTGGAGGTGGGTTTCAGGTAGGCGAAGTAGCAAGTGGAAAGAAACATGGAGACGACAATGAGGTGAGGGAGGCAGGTGGAGAAGGCTTTATGCCGGCCCTGCTCGGAGGGGATTCTCAACACTGCTTTAAAGATCTGAACATACGACACAATTATAAAGACAAAGCAGCCTAAAGTTAAACACACACTAAAAGCAAGAACCCCAATTTCACTGAGGTATGAGTCAGAGCAGGTGAGCTTGAGCAGCTGAGGGATTTCACAAAAAAATTGATTCACCGTGTTGCCTCCACAGTAGGGCAACACGAATGTGTTCCCAGTGTTCAGTGCAGAATTGATAATCCCACTGATCCAGACACTGGCTGCCATTTGGACACAAGCTCCCCTGTTCATTTTAGTCTCATAGTGCAGTGGTTGACAAATAGCAACATATCGGTCATAGGCCATGACGGTCAGTAAAGCGACATCTGATGAAGCAAAGAAAAAAAGGAGAAAAACTTGGGCGACGCATCCAGAGTAAGAAATTGACCTAGTGTTGGTAAGGGAATTAGCCAGGGATTTGGGGACAGTGACAGAGACGAAGCCGAGGTCTAGGACTGACAGATTCATCAGGAAGAAGTACATGGGGGTGTGCAGATGGTGGTCGATGGCTATGGTTGTGACAATGAGAAGGTTCCCCATCAGGGCTGCCAGGTAAACCACTAGAAATACAACAAAGTGCAAAATCTGCAGCTCCCGAACATCAGAGAATCCCAGGAGAAGGAACTCAGTTACGGTCGTCTGGTTGGACATTTTCTTTCTCAGTATATTGCGTGATGGCTGAGGAGGGAAGGAAAAGGGAAATGTTCAGAATTAGAGTGACAGAGGGAATGACCTTGACTATCCTCTTCATAGTATCTCATGATCTGACTGTCAAAGGAGAACAGAGTTTGTCACTTCCGTTAACTATGGGTGGTGAATAAATTAACATAGCTCCCTTAATGTCAATGGGGCTGCATCAGTTTACATGAGTTAAGGATACAGCTCAAGGTGTCACTTGATCAAATGCATTAAAGAATGGAACAAAACCCAACCCAAGCACAACATAGCCAGTGAAGATGGTCCCTCAGTTCTGTCAGACAGGCTACAAATTTCAGCATGACACGAAAATAGTGAAACGTGAACATTGCCGGATTCCCACTTCCCAGGGAAATACAACATCGACTCACGCAGCATCCTAAGTGTCAGAGTGTCTGTAACGATTCCTCCCTGAGCTCTGTATATAGATGACCTGACACCTGATTTATGGCACAGATACCATCTGTGCTTCCATCTCTGTGTAGTGATGGGCTAGTGGCTTTGCTCTGCAGGTGCTATCTTGTACCGTTTACCTCTGTGAATTTATATCCGTGCTGTGTGTGTCTCAGTGACATTCTGGAGACTTGGATTCTATTTTTGGTTGGCCACTGACCTTCTGCATGACCTTGGGCCAGTCATTCCCCTTCTCTGCCTTGCCCATTTGGACTGCGAGCTCTTTGGCGATGGATGGTCTGCGCTTGATTATGCCTATACACCCATTTACTGTATTTGCCCTCAGTTGGCAGAACTGTTGTACAATTAGTGTGGGTGCTAGACCAGGAGGTCTCATTCTGGTCCCATTGATCTTAAGTATGTACTTTCATGCGCTAAGGCAGGTTTGTACTCAGATGACGAGCCCTAACCACCACCATTTCTACCCCTGACTATTCTGCTATTTTTAACATGCTAGTTTGAGCACAGCTATTGCTCCCCTGTCTACCTAAACTGAGAAACATGCTTCCAGTTGCAATATAGGTGCACCCTTAAAGTCCTTGGTCAGAGTGTGGATAGATAGACTAAAACAGTGAGAGTCCTGTGGCACCTTAAAGACTAACAAATTTATTTGGGCATAATCTTCCATTGGCAGAAATCCACTTCATTGGATAGATAAACTGTGACTGTTGGTTTCATCCTGAATTTCAAAGGGCTAGTTGGTGTAAAATATATTGTGAGTTATCAGCTTTGCTGACTTTTCAGTTTTGCCATCCTGCAGCTACCCCTCGGTTACAGAAATAAACATGGATGCAATAGAAATAATGGGTTTGAAATTATGGCACTGCTGGACAGCCCTCTTGCTGAAAGCTACATTTCCAGTTTGGAGTGGTCAGAAGGGTTCTGCTTCAGTTGTTTTCAAAGGGAAATTGGGGTTGAAATTAAACAGATTTTCATGGAAATTCTCAGCTATCATCATCATTTATATAGGAAGCCTGAGAACCTCCTTTTGGAGAAGAGATTCAGGCTGAAAATGTTCAGTTTTCAGCAATTTTATTTGAAAATGTTTGTTTCTCAGAACCAAAACATGAAAATCAGGGAATTTGGGGGGACTTCTGTGAAAAGACCTTTTTTTTTTTAGTGTGATAAAGTAATTCTTACAGACTCTCAATCAGTGGTTCCCAACCTGTGGCCCGGGAGCCAAAAGTGGCACACAGGATCTTTCAGAGAGGTCCAGGGCTCCCCTCCCGCAGGCTGTAGAAAGGAGATGCTGCCTAAATACACAGGCAGAGTGCATTTCTGGTGCAGGTTCCTTGCTGCAGTCAAGGGGATGGGAGATCAGCGCTCTCCTCCCCTTGGCTGTAGCAGGGAGCACGGCAAAACGCTCCGCCTGGATCAAAAGGGAGGAGAGTGCCGAGCTCACATCCCCCTGGCTGCAGATAGCAGCCGTTGCCTAATGACCCAGGTGGAGCACATGGTTTCCCCGCTGTGGCCAGGGGGATAGGAGATCCTCCTCGCTGAACTCCTTCCCTTTGGCTGCTGTGGGGGAGAGGACGGGGGCTGCTGGCGGAGACTGGTGGCCCTTTAGGTTTGTAAAAATTATATCTGTGGCCATCGAGCCAAAAAGGTTGGGGAAGGCTGCTCCAGATATTTGATTGTATTGATAGCAAGAGTCTTAAACAGTTCCAAACATCATTCATATTTATGTTCTGTAATTTGGGCTGTCTATTAATATCCAAATGTATTTAAATGAAAGAGCAAACTTACTGTGTAGGTCTCTGAGGAATTTTTTCCAACTCGTGATGCATTTGATCCTCCAGCGCTAGCAATCATCTATCGTGCTTCCATCACTGCATTACCCAGCTGTTTCCCTCTCCCTTCCCTGGATTTCTGGAGTTGCTGGGTCTCTCTGCAGTTCCTAGCAGTCAGGGATCTATCCCACAGATGGATGCTCACTGCTCCCCTCTGTGGGCATCCTTGGCCGAGAGGTGAAGGACTAAATGGGAGAGGGACTGACAAACCTCCAGCCTCCACAGCTGAGCCTATCTGTGCAGGCTTCTGACAGGGTCACAGCCCAGGGTGTCCCTGCTCTAGGGCTAAATAGATGAATCTGGTCTCCAGGGCTGTGAGCCCAGCTCTGATCTCACCTCAGGAACAAGCCATCCTGACAACCTGTGCCAGCTGACCCCATCCCAAACAGCACCCGCCCTGGATCTCACACGATGACAGCATCCCTGGGTCCCTTGGCTATAAACAAGGCAGGGCGTCCCAAGGTGTTTGGAGAACAAAACATATATTTATAGCACAGACATGTGACCTGCAATAGCTACCGGCCTAGTGGTACCAGAACCTCAGCTGCCCTGGAATTGCCTGTTCCTTCATTAACATCACATAATTACCTCCGGAGGAGCAGCCCTTGGGAAGCAGCCACTAGAGGAACCCACAGCCCAAGTTGCCCAGGCTTCTTGAAGGTGGTCGCTAAGAGGCACCCAGAAACAAATACTAACAACTAAGGGACACGTCCTAAACTGACTCAATGGGTAGTGATCAATGTCTCAATGTCTAGTTGGCAGCTGGTATCAAGGGGAGAAGTGGTCAGTCCTGAAGCCAGTTTTGTTCAACATCTTCATTAATGATCTGGATGATGGGGTGGGTTGCACCCACAGCGGATGACATTAAGATGAAGGGAGTGGTAGATACACTGGAGGGGAGGAAAAAGTTACAGAGTGACCTACACAAACTAGAGGATTGGACTAAAAGAAATCTTATGAGGTCCAACAAGCAAATGTGCAGAGTCCTCCATTTAGGAAGGAAGAATCCCATGTACTGCTACAGACTGGGGACTGACTGGTTAAGCCACAGTTTTGCAGAAAAGGACCCGGAGGTTGCAGTGGACAAAAAACTGGATATGAGTCATCAGTGTGCCCTTGCTGCCAAGAAGGTTAACGGCATATTGGGCTGCATTAGTAGGATAATTGTCAGCAGATGGAGGGAAGTGATTATTCCCCTCTATTTGGCACTGGTGAGGCCACATTTGGAGTATTGTGTCCAGATTTCAGTCCCCTACTAGAGGAAGGATGTGGACAAATCAGAGATAGTTCATTAGGGGGCAATGGACATGATTAGGGGGCTATGCTTGTTTAGTCTGCAGAAGAGAAGAGTGAGGGGGAATTTGTTAGAAGCCTTTAACTACTTGAAACAGAGTTCCAGGGAGGATGGAGCTAGGTTGTTCTCAGTGGTAGTAGATGGCAGAACTAGGAGCAATGTTCTCAAGTTGCAGTGGGGGAGGTCTAGGTTGGATATTAGGAAAAAATTCTGTGTTTCTATGATTCTATGAATGGGTGTTGGGCATCTAGCTATTTTTCAAAATCTCACTGGATGTCTGAATGCCTTTGAAATCAGATCCTTCAATGTCTTTGAAAATCTGGTTCTAAGTCAATCTGTCACTGAACAAGTAATTCAGCATGGGTCTTCTGTATCCCCAGTCCGCTCCCGTGCTGTTTGACCATATTGTATTAACACAGATGGAATAAATGAGCCAGAGGTGTTAACAGAACCCTGTCACTGTACCACATTAGACAGTGTGAAAGAAAGTCCATGGTCTGGTCCAGATACTTCAGCCTGCTTAGTTCTATGGAGAATACACCATTTTAACCTTCTATTAACAATACTGAAAAGGAAGAAAAACCATTAAAAGAACCAGGTGGGTCAGGGTGAGCTCTGCGTGGGGTTCTCTCACCAACCAAAGTTGGCCTGATAAAAGATATCACCTCACCCTCCTTGTCCCGCTAATGTCCCGGGAGCAACACAGCATACGGAAAACAGTTAAAGTATTTGCAAGGTAAAGAGTTAAATAAGTCTTTTGCTGTAACAGCATGCCTTTTGATCCTTTATTAAAGACACTGGCAGGAAGGAACACAGTTTAAGCATTTGAAATGTGATGCTTTGAGTTACTTTAATAATATCCATTGTTCCCTTTCCCAGGAGCTGGAGGGTCTTTAAAAGGCGGAGGGGTGGGGGGTCAGGTGGAGAGTGGACTACTTGGCAGTCTTTTTTAATAGCTGTGTTTTGGGGGCAATGAGAAACAGTCAGCTGAGATGGGCTGAAGCTGTTGTCATTGCTTCTTCTCATCCTGTTTCCTCTCAGATGCTCTTTCACATTGAGCTAGAGCTGGTAGGGTGATGATGTTACCTTGGTCCCTCTTTCTGGCCCATCTGGTCAGGACTTCACTCACGATCAGGACGACGAAGGTCTGGGGAAAGGCCTCAGGAAATGGTGGTGGTGGCGGCATCCATGCTGGAGAACGTTTGAAGGGTGACAAGCACCAGTGCAAATAAGATCCAAATCTGTCAGCATACACAGCTCTCGGCCTAGTTTATGTTTTCTACAGCCACCATCATCACGTTATCTGCACACCTCGTGCATACAAATCAGTAGTTATAGCAAATGCCCTAGTGGAATTCATGAAGTCTCTACCTTTTCTCCTTTTTGGTGCACAATGTTGTCTGGGGTATGAGAATTTTTGTTTGGTTGGTTTGCTGTTTTTTGTTTTGTTGGATGATAGGTTGATTTCTTCCTTTGCCCCAGATGCTTTCTGGGGGCGGAAGCAAGGAAGCTGGGGAATGTTTGGTTAGATGGGGGGTATCAATTTTTTGCTGATAATTATTGTGTGTCAATGTCATCATCCCTTAGATGCGGTATCCTGAGAGTTTAAGGTTTGCTTTGACAATGATGAGGAAGTGGGAAAGGGTTTCTGAAGGTCTAGATGGCTGATGTTAGAAATAACCAAATAGGTTGTCCCAAGGATGGATGTGGAGATGGAACCCTTTATTGCCTGCTCGTTCTACCTCCATGCCACGAGTGAGCAATGAGGGGGTTACTTTACAATTCTTTTATCCATAAAAGTATATAAATGTATACTTTTCCAGCAACTCCCCATAGACCCTTATTTGGTTACTTTGACATTTATAAAATGAATATTAACAACTACATAATGAATATAATTATACCCACCCCTGTTTGTTGTTTACAGAATTATCATACAGAGGGCAGGCACATTACCTTAAAACCTATAAATTTTACGCTAACATTCTTCCAAGTAAAGGTATGCCAGGAGAAGAAGGAAGATAATGCTTTCTTCCCACCAAGGCTTTGTGCAGTAGTGGTGATAGACTCATTCCCTGCATAGATGGCCAGGAAGGGAGGAAAAGAAGAGAAATAACACACTAACTAGAATTCCCACCAAATAGCAGAAACAAGGTTTGCCTATGCCTTGACCCTGTTCTCTGTAACTTAGACCTGACCACTTATTCAGCTTTTAACTCTTTATCTCCTACAGCTGAGTTCCTACTAACATAACTATTTTAGTACTGCTGGGATTTTCCTGCGTTATGTGTTAGGGCATCTAGAGCCTTTGCGTGAAATCCTTTTTATTAGGTAAAGAAATAAATTTTGTGGCTTTTGTGCTGTTGTGAAAAAGCTTTCTTGATGTGGCAAATAAATTGTACTTTGTCTGAACAATGGGTCTGATCACTCAACTCACTGCTGGTCACTGCTCCAGAGGGAATAACTGCAGGGATTTAATCCAATCAACCGGGCTGGAAAATCACACCTTGCTGCCTGGTTACCCTGAATATGTTTGTGCCTTATTCCCATAGGCTCCTTTGCCAATCCCAGCCTTAATTTTTCTGAAATTCAAGAGAAGCCCAGGCCTTGGAAGTTAACAACATGGGCACAGAGCCAGGAATATCAAGGGCTTTAGGCACCTAAAGAGGGAGAAAGGTGCTCTTATAAATCCCAATGGCATCTAAGCGGATTTGGTATCCAACTCCCATTGAATGACCATGGGCCTTAGCTAACTGACTCTCTTAGGAGCTCTGATAAATCACACTCTGCCAGGACCCAGGGAATGAGTCCCACAAGCCCTTAGGAAATAGACATAGATAAATCTCCTTCCCACAGCATCGGTCCTTCGATGTCAATGGTGCTCAAAGCCAGCTCCACGCAGCTCAATCGCAGAAAGCACAGGTTTGGGTCTAGTTCTGTCAGGTCCGTGTCGCAGTGAAAGGATTACATAGCTTTGATTTTGGCACCTAGACACTGCTCAATTGATGGAAAATGAACAATGAATACTGGCGTTGGATTACTGACTGCATCGCATGTCTGGAAAAACTCCCAAAAGACCAGTACTGTAAGTTTGCTATTTCAGTTAAATATGGTTGGTGGTTGACAGACCAGGGAAATAGAAGAACATAAAGAATAAGTAAAATGGAAATGTTTGGGGGTTTTCCTATCAATTTGCTCAAATGTCTGGAGCTGGTTCAGAAAAGAACCCCAGAAACTCCCTGATGTGAATCTGATCTTTTCATAGAAATCTCAGAACTTTTTGTTCTCAGTGTTAAGATGCAAAATGCTTGTGGTGAAAACTTCAGTTTCTTTAGGTCCAAACCCAAAACTGGGTTTTTGATTTTCTTACAAAACATCAGACATATTCAAGAACAGCCAACCAATTCTGGTGTGTTCTTCTTCCAAAACACACGCACACAAAATCAACCAAAAATTTCTAACCAGCCTTAAAGCAGAAACCAGGTTGGGGAAAATGAATTTTGACGAATATGTTCATATCCTCTAGAGATATGCTCTAGTTCAAAGAAGATTTATTTCAGGACATTCTAAAGTCTGTGTTATACAGAAGCTCAGATGAGATGATCACCATGGTCTCTTCTGACCCTGGAATCTCTAAATCTCTAAACCCATTAATTCTATTGTATCTGGCTTTATGTCTGTGTTTCAGCATTAATATATTTCATACAGAATGGCACCTTTAAAACCAGGGTCATAGTTGAACCAAGCAGCCAGAGTTATCTCTCCTGACCATACTCATGGACATGTGGGAGGTCAATAGGTGTAGAATCCAGATCTCCTGATGTACCACTAAGTCCAATGTACACCACTGCTGTGAGCTGAGCACAAGGGCTGTGAAAGGGCGCACAGTTTCCAGTGTAAGTAGATGAGGCACAGAAAGGGAACACAGAAGCCCAGGGAGGGGAAGGGACTGGCCCCAGGTCACGCAGCAGGTCACTGGCAGAGCCCAAGGCTCCTACTGGCCGCTGACCTGCAAAGCACGGACATAAAGTCACCGAGGTTAATGCCAGCAGTAACGGAGGGATGTTCCCAGTCCCTTACTGCATGCAGATGGCAGCGCAGCTGGGATTGGGGGCCATACTGCCTGTGAGCAGGTAGCAGCCCGTCTGTGCTCAGAGCTGGACGTGGACTCATGGCAGACAAGCTACCCCTTAGGATGTTGGGAAGGGGCAATCGGACAGTGCCGGGTGTCTGGTATTTCAGGCCACAGATACACTTGAAGCTGTGGCTGTGACTCCTTGCTCACAGGCTAGTGGCCCCAGACTCACACCCCTGGGGTCCAGGAGAGTTTTCCCTAGTGTGATAATGCACCAGAGTAACGCACTGATGATCAGAAGTGAGGAGTCCTTTCTACTCCGAGTCCGTGGACCTTGACAGTCAGAGAGACAATCATGGTCATTCCAGTTCTCACTTTTGCCCTTCTTCTTCCCTCCACAGGCAGGAGACAATGCACCGAGAAGGATAATGCAGAACCGAACCACTGTGACCGAGTTCCTTCTCTTGGGATTCTCTGACGTTCGGGAGCTGCAGATTTTACACTTTTGTGTTTTTTCTAGTGATTTATCTGGCAGCCCTGATTGGAAATCTTCTCATCATCACAGTCATAATCCTTGACCATCACCTTCACACCCCCATGTACTTCTTCCTGATGAATCTATCAATCTTAGACCTTGGCTCCATTTCTGTCCCTGTCCCCAAATCCATGGCCAACTCCCTAACCAACACCAGTTTGATTTCTTACTCTGGGTGCATCGCCCAAGTCTTTCTCCTTTTCTTCTTCGTTTCAGCAGATATCGCCTTACTCACCGTCATGGCGTACGACCGCTACGTCGCCATCTGCCAACCACTGCACTATGAAACTAAAATGAATAGGCGAGCTTGTGTCCAAATGGCGGCCGGTGCCTGGATCACTGGGATTATCAATTCTGCACTGAACACTGGGAACATGTTCTCATTAACCTTCTGTGGAGGCAACACAGTGGATCAGTTCTTCTGTGAAATTCCCCAGTTGCTCAAGCTGGCCTGCCCTGACACCTACCTCAGTGAAGTTGGGTTTCTTGTATTTGGTGTGTGTTTAGCCCTAGTCTGCTTTGTTTTTATTGTTCTGTCGTATGCTCAGATCTTCACCACAGTGCTGAGAATCCCCCCTGAGCAGGGCCGGCATAAAGCCTTCTCCACCTGCCTCCCTCACCTCATTGTGATCTCTTTATTAGTTTGCACTGCTACGTTTGCCTACCTGAAGCCCACCTCCAGCTCTCTGTCAGGGCTGGATCTCATGGTGGCTGTTCTCTATTCCATGGTCCCTCCGATGATGAATCCTATCATCTACAGCATAAGGAACAAGGAGATCAAAACTGCCTTGTGGAAGATGATTGGACTGAGACTATTCACCAAGAACAAAATGTTTGCCTTTCTCTCATGACCATCGTGTCGTTCTACGTTTCTTTATAAATTAAAGCAACTGACGATATTATTTTCTCCAGGCGATCATAGCATGAAATCTGTTTATGAACACTGGGGTATTTACACTGGCATATATCTAGAGAAACACCACTGCAGTCAATGGAGTTAATATAGAGTTACACCAATGTAAGTTACATATCTATCTACCATAAGTCACAATCAGAAATTTGTCATTAGGACACAAGGAGATAGTTTGGTCCTATCTGTGTGCCTGTCTATCTAATAGGATTGAGCTTTTTTGTGTTGTGAAGAGCAATGCACAAAGATGGTGCTCAAAAAAATATCATTCGCAGCAGCAAGCAAATTCTCGATTCTTTTTAGATTTGCTCTGGGTGATACATGCAGTTCCAGATCAGTGCATGTAATGGTACTTTTCCATTTACGCCAAGGTTAGAATGAAATGACCCCCGACAAGTAACTTCCACCAGTGCTTACATTACTATAGAGTGATCAGAATCTTTCGGCCAAGATGTCCTCTGTGTTGACTAAGAACTGGGAGAAAGCCGACAGGTGCAGAAGAGCCCCTGGTTTGGACAGAGACCAAAGACAAAAGTGTCTTCATAAGAACATAGTGTTCAGATTAGTTTACACAATAGTAAAAATCGAGACTGCCTCCTCCAAACTCAGTGGCCTTACTACAGGGCTATACCAGTGTGGATCAGAACAGAACCGCTCTCTCCACATACACATCTCTCTGTCTATCTTAGATAGGTATGCAGTCACTGTCATACCACAAGGAAGCCTAGCATGTAAAATCAGTAGCTAAAGTGGAGTTCTTGGTGGATGTCTTGGAGTATCTGTCTCTTCTCTTACTTCAGGATAAAAATCTACTTGGGGCATGAGAGGCCTTTTTGGTTGTTTGCTTTCATCTTCCTATGTTTTGTCTTGTTTATTGATTTGTTTGTTGATTTGTTTCCTTTTTCTAGATTTGTTGAGCTTTGGGGAGGTTGGGCTATGTCTGATTAGATGGCAGTGTCTTTCTTTCTTTGGTCAGAGTCCGGAAGTTTTGCTTTCCACAAGGATGAAAGAGCGGAAAAGAGTTTCTGTAAGTGTCACGATGGCTGCATTTTTATGTGGGTGATTATTTTAATGCAGCTGGGCTCTGATCATGTCATTCGTGATTTGTTCGGGGCATCTGGAGCCTTGAAAAGGCATATTTTAAAATATATTTATCTAAATAAATAAATAAAAATGTCGTGACACTCGTGCTATGATGTAAAGAGATTTGCGAAGAAAATTGTTTTGTCCTGCTTCCTGTCGATAATCTGTTCTTTGATAACGAGGTCAAATTTTTGATCCCATTGAGATGTTTGGTGTGATGGACGTGGAGGTGCTATGCAATATTTCCTTTTTTGGTTGGGTTTTTTTGTTTGTTTGTTTGCATGTTTTTGTTTTGTTTTGTTGTTCCTTCTGTGGTAAACGAGGGAGGAGGCTTTCTGGTTACACAGCTCAGAACTAGTCACAAATCCAGAAGGAAGAACTGCAGGCAGGAACCCCAGTTAGACCTGTTGGGAAACCACAGCTGATGCACAGAGGGCTTTGGGCCGGGACCCATTTTGAGAGGGGAAGAATAGCATGATTCGACCCTAAGCAAAGGGTAGGCATGAGGCCAAGAAGTGACAGCTGCACTCAGAGATAACAGGAGGGGGACAGAGATGCAGCAAGCCCTATAATTATAACGGTGGGGATTTACACATTCACATCAAAGGCAGCTGGATTTGATCAATGGCCACCCATCCGCACAAGGTTCTGAATGTGTCTAAAGGTGCTCTGGATCACAAAAGTTGGTTGTCATTGTTATTATAGTAATGATTAATTATTGATGTTATTATACCATGCTTGGGCATGGGACTTTGTGCTAGATAAAAGCAAAGCTGTTTTGAGTGATTCCATTTTAACATGCTCTGTTTCCCTTTCCTGGCTGGATACACTGATGCTTTACAAACGAGTTTCTTAAAAACGAAGGGGCAGCTCCTCACTTGGTCCAAATCATCAGTGCTTCTTGTCCAAACCCAGTGATTATGAATTTAAACCTCAATCCCTTTGAATATTCTGAACTGAGGCACTGATCTGGAGAGCCCTTAATCAAGTATCTAACTTTACTCACGTGAGTAGTCCCATGGAAGGCTTAAATTAACATGCTAAAATGCTTCTTTGGCTGAGAGCGTATGAATGAGATATTTAGCTGGGCCTGTGGTAACTAGAGTACATCTCCTCTTGATTTTCAGAGGAGTTCAGCAACTCCCTTGTGCTTTTGTGAAAATCCCATCCTAGTTGCATCAAGTTCACTTTTTCATGAACATTAACGTCTGCTTTGCTGGAGGATTCAGGGAATGTAAATACAAAGGGGTCATCCATTCAGCTGATTTAAATGTAAATAAATGTAAAATGATTATTCACAGAAAGCTGTTTTTCCTGTATTTATTCAGTGCTTCAAACGCCAGAGGGTAGGAGCTCACTCAACCTTCTGGTAGACGTAAATAAAGGTGCAGCTCACAAATTTTGTATCTTGTAATGCTGTGCTATATGTTTCAGTAAATACCAATGTCCATTGATCGCCTATCAGCCCAAACTGCTGCCTGCACAACTCTCATGTCTAGAAGTTAGGCCTCATTAAAACCAAAAAGGTCCTGAGTACCTCCTCTTCTGTTGGTGGAGGAGGAAGAAAATTTTGGTCAATGAATGTGCAATGTTCTGATGATAAATGAAAAGGGGAGAGGTCTACAGTAGGGTTGGGCCCTTTTACACCAGGATGTAATTTGACTCTCCAAAGGCTACAGCACCCATAGTAGCACTCTTTGGTAGAGAGAGGAACTGTTCAGCTGTTCTTTATGGCCTCATTCAGGAATTAGGATTTGGGGACCTGCATGTGTCCGTTTCTATACACACCACACGGATGAGTGGAATACAGAGAGAGATAGGTCAACATGGAGAGAGCAGGTAGTGTCACTGCCCATGTCATCAGTGCTGATTACATCATTAATGCTAAGGTTTTTATAGATTTCAAAGCTAGAAGGACCATTCTGATCATCTAGTCTGACTTCTACGTAAAACAGGCCAGAGAAATTCCCCAAAATAATTCCTAGAGCGAATCTTTTTGGAACATCCAATCTTGATTTAAAAATTGTCAGTAGGAATTGGAGACAAACCAGCAGAGGGACATGAAATTGATGAGGGGGCTGGAGCACATGACTTCTGAGGAAAGGCTGAGGGAATTAGGCTTGTTTAGTCCGCAGAAGAGCAGAGTGAGGGGGATTTGAGAGCAGCCCTCAACTACCTGAAGAGAGGTTCCAGGGAGGATGGAGCTAGGCTGTTCTCAGTGGTGGCAGATGACAGAACTAGGAGCAATGTTCTCAAGTTGCAGTAGAGGAGGTCTAGGTTGGATATTAGGAAAGAGTTTTCACTAGGAGGGTGGTGAAGCACTGAAATGGGTTACATAGGGAGGTGGTGGAATCTCCATCCTTAGAGATTTTTAAGGCCCAGCTTGACAAAGCCCTGGCTGGGATGATTTATTTGGGGTTGGTCCTGCATTGAGCAGAAATTTGGACTAGATACCTCCTGAGGTGTCTTCCAACCCTAATTTTCTATGATTCTATGACCACTCAGCTAACAGCCTGCAGTCCTTTTTTGTAAGACAGAGAAGAGAATTGAATGGCCATGTCCCATCTCCTAGATGAGTGCTCTAACTACTACGCTATGGATTATAAAGGAGATATCCTTCCCCCTCTCTTATATGTGGAATGAGGCAAGTATTTCCAAATTCTTGCAGGAAAAAAAATTGAAAATATAATTTTGAGAATTTTTGAATGGGGAATGTCAAACATTTCAACATTTTTGATGGAAATGGAATAAAGGGACTTGTTAAAATGAAACTTGTGATTTCATACTCCTGATCAGAAAATTGGGAGGGCAAATGTGATTTTTAACAAAACGGCTATTTCTGCCCATTTTAATTAAATCATCTTTTCTGGTGAGAAATGTTTTCGGTTGAAAAACATCCCCAAAATGAAGTCAACGAGAGACATTTTTTCTGTCAACTACTAGAAAAACTTTATTTACTGAAAGCAGAAACACCAGAAAGGGGCCAGATTTTTAAAGGCATGTAGGTGCCTAGAAGATTTTCAAAACCATGTAGGCCTCCTTTGATTTGAGTGAGTTTTAGACATCTGAGAGCTCTTGAAAATCCCACTCAGCACCTTAATAGCTTTGAAAATTTGGCCGAGGTGATGAAGTAGGGGCATTTATGAAGGGCAACGATACATTTGTATGTGGCTATGAGTCCACTGATATCCACCAAAGATTAAATGTTTTCTCTTCCCCATGTGGCAACTGCCATTGAGGATGTGATAAAAGAACAACCAGGGCAGTGAAATAGCTTGTGCCGAGTGACAATCCATACTATGGGGCAGAAACACTCTAAGGTTCAGAACTTCAGATGTACCTAATCCCCTAAATAGCTTTCAAAATTCCCATTAACGGCGAATGCGCCGCCAAATCACCTTGGCAGCTTCACAAGGGATGGTGCATTCTCCGTCTCTTGAAGTCTTCAGACTGAGACTTGATTTCTTTCCAGAAGCGTGGTTTAGTCTGACACAAGATAGTGGGCTCAGTGGAGGGATAACTGCATGAAGTTTAGGCTGTGCTCCTTAAGGGCCAACAATGATGTTAGTATGCGCCACCATTGCCTCTGGAAGAGGATGCTGGAGGGCGAGTTGCTTGGGACAGCTTCCACAGAGATGATGCACGTAAACATTTCTGCAGAATGGTGGGTGGAGAGTTGATTTGGGCAACATTTTTCCAAGCCATCAGCAGATTAATTTTTGCTCAGCTAGAAGCATCTGCCATGAGCTGGCTGAGAAAAACCATTTTTGGATGGAGCTTACTTGGCCAGCTCTAACAATGTCAGTTTCAATCCCACACCCTCCATGCAGTGCATCTTAGGTCACAAGAGTGCAACAGGCTTGGAAGGTCCATGCCTGAGATGATTTCATCGAAAAGTTTCATAGCAGTTGCACATCTAACTTTGTGAATGCAGTGAAAAGGAGGTGGGATCAGAGGCTAAAATAGGGAAAGAACAAGTTAAAAATTTCTTAGACAAATGAGATGTCTTCAAGTCACCAGGGCCTTATGAAATGCATACTAGAATATTCAAAGATCTGACTGAGAAGATATCTGAGCCAATTAGAGATTGTCTTAGAAAAAACAATGGAACTAGATGGCCTCCTGACGTCCATTCCCGCCCTAATCTTCCATGATTCTATGGTTTTATGAGTCATAGAAGACGGGAGATATTCCAGAGGACTGGAAAAGGACAAATATCGTGCCAATCTATAAAAAGGAGGAATAAGGACAACCCTGGGAATTACAGCCCTGTCAGTTTAATTTCAGAATCCAGAAAGATAATGAATCAAATACAGATGCAATCCAGATAAGACGGAAGGGGGACATGATAACAGTTTTCAAGGACATAAAATGTTGTTACAAGGAAGAGGGAGAAATTTGTTTCTCTTTTACCTCTGAGGACAGGACAAGAAGCAATGGGCTTAAATTGCAGCAAGAGCGGTTTAGGTTGGACATTAGAAAAAACTTCTGAGCTGTCAGGGTGATTAATTACTGGAATAAATTGCCCAGGGGGGTTGTGGAATCTCCATCATTGGAGATTTTTAAGAGTAAGTTAGACAAACAGCTGTCAGGGTGGTCTAGATAATGCTTAGTCCTGCCTTGAGTGCAGTGGACTGGACAAGATGACCTGTCGAGGGCCTTTTTAGCTGCACACTTCATTGATTTTATGTGGGCATAAACCTGCCCCTTGTTAGACTAATGACTCACTCTCCTCTTAGGCCTCACTCCTGATCTGCAGCAGCTTGATAGGTTGGCAGCTGCCCCTCCTTAATGCAGAAATAGGACCTCCTTCGAGCTTATGTGGTGGTCACCATCTTGCTTGACACCTTGTGGTTGCACCAGGGACCTCCACAGCAAAGATTGTGACTCCCTGCAGCTTGAGCTAAACAGCCAGGCTCCCTGGTAAGAGTGTGACATAGTCACGGGCTCTGGGGCACAGGGGATTCGTTACACACAGAGTCTGGTGGGTAACATTTGGTACATGTGACTCTATGCGGCTGCTTTATCTGAACTGGAATCGCCTCTCTGTGCCTCTGGACAGGCCTCACAGACATTTGCACTAATCTCACGTCACTGATACTACAGTTTCGTCTCAGGCACATGTGGTCACTCAGATTCTCACACTCCAGAATGCATGCCTAACTCAGGCTGAAATAGTGTGCCTCCTTGTCACCCTCTTGTGGTCAGACCTTGTATAGCAGCTTCTGAGTCTGCTATTGCCTTTGTGTAGTTCACTTAGTGCTTATAAAACCGGCAGCATAGGGTCCTGCTTGAAAATCTACAGGCCCTGTGTTCAGCCCCTACAAACGTTCCATCAAGGGCCATTGACCTATAGCCACACACAACAGTGTACATCCCACAAACACACACACTACCACACATACACAGAGTAGTGCTCAGCCTGCATACAAACACACACTAGTGTTCAACCCACGTACACATGCAAAACCACAGTAGTGCAGTGTCTAAGTTACCATGTCCATAATCACAATCCAGCTCTCAAGGCTTCTCAGGAAAGTGAGAGGCAAGCCATAACTCACAGAAATGTGGTCATCAACCTACAGTATTCAGAGATTCCAAGCGCAGAAGGGAGCACGGTGATCATCCAGTCTGACCTCCTGAAACACGTGTAACTCCCCAAGACAATTCCTTTTGCATAGAACAAAGTTTAAAAAAAACCTAACCTTGAGCTCAAAATCACTCATGGTGAAGGATCTATCAGAACCATTGGTAAATTGCCAGTGGTTAATTACCCTTGCTGGTAAGAATTTACAACTTATCTGTAGTCTGAATTTGTTTAGCTTCTACCTCTGGACATTGGTTCATGTGAAACCTTTCTCTGCTCGTCTGAAGAGCCCATTATGAAATCATAGAATCATAGAATATGAGAGTTGGAAGGGACCTCTGGAGGTCATCTAGTACAATCCCCTGCTAAAGGCATGACTAACCTCAGCTAAATCATCCCAGCTGGAATTTGTCAAGCTGCTGATTAAAAAGCTCTCAAGATGGAGATGCCACCACCTCCCTAAATAACCCATTCCAGTGCTTCACAGCCCTCTGAGTGAAAAACTTTTTCCTAATGTCCAACTTAGACCTCCCCCACTGCAACTTGAGACCATTTCTCCTTGTTCTGTCATCTGTCACCACTGAGAACAGCCTAGTTCCATCTTCCCTGGAACGCCCTTTCAGGTAGTTAAAGGCTGCTATCAAATCCCCCCTCATTCTTCTCTTCTGCAGACTAAACAGGCCTAGTTCCCTCAGCCTCTCCTCATAAGTCTTGTGCTCCAGCCCCCTAATAATTTTGTTGCCCTCTGCTGGACTCTCTCCAACTTCTCCACATCCTTCTTCCATCTTCTGCAGGTATAAATCAGACCCACGGCATTGGCATCAGTGGGGTTGATCTGGTTTTGCATTAATGCACCTCAGAGCAGAATCTACTCCATTTGTGTGTAAACTGTGTTGTCATGGAAACAACTGACAAGGACCAGAAGTATTCACTGGAGAAAGACAGACAATTAATTCTTGGTGAATAACCTCCTCCCAGTCAGTCGCCACAATGCAGCTTTGATCTCCTTGTTCCTCATGCCATAGATGATTGGATTCATCACCGGAGGCAAAGTGGAATAGAGAATACCCACCACAAGGTCCAGACCTGAAGTGGAGCTGGAAGTGGGTTTCAGGGATGCAAAGATACCAGTGGAAACAAACAACGAAACCACAGTGAGGTGAGGAAGGCAGGTGGAGAAGACTTTATGGCGGCCCTGCTCTGAGGGGATTCTCAGCACTGATTTGAAGATCTGAATGTAAGACACAATTATAAAAACAAAGCAGCTTAACACTAAGCACACAGTAAAGGTGAGAGCTCCTACTTCACTTTGGTATGAGTCAGAGCAGGCAAGCTTGAGCAGCTGACGGATTTCACAGAAGAACTGGTCCATCGTGTTGCCCCCACAGAAGGCTAACGCAAATGTGTTCCCGGTGTGCAGGGCAGAATTGAGAATGCCACTGATCCAGGCACCGGCTACCATTTGGATACAAGCTCTCCTGTTCATCACTCTCTCATAGTGCAGCGGTTGGCAGATGGCGACGTACCGATCGTACGCCATGACAGTGAGAAGGGAAAAGTCTGCTGCCATCAAGAAGACCAGGAAAAAGACTTGGGTGACGCATCCAGCATAGGAAATTGAGCTGGAGTTGATTAGGGAATTAGCCATGGATTTGGGGACGGTGGCAGAGATACTGCTGAGGTTTAGGATGGACAGATTCATCAGGAAGAAGTACATGGGGGTGTGGAGGCCATGGTCGAAGGTTATGGCCATGATGATGAGAAGATTCCCTATCAGAGCTGCCAGGTAAATCACTAGGAACAATACGAAGTATAAAATATGGCGGTCCAAAGCATCAGAGAATCTGAAGAGAAGGAACTCAGTCACGATGGTCTGATTGGACATTTTCTTTCTCAGGATATCGTGTGTGTCCTGCGGAGGGAAGGACAAGGACAATCACAAGGGTCATGATTAGACTAGTAAAATAACACCCCTTTTTGTGAAAGCCACCTTAATTCACTTGAGTCAGATCCTCAGCTTTTGAAGAGTGGTGGAAGATGGGAATGGAGATGCAGGAATCAGCCCCATTGATTCCAGTAAAGTTATTCCTGGTTTATACTGGGCTGAGTGGGAGAATAAGCAGGCCCATTTGACCAAATGAGATTCCTCTTGATTTACATCAAAGTGAAGAACAACAGACTCAGGACCAATTGCTTTGCAGGTCCTTGTATACCTTTTCACCCAGGAAGTGTAAAATTAGGTGAAACTTATCTTCATTTCACAGGAGGGGGGGATGCAGACCAGAGACCTAGATTCTGGGGTAATTTCACTGAAAGCAGTGGAATTGCTCTGCATTTACACTGCTGTAAATGGGCATTAGCATCTACTCTGGTGGTGAAAGAGCTCGCTCATGGTTACACGAAGACCCAGCTGCAGAATCAGGAACACGGTCTAGGAGGACCCAACACAATCTACTCCAGACAGAAAAAGGAACCCAGGAGTTCTGGTTGCTCTCTCACTTCTGTAACCCATTACACCCACTGCTGTGCTAGAGTAAGGACTGGAACCCAGGTGTCCTGATACTGTCCAGGCCCTCCCCTAATCACCAGCTCACACTCTCAGCCCACAACTGGTAACAGAACCAAGGATCCCTGAATCCTACCCAGTGCTTAATTTGCCAGAGCTGAGCCCTGGTACCTGTAGGCTTGCAGTTCATAGCTCCAGCGCCTCTGGGCTTGCTGCATCAGCTGTGGAAGTAAAAAAAAATATGTTGCTTGAGCTCCATCACCTAATTGTTTGACCCCCTGCACCTCTTTCGTTACAAATTAACCCATCCTAATCACTACACCATACTGTCCCGCTTTTGAAAAATGTAGCAATACTGGACAGTGCTCTTATTAGTGGGAGGAATGTCAGTAGTAGAACCGTGGAAGGATCAAGACCCAGTCAAGATTGGGACAATAATTGTGCCGGGGTCTCTTGCATTGTACTGCATTTTACTTCCATCGATAACAATGGTGGTTTCTCTTTAATATGAACTGCAGGATTTAGCATCATCCTTTCCTCCCCCCCCAATAAATTATAAGTTGCATCAACTAGGAAGAAGATAAGTGACATTTTGATCTCACGCAGGAGGAATAGTGATTGCCCATTCTGGGACACTTGTGTGCAGGGTCACCCAGTCTCTCTGACAAAGGGACTTAAATGAGTTGTAATTAAGGATATTTTCTAGAACCACACTGTTTCAACTTCAGTATGCTTTATGTCTTGTTTTGATTCTTTTTCTTTGTGTATCCTAGTCAATACATTTCCAGTCTTTGGCATGAATTTTCTAATGCATATGCTAAGGGAATAAATAGGCTGCAGACTCTCTACTGTAAACCCAGAATTCTCTTTCACTGCTTAGTGTTGTCCAGAGACCGGGACACGTCAACACCTTTGATTCTCTGTGACAATTTTTGCCAATAAAATGTATACAACATACATCACACTAACAGAAAGAGAAGTTACCAGTGAATAGCTAGCAGGAGAGATAGAAGTAACAAGAAATTAATAGAAAGAAAAAACAAACTAAAGATAAACACAGAGAGAAAGAAGTAACAATAAATAATTAAATCAATACATGAATCATAGAAGATGAGGGCTGGAAGGGACCTCAGTAGGCCATTTAGTCCAACCCCAATCTATACATAGATTCTATATTTGTTTTTCACTTGGCCCCATTAAACAGCGAGATAAAGAGAGAGAGTGTGAGAAAGATTCTCCATTTGTTTTTATCTCTGTCCTGCTTTTCATGAATTGGATTTGTTCCCTGTTCCCCTAACTCTTTCTGACTCACTGCTACATAGGCCCCATAATATTCCCCATGAACTATCAAAACCAAAACATAAGCATGTAATGGTTACAGACAATTTGCACTTACACTTTTCAATCCATTTTAAAAATGCATGAATCATTTTGATGAATTCTTCCCCTTTCCATGGGAGAAAGCTGAGGCACGAACATTTTATCATCTCTTTCCTAAAGTTAACCCCGGGTTTGGGCTGCTTCAGTTTTTCATGGCCAAACTGAAACAAGACAGAAAGTCTGAAAAAAAAAATATTATCCATTTACATTTTTGTCCCTTGAAGGGCGCCTCTGTAAACCCCACATATATTTCATTGCAACAGCAAACTTACTGTGCTGGTGTGTGGGGAATCCTCCCAGCTCTCCTCCTCCAACCTGAGACACCTTTTGGCTATTTATCTGTCTATCCCCATACTCCCTCTCTATCTGGCTATCTATCACTGAGCTGACGTGTTGGCAATAGACTAAGACCTGTTGCTCTCTACAGACCAGCTGTGTGTGACTAACTGTGGTGCTCTTGGAAGGATATATATCCACATCTCTGCCAAAGGGCTTTCAGGCACTCACTCCCTGGAGCCTTGCACAGCACAGGAGCAGAGGCCAAACTTACTGTACCATATTTTCTTGAATGTTCCCAGAAACTCAAGTCATCACAGTCACAGAGAGGCTATAGGGCGTAGAGCAACAAGGCCGATCCAATGGCTAGGGGCACAGGAGTGGTGTTCATGAGACCTGGCATCTATTCTAGACTCTGCCACTGACCTGGCACAAGTCTCTTCTCTTGGTGCCTCAGTTTCCCTTCCCGTGCACTGTGTGTTTAGTGGTTCCCAACCTTTTTGAGTGAAATTCCCACTAGTTAAGACTATGTAAAACACGCACCCTCCTGCCCTGCCCAGGAACACATATAGCCCCTATAAACACGTATAGTCATAATAGTAACACCATTAAATTACATAATAATAATAATTTACTCTTACCTGAGTGAGAAGCTATGACTTCCCTGGTGCAGCTTCCGCCACACGCCTTGGGTGGCCCTGCCTCTTTTCTTCCCTCATGAACTGAGGGTAATGGAGGTTGGCCTTGGTGGCTTGGGACTGCTCCAGGCCCCCTCCAGCATGGGGCTAGCTCTAAGGGTCTTCTTAAATCCACCAGGTCTTCCACTGAGTTTTGCTTGCAAAAGTGGCCCTCTCCTGAAGCCTGTACTCACACGGGTCCTAGTTACTTGTGCAAATGCTTATAGCACAGCCAGCGTGGTCACTTGAGTGAGCCATGGTTATTCACATAGAGAGTGGCAGGGTCTGGCCCACACAGTGCAGGCTTAGGCCCATGTCAATGACACTGAATGAACTTGGAGCTGTGTGTGGCTTTTCAAGCCAGCAGGAGCACAAGGTTTGTGTTGATTCCCTGCACAAACTACTCCATGGATTAGTGTAATGCAGCACTCTGCACTGGACCGACTTGTCACCTGCAAAGGGCCGCATTCAACAGAATGAAAATGGTGGGATTCATGCAAGCCTTATGTACCCAAGCGGTCAGGTTCCCATGGATGGATCTGAATGAGAACCAAAACCAAATTTCAAAAAAATCAAAATTTCCCCCAAACCAGACACAGAATCCTAGAATCATAGAAGATGGGGGTTGGAAGGGACCTCAGGAGGTCATCGAGTCTAACCCCCTGCTCAAAGCAGGACCAACCCCAACTAATTCATCTCAGCCAGAACATCCTGGGTTTCAGCCAGCTTTAGCTAAATTCGATCTGCACAGAGGTCCAGGAGAGACAGATAAATTCTTCCATTGCACAACAATTTACAGAGCAGCACAGTTTAGTGCAGAACCGTGGGATGTGCCCCAGAAATCCAAGTGCTTCACCCCTTATTACAGTGCTAGATGTGGACATGGCTAGATGGGCATGACTTAAGTGAGGCTTAGCAGTGTGGACACTCACCCCTGCGACAAATTGACCGGGGTTCTGTGCCTGGACCCAGGTTAACTGTGCAAAGAAGACCTATCCTGTATCTCTTTGGGACTTATTTCCACATCTCTGCAATGTGGCTAACACCACTGCCCCGCCTGATAGAGGTATTGTGAGAATAAATGGAGTAAAGATTGTGAAGTTATCCTCTAATAAAGTAGTTGTGGGATCTCAGAAGTATCTTGGATTGGAAAACTCATTATTTCAAATAACGCAGAATTAACTGGTGGAACTCAGTTTTGCAAGATATCCCTGAAGATACTGGCTCAGTAGGGTTCAGAAACGGATCAGGCAATCAGATTAGGAGCTCTTTGGGGAAGACACCATTTTTTGTACAGTGCCTGTCACAGTGGGGCCCTCGTCCATGAATGAGGCTCCTAGGTGCCACAATAAATACATACATACATACATCAATAATACGGGTGAGATTCCTGAAAAGATATGGTGTTCCAGATGTTCTGCTAAACTTGAAGTGCGATATTCACACCTGTACCATGTGCAAGATCACATATTGATTCATATCTTTTGCTGCATTTCTGCACAGCATCAGGTGTGCAGCAGAGATGCACTCTCACCCTGGCACTATTCTGTCAAGTGATCGAGTGGATATTAGTGTGACCCATCCATGCCTAGGGTAGCCACCTGAAAATGCTAAAGGAGACCAGGGCAGGCTGTAAAAGGAGAGCAGATTCTCCCAGCACTAGTAGGTGACACTGAAGTCAGACTTCCCAACCAGCCACAAACAGTGCTTCCGATTCCCCCACACTGGTTCTCAAGAAGTCAAAATACAAATATAAACAGTCTCATTTACTACATTTCAGTCTCTGGCTCCCAATCGGCCACTAGGTGCAGTAAAGAGACCAGTTATTTAAAACTCTATGCTCTTTGACGAAAAGGTTTCTCCTGACCCCAAAGGGTCAGCCACAGTACCAGATCAATATGTTTGGCTCTTACCCAAAATACCACGCTGCCAGCCAATCCTTTAGTAACTAAAACTAAAGGTTTATTATAAAAAGAAAGAAACAAACTATGAGAGAAAAGGAATAAAGCAATCAGATACATACAATTGTTTTGAAAGTCCATATACATCAGGTTTCTAATAGAATTGTGGAGTTTGCAGGCTTGTCTAGTCCCTCTGGTGTACATCCAGTACCTGGATGGGTCTCAGTCCTTTGTTTCACAGCTTCAGTTCAGTTGTAGATGAGTTGATCCAGAGGTAGGCTGGAGACTGAAGACAGAAGACAAAATGGATCGGGTGCAGCTGCCTTTTATGTCCTTTGGCCTTTGCCATGCTGCTTGTGGAATTTTACAGGAATAAGATGGATTCCAGAGTCACATGAGTAAGTCCTGGTGACTCTTCAGATATATCCCTGGCTTCTCCCCCTGGGCCCTCTGTACCTGTGAATTTCTTAATGGGCCATTAAGCAGGCTGGGTGTCGCCCAGACACAGCACAGTTTGAAATACAGATATATCTACCGTATCCATAACTTCCATTACACACATAACACGTGAACATAAACATCAGCCTCTTACTTAGCACATTACAGCCTTTCTAACAGTACCTGACACAGAATCGGGATTGGTGAAGATTTACCGACCAAGAATAAACCAACAAAGCTGCCTTGTTTGTGGAGAAGTCAAAGAATTTCAGCCCTGTTCTCTAAGGTCTCCAAGACAGGCCCATGTAATGGCATTGAACATCTCATGGCAGAAAACCAAGGTCTGGAACATTAGATCTGGGCCACCAGAACCCCCCATGCAAGTGGGGTCGAGTCCTGTGAAGAGCATTTAAAAGTTTATTACCTTCATTGAAGGCAAAGTTCAAATGGGTGCAGCAAACCAGACATTCTTTGATTAATAGGTCTCACTCCTTTTGTGAAGTCTATTTCTTGGCAATGGCTGCAAAAACATCTTTTCATTGAGGCAAAGTTTAGGATCCATCAAACCTGTGAAATGCTGGATGGGTCAGAACCCTGGACCTCTTACAGGCAGAGTTGGAGTCATTAAAGGCAAAATATCACAGCCTCGCAAGATCTGGCCTTCCTTCTGTTACCCATTATATTCAAAAGTGGTGTTACATGCTCCTCAGCCAGAAACAGCTCAGCACACCATGCTCTCAAATGCTCCATCAGTGCACGAAGAGGCACATGGCCTGATTCTACCTGGGCTCTCCATGGGGCCACCCAAAGTTTCATGGATTTTTAGGATTGAACAAGATCTGGGCATCACGGTGCTGAGTGTGATGCCATCAGCCTTAGTCACTCTGATTGGTGGGACAGTTCTGAGTAGACCATGCATTTTTGATGAAGATAAGGAGATTTTTAAAGCAGACCAAGGGAGTTAGACACACATTTCCATCTGAAAGCCAATGGGATTTGGGCACCCAACTCTCTTAGGCCCCTTTGGAACTTCCAGCCTATACAGATAACAAACTCATGCATTTACTTTAGTTCAGATAAAAATCTATAAGCGTCATAAACTCTTGTGCTTTAGGGCATATACCACTGACCAACCAATGGGAATCAGGGAAAAACTTCCTCATCGCAGATGATTCCACTGCTGGCCAGTGTCAGAGACAACATATTGGACTGGATAGTCGATTGGTCTGACCCAGTTAGACAACATGACCTATGGGCAGTCACAAGCAGATTTTGTCAATTAAATTCACAATGAATACAGCACCCTGATCTACTAAAATTCATTCCATTTCATTTAATTGGTAATTGCTGAAGCTGGTGAAAAATAAGAATTATATCTTTGTGGGATTATATTTTTTGTGTCATTGTTTTTTTCCATTGAAATATTCCATAATATTTTTGAGGGGGCGGGATTGGCAAAAAAGGAGAAAACTAGAAACTGAAAAGATTTCGGCCTTTGGAAACCATGTCTAGTAAGGGAGAAGGCCATTTTTGCGAGCAAAACTCAGTGGAAGACCTGGTAGATTTAAGAAGACCCTTGGACCTAGGTCTACACTGCAGTCAATGCCCCAGCCCAGGAAGGCAGCCTCACACTAGCCACATATGAGTTAAAACTAGTAGTGTGGATATTTCAGCTAAGTCTGAGTTTCTGCAACCTCCACGCTGCTATTTCTAGTGCCCTCGCTGGAACCTAGGTAATTCCTGTCTACACTAGAGACATTCTTTTAAGGACCTGATCCTGCAATCCTTCTTTTGGGCAAAGCATAATCATTTCTGATCCAGGGGACTGACTGCTAGAGGAAGAGTTACTTAGTTCAATGTTGAAATATTAGCTGGGTATGGTAAGTGTCACAGATCCCCACATTGGTGTTCATAAGAACGGCCACACTGGGTCAGACCAATGGTCCATCTAGGCCAGTATCCTGTCTTCTGACAGTGGCCAATGCCAGGTGCTTCCAAGGGAATGAACAGAACAGATAATCATCACGTGAGCCATCCCTTGTCACCCATTCCCAGCTCCTGGCAAAAAAGGAAAGGGACTGTGCCATGGGGAGGCTGTAGTTGTTTGTTGAGACTAGTGAGATCACCCACAGAGGCTCATCTCCCTAGACATGTTCTTCAGCTCATACTTATAGCAGCCTGATGAGTCACTGAAGAAATGCCCTTCGTTCTCAAGGTGAGAGACTTTCTTCATTTTATTAGAGAATTGATCATATTTTTTCATGTTGTTCTTTAAGCTGTGTACTGAGAGCTATGTGGGGTACACGGTGCTTTTCAATGCGAGGAAAGACATGATTCTTACTCCTAAGAGCCTATTGACACAGATATTCATGACAAGTCAAGATGCTTGGGGGGATAACAAGAGGCAGTAGATGCATGGAGTGGGACAGAATGCACACAACTGGGCAATGAGGGTTACTTGCCTAGTAGCATAGGCATCCTAGTATCTATTTCACAGGAAATTCTGACTTTTTGAAACTTGCCTTCATCCTGAACTGGAAGAAAAACTCATAATTTTGACATTTTCCATGAAACTAACATTCCAAAAATCCCCTCAGTTTGGAAATATTGAAACGACCTTACCAAAACATTTCATTTCAATCAGGTCAATGTGTTGCATTTTTTAAGTTTAAAGCCCTTTATTTCGACTTCACCATTTCAACGTTATTATATTATATTATATTATATTAAACATTTTGATACTTTTCAGTCAAAAATATGACAAAATTGGTACAGTAACATTTTATTTTTAATCATCATTTTCAGATGGAAAACTGTTGTATTGATAAACTTTCAAACGGATCCAGTTGACAGAGGTATACTCCCCAGCAGAGATTCCAGAGAGTGCTGTGGTCTTGGTATATATCAACATGAGAAAGGTGAAAAGGAAGTATGGGAAGCTAAATATACAGTATTAGGAAATAGGGTTGAATACTCTGTTGAATAGCAACAGTCAAAATTATTGCAGTATCCCTATTATAAGCTGCAGTGTTTTGAAGATTTACTATACAATTATATAAAAGGATGAAAATTATAATATTAGTTTGTCTTTGTTTTTTATTATCAACACAAAATGTAGAGAAATACCACATAACAGAAGAAAATTCCCTATGACATAATGACTAATGACTAATTACCTATCTATCTATCTATCTACATACACACCCACCATCCATCTATCTGCCTATCTAATTTAAAAAATTGGCAAATTCTGTGTGTTTGACTGCTGGAAATGTTAATGTACTGCTATCAATTCAATAAAAGCTACCAACATTTCTAGGGTTGTTTTTTTTTCCTCTTTATATGTAAAGATAGGATTTCCCGTTGCTGATGTTTGCCAAAGTTTATAGTGGTAAATATTGTTATCATGATTGTGAGGGGCATGGGAGATGCCTGTATTATTTTATGGTTATTCTTTGTTCATCTCTTTGTTTGCATGTATTTGTGTTGGTTGCTATATTTTTACAAAAAGGTTAACTCTCACACAAGTGGACACCAGGGAGACAAGAAAGGCGGTATGAGTTTCAGATAGCCTGATTCACCATATCAGGACTATTTCCTTTGAAGTTGGCCTCGAATCATACTAAGTCATAGCCCCCAGCTTGGTATGGGGGTGGGAGAGGAGTTTCAAGTCGGAAAACTGAATCAAACAACTTTTGCAGTTCATGAAAACCTGGACCTCTGAGCTTGGGGGAGACAGACACAAGGAGAAGAGCAGACTGAATCCCAGTCCCAGAAGTGGGGATATCTGGATAAGCGAAGTCTACGAAAGCCTTAGGTAAGATAGGTGCATATAGGCCTTCTGGTCAATCCTTTGCTCTAGTTATGCTTTCATTCATGCTGTTGAGATTAAACAATAATTCGTTTTGAAAAGGCTGTGTTGTGGTCACTGTGTTCACCAATAATCCTGGATCCCAAAGGGAAGTCTTGCAGGGCAATCAAATTTGGGTCGGCCAGTTGACCAAATACAACTCTCTCTCTTCTCAGAGTGGGGAATTTCTAGAGAGGTGATGGCAAGAGACCAGTCACTGGAATGGGTTGCACTCAGGGAGACACTGAGAGAGGTCAGAGGTACAGCCAGCCCTGAACTGTGACAATCATTATTAGCTGGTGATTTTTTCCTAATGGTTTCCATCAATCAAACTATCTATCTGAAGCTACAACCCTGCTTCTGAAACAGGATTCATGCAGACCCTCTCTTGTAGCTGTTCAGAGTAGCATTATCGTTAGGAGCAGTTACCAGGTTTGTTACACTACTAGCTAGAGACCAACCAAGAACAGGTGCTAGTACTGTACAAACATAGAATAAGAGAAAGCTCTGCCCCAAACAACTTTTAATCTAAGTGGGCAAGACAAATGAAATGTAGGGGAAAGGGAGAAAACACTGATTTAAGTTATCAACACATGGGCATATGGGTTAATCTGCATGAATCTGATGATAGAATCAGGTCCTGAGAAATGGACTGTGAATACATTTAGTGTAAAATACTTACAATTTTCCAGTATTAGACTCAAGAAAATAATTATCCAAGTCAGTGGGATTTTTGCCCCAAGTAACTTTGATCATAAAGAGTGACTTTCTTACACACATTGAGTTGATGCCTCACTGCTTGCATGGTCTGATTGAAATCAGCAGTGAGATGGGAATTTTCAAGAACATAAAGGAATGAGGTGCCCAAATCTCACTGAAATTTAGGAACATAAATCCCTTAGGCTTCTTTGAAAATCCCACCCTGAAAGAAAGGGTAATAGAACGTCTCCTTCAAAATCAGTGGCACTCATTTGTGTGTACGGTACTATTGACCAAAGGAGTAGAATCTGATGCTTAGTCCTTTTCCCCCTCTTCATTCATGCCCTTTGTAATGAGTAGGATTCAAAACAAATATTTTGGATGTCACTAGATATGAGTAGAGTTGAGAGAGAAAAGTAATTCCGTTTCGTGAAAGATTTCAACATTTCAAAAATGCCTGTAGACAAAGCAGCCCACCCATTTTCCAGAAAGGCATCCAATCTTGATTGCTATGAGATCTGGAGGTGGAGGATGCATACCTGTCTCTGTTTGTCTTCCAGTTGAAAACCTATGAAGAAATGATGAGCTTGAATCAAACGATCATCGCTGAGTTCCTTCTCCTGGGATTTTCGACCTCTCCAGAGAGGCAGGTTTTACTCTTTGTTGCCATGTTAGCCATTTATCTGGTCACTGTGGTGGGGAACCTCGTCATTATCCTTGTGATACTGGCAGATCCCGCCCTTCACACCTCCATGTACTTTTTCCTCTCTAATTTATCTGCCTTAGAGGTCAGCTACACCTCGGTCACTGTCCCCAAAATGCTGGTGAGCATTATGTCAGGGGACAAACACATCTCCTTTGCTGGCTGTGCTGTGCAAATGTTCTTCTTTCTTTGCTTTGGGATCACGGAATCCTCCTTTCTGACCACCATGGCGTACGACCGCTATGTGGCAATATGCAATCCCCTGCATTACCCCATGATTATGAACAAGAGGGTGTGCGTCTTACTGGCAGCCATTTCCTGGACTATCGGCATCCCGGCCCAGGTCGTGCAGACCGGACTGATGTTCACCTTACCCTTCTGCAGCTCCAAAGAGATCAACCATTTCTTCTGTGATTCGGCTCCTCTGCTGATGCTGGCCTGTGCTGACACCTCCATAAATGAAACCTTGACTTACATCGTGGTCACATTCTTTGGAATGGTGCCCTTTGCCCTGATCCTGCTCTCCTACACCCAGATCATCACCACCATCCTCAAGGTGCCATCGGCTGAAGGCAAGAGGAAAACCTTCTCCACCTGCTCCTCCCACCTCATAGTTGTGGCTTTGTTCTATGGTTCTGGCATCATTTTTTATTTACAACCCAGGTCCAATGAATTTCCAGACAGCAGTAAACTTCTCTCCCTGTTTTACACTATTTTGCCTGCCTTGCTGAACCCTTTTATCTACAGCCTAAGGAACAGGGAAATCCAAACAGCTCTGAGGAGAAATATGTGGCATAAAATGGGTCCTCGCTAGAGCTGAGTGGGAAACAGCTGTCCCAGTCCATTCTGCTTTGGGATGAAACTAAGATCTCCTCAAATTTTTCACCAAGAACAAGAGTGATACCTACCCATCCTAGAATAGCTGGATGTTTAGGACACTCACCTGCAGGAGATCTGGGTTACCTTCTCCAAATCAGGGTGAGCAAGGATTTGAACACAACTCACCCACATCCCCAGCAATGGCCCAAAGCACCCAATTTTTGGCATCCAGACATGGCTTCAGAAATCTGTAGCTGAACCAGGACTAGAAGCCAGTTGTCTTGGCCTGACACCACCAGGCCATCCCTTCTTTCCCAGTAAGTCTGGTGTACCATTTACTACACACTTGTAAACAAGGCAGGGGTTAGAGCTTCCTGAAAAAAAGAATGCCTTTCCTGTGGCTGTTTGAACAAATTTTCATCTAAAGTCGACAGACACAGACAAAAAGTGAAAAATTCAAAATTGTTCACAGGAAGGAAAGTTCTAAAAAAATACCTCTTCTGAAGAACCAAGGGGAAATTTTCCACCGGTTCACTGGGCTGCCCAAGGAGTTGGGTTGATGGCTACCCAGGTGGTCAAGGAGATGGTTGCCTGGAGAGTTGAGGGAATGGCTGCCCACCAAGTGGATTATGGTGAAGCCAATGGTTCTAACTGTCCAGTAGGCTTCCTGGAACCTGGTCAGCCAGGGCACCTGAGAGCTTGCCTGCCAATTGCTAAGATGGCTGTCAAGAAAGAGATCTTGGAGTCATTGTGGATAGCTCTCTGAAAACATGTGCTCAGTGTGCCACAGCAGATTGTTAAGAATGATTGGGAAAGGGATAGATAATAAGACAGTCAAAATTATAATGACACTATATAAATCTATGGCACGCCATCACCTTGAATAAGGTGTGCAGTTCTGGCTTTCCCATTGTCATGCTGTCTGAAATGGCTCACAAGTGGGACTGCCGACCTCAGGTCAGACTGTCAGAAAACCAGGACAGACACTTCTGTCTGGTGGTGTGTTCTATAGTTAGATTTCATCAAGCCAGTATCAAGAGTAAATGCCGGGATCACTGTAACAGTCTTACTATGGAGCCACTGACAGTCCCCTGAGATGCTCCAATCTGTCTTGCCATGCAGATGAACTGGACTTAGTGATACATCATCACTTAAACGAAAAATCACATGGTTTCAGGTTGCTCCCCATCCCAAAAGACCAGTCACTTACCCCAGATCAACTGATCTCCTAGATTGTACAGCAACGGCAACACTAATAGCCAATTCTATAGTAAACAAACGAAAGCTTTATTAGCTAAGAAAAAATAAGGAGATTTATTGGGAGGTTAAAGCAGATAAAATATATGCACAGGTGAGTCACAGTTTGCAATTCCAAATGGTAGCAGAGATGTAATCTTCCAGTTTCCCAAAAGTTTCTCAGAGCTACCCAGAATAACTCTGGGAATCTCTGTCTTCTCGTTCAGTTATTCCACTCTGTCAGAATCCAAACAGTCCAGGTATGAAGTATCTTTCCTTGAAGTCATTCTCATAGCTTCTTCTCACAGAAAACAAGCTGAAAGTGTCACTATCCATTTGGTCTTTTCCTTTGAAGATGGAGTGTGAGGAATGAATTTAGAGTCTTTGACCTCGGAGCATCACACACAGACTGCTTGCTTTGAAGTTAGCTCTTTTCTCTTAAAGTTCTTTATTTGCATGACACAAGATTTTGTCTTGCTTTGTGAGTTATTTATTTACAGGGGTAAACCCAACGTAAATGTTTGTATTACATTGTAGCAGAATATAGATAAGTGAAAACAATGCATGTATCATTCCATTAGTTTTCATGAAGTTAAAACACCAGTTACACTCATATATTTACCAGTAGCTTTGACCTATACTAATGCACAAGTGAATTGACCTGGGGCTTTGCGATGAGCTGGCACCTGGTCTGCCAGTGTCACACCTATATCAAAAAAAGATAGATTAGGACTGGAAAAGGTACAGAGAAGAGAAACAAAAATTATTAGGGTTGTGAAAGAGCTTCCATAGGAGGAGAGATTAAAAAGACTGTGAATTTTCAGCTTCGGAAAGAGACAACTATGGGGGGATATGACAGAGGTCTATAAAACCATGAATGGTGAGGAGAAAGTGAATCAGGAAGTACTATTTACCCCGCCACATAACACAAGAACCAGGGGTCACCCAATGAAATTAAGAGGCAGCAGGTTTACAACAAACTAAGGGAAGTACTTCTTCACACAACACACAGTCATTCTGTGGAACTCATAGACAGGAGATTTTGTGAAGGCCAAAAGTGTAACTGGGATCAAAAACAAGTTAGACATGGGCCATCAGTGGCTATTAGGCAAGATAGTCAAGAATGCAACCCCATGCACTGGGTGTTCTTGTTCTGTTCAATCCTTCAGATCTATCTGGCGTTGGCCACTGTTAGAAGACAGGATATTGAGCTAGATGGGCCATTGCTCTGACCCAGTTTGGTCATTCTTATGTAGGCAGGGGCTACTGAGTGGGTACATTTCACTGTCATGGACATTAAATTCAATTGAAAAATATATCCTGATTTTTGGTAACTGACATGTATTGCTTTGAACACCATTTGCAGCTAATTTCACAGTCAAAGCAGGTGGGATTTGGAGCTGACCAGGGTTTTTCAGTATGACTGTAACACTCTGCTAAGGACAGCAATAGCAATGAGAAAGACTTCGCAACAGCTCTTTTGGTCCCTGGTGATTGATTGAAGAAGAGGCAGTGAAGAGGTGGGAAATGGAGCTGAGAAGAGTCTTTCAGTATGATTATAACAGTCTGCTGAGGACAGCAAATAACAGCAGGAAAGAGCTTAGCAACAGCTAGTTTGTTCCCTAGTGGTTGATCAAAGAAGAGCCAGTCCATAGTATGTAAGGTGCTTGCCTTTAAGGATGTTTCTGTAGGCCTGATCACAGATCTGCAGTGACAGCTGCTCAACATGAAGGAACCCTGATCAATTTCATTTGAAACATGTTAACATCATTAACTCTTGCTTAAGATAAAACTAATTTTAAAAAAGCCTTACTTCACCAAGTGCTCATTAAAACCATCCCTGTTAGCAACACAGCTACTAAAAAGAAATCTCTCCTATTAGCCAAGCAGCACCCAGGACTGTAGCGATTTACAGAAGGACACATGGGTTGTTATAACTTCCCATGCCTTAATCTACACTTTGAGAAAAGTTACACACAGCTGAGACCTGGGTAGCACCTGGAGATTTGTCAGACCTCTCAAGGAACTAAAGGTCAGTAGCAGAAACAAAGTCACTTGTCATTTTAATGGGTCCCGTGGATCCATTTGATGGATCCACTGGAAAATATGCATTCATTGCTGATCCAGAACCTGTTAGCTTTCGACACAGGGGACGCTTGTCCCGGAGGAAACCAGAAAGTATTCAGAGTCCCCAGAAGTAATTAGTTCGTGTTCTTAGAACCAGAAGAATAAAGGATTTATTTTCAAGAGGAGAGGGGATGAAAAGGGAACTATATAAATTAGATTAACACCCATGGACAGCCATCTCAACTTGCAGGAACTGACTTTTCAGGGTAAAGAGTAGCTGATGTTCTTACATATTGTATTTGTGGGACACAGAGAGAAAGAGAGAGAAGGAGATAGAAAGAAGACAGTATTAACTAGATAGATAGATAGATAGATAGATAGATAGATAGATAGATAGATAGATAGATAGATAGATAGATTCATCTGTCAGGGCTACGCTGTAGTAACATATTCACTTCAACATGTATTTTACTCTCAGAATAGTCACATTAACTTCAGTAGCCCCACTGATTAAAGGGCTGTACAGCTTCAGTAAATAGTGTCAGAATCAATTGATCTGTCTAGATATCTATGCTGGGGAGTACGCATTACAATTCTGAACGTCCATGCTCTTTTTATGGAAAATCAGTGAGTTTGCTCTTATTTTACTCCTCTTTACTCTGTTACATGTACGTGTGTATGGTCCTTCCCGAAACGAAACATATCTGTGAACACTGACTCGTATCCTGAGAAATTCTGAGAATCTATATCTCCCTGTGGAAACTAGCAGGATCTGCAGTTCCTCTGGCCTTCTCAGGAACCAGCCAGGATTTCAAAGCCCATCTGTCTGTATTAAATTAATGATTGAATACCGAGACACAGAAAAAATGGCCACTTATTACAATGTAAACCATCAGAGCCAGGCAAGGCAGCAGACTGCAGATTCTTGCTCAGAAATCCTTGGATATATTGGCAAAAAGCTTGTCACTCTGTGAGATATCTCAGCCTCCTAGGGAAGGTTGGTTTTGTGCTGTGATTGCCACTCTATGTGTCTGAGTTCCATGTCTGTAAAATGGGGTAATCCTTCTCTCTCTATGGGGCTGGAAAGCACAAGCTTTCTTGAAAATGAATGTACAACACAAGCCCTAATTTTCAGGAAAATTAAAGGCCAAAGACTAAAAACCATAAAACATACACAAGTTATCTTTTATAACTGCATAGCAGTGAAAAGATTAACCCGGAGGGGTAGCAAGCCCAGGAAAGTCGAACAAATTTCTATAGAGCATTTTGGATCAGGTCCTAAATTAGGTGCTTTCACTTCCCATCTGTTTGACTCATGTTGCTTGAGAAAAGATAGCCAAAAACCAAACACTTGGCTGATTCTTATCGCATTGTAGGTGAGTTATCTTTCTACTAACCAATTCACTTATGATTTGTACTACTAGCCACCAATGGTGAGGACACAGAGATTGCACGGTAGAAATGTGATTACACGTTTAGAGAAATCATAAGAGGAGGATCAACTTTTGGTGAGTAGACATTTTCTACACCAAGTATTTCAGTGAATATATTGGGTGGTTTCCTCTGCTGGTAGAAATCAATGCATTTCCATTGAACTGACAATTTCAATCACCGAGGCTGCTCTGCCTTGAAGCTTCTGGCAAGTTATCAGAATTTAAACTTGTTTATACTCAGTATGAAGTGGGTAGAGCATGAAAATATTCAGATTTGGTTGCACTTTAAAGACACTTTACATAGATGTGGGTCACTACACAAGGTGTGAGACAATATAGAATCAGGAAGAAGATAAAAGAAAAATATTTAGATGGAATCAGGAATTTCCCATCCACAGATCTGAAAGCATTTTACAGGAAGCTTGCTTTGTGTGAACATGAAGAGCCAAATTAACCTTTGTTGAAGCCAATTGGAATTTTGTCATGGAAGTGAATAGCGCAAGGATTTAGATCTCCCTCCTTGAAAGTCCCTATTCTCAGGCAACTCAAAAACCATAGTTAAAACAGCCAGTGGCCAAATTGCCACTGCCAACATTAGTAATAAAGGTCAAAGCTGGTTAAAAATTTCCAGTTGTTTTACAAGAGACATTTTGTTTAAAAAAAATATCTCTTGAGGATTTGATTGTTTGTTTGTTTTATTTTCTGTTTTTGTTTGTGTGTTTTAATATTTCATGATTATTATATTTTGGTCAAAAGCCAAAACCAGACATTGAAAAATGCTTGATTTTGGAAAACTGAAAACTTGATGTTTCTACCAAAAACTAAGCCATTTTTTTAATCCTTTGTTGTTGTTTTCTGTATTTGAAAAATAAATGAATAAAAACAATCTTTGGGGCTTTTCAAACAGATTTTTTGGCTCATTTTTTAGAGGGTGGGATTTTCACTGGAAAAAATGGAAAATTTTGAATGGAAAGAATTTTTTTTTTTTTTTTGCATGAAGGCAACACACTGTGACACCAGATAAAAAGTTCCAGAGGGGTAGCCATGTTAGTCTGTATACAGCAAAAACAACAAGAGTTCTGTAGCACTTTAAAGACTAACAAATTTATTTTTTGTAGGCATAAGCTTTTGTGGGCTTTAACCCACTTCCACCAGATAAGTTGTCTGCTTATCAGAGAAGTTGTGCACTTTGAGGTCTCATTGATACCCATTGGGATTTGTAGGTGCTTTGCATCTCTGTGCATCAAACCAATCACTGAGGTGCCCCAACTTTAAAAGTCTTAGTTAATCATTTATAAGAAGCGACTGATATTTGTGCAGTATCCTCGGTACGGCTGTAGAGACTATTCAAAAGATATAGGCCCTGTCCTGAAGGGTTTACAGTCCAAATCATAACGTGATGAGAAATGGTATTCTCAGTTGGGAACGGAAGGGAAGCCATTGGCTGTAATAGGAAGAATGCATGGTTGCTTTTGATAGTACCATGGGTGTGCTGAGGATTGCATAATCAATCATTTAAAGAGAAAGAGAGCTTGGACAGGCATTCATAACTGGTCTCAGAACAGAGTATTTTGGCCCCAGTGCTGCAATTGGATCTGTCCGAATGGACTCCCGTGCCAGTGAAGAGCCCCATTTACATCACTGGGACTCCACATGGGTGCCGGGGTCCGTCCATACAGATCTAATTAAATGAAATGGGCTGTGAAGTCCTGTTGTATTCAGCCAGTTGCTTATACGACAATGGCACTTACTATTCAACCAATCCCTTCCTTCAGCTCACATTTTCGTCCCTCTCCTCAGTCCCACTGGGGTGACAGACCCAAAACGAGATTGGGAAACAGTGTTCGAGATAGATTCTTCTTTCTGTTGAGTGTCATTGACCAAAATGTCTACTGGTTTGCATTAAAGTTGATTTTAGAAGTCAATGAGGTTACACAGATTTGATTGAGGGCAGAATGTGTGTAAAAAATGGGGTCAAATATGTGTTAGAATTAGTCCTGATGAGCCTGTATTGCTGATGGAGAAGATTTTAGCTGCCTCGGGATTTAGACTCCTTAATAAAGTGTGGTTTTTAAACTCGGGTGCTCAGTAATTCCTGAAAATCCAGACCCTTTATGGTTTCTCAAGTCAACCATCCAAAAATTGAGAAAATCAGAATCACCGCCCACTTTACAAATCGTGGCCTATAGCATTATACTAGAAGGAGAGAGCACATCCTGATTTTTCATAACCTGTTTAATGTCCAGGGCTAGTGAAAAACATCTTTGACTTGCACATATGGGGATCAATTCACCACTGCCCACTCCACTTTTCTGCTGGGATAATTCCAATGCAGTCATTTCAGTCATGCTGGGATAAAGCTAAGGTAACACAGGAGTTAATGAGAGCTATTTATTTAACAATCCCTGACAGACAATAGACACAGATATTCAAGATGCCACGTTGACAAAGTTATCTGACCAAGCAAAGCACTGATTGGAAGGTTATTTTCAATTTAGTTTCTTAATACTTTAATATTTTTCCACATGTACCACAACACAGTGCATGGGATGAATAATATGGGATCTGGTTTAGAAGAAAAGGTTGTACAGGAGGTTTCCAAAAGCAGATCTCTTTTTTATGACTCACAACATAAGGAATGTTTGAGAATTAATATGACAACTGTTGATTACTGTGTAGTTAAAAAAAATATGTGTGTGAATCCACACGGAATAGGACCCACTTTACTTTTATCCAACGTAGAATCTATCTATCTATCTATCTATCTATCTATCTATCTATCACATGGAATTTCCATAACCTGTTATTATGCTGATTAATTTAATTTCTTTTTTCTTCTTACAGGTCAGTAAATGTGAATGGAAAACCAAACCAATGTGAATGAGTTCATTCTTGTGGGACTTTCCAATGACCCACAACTCCAGATTTTCCTCTTCCTGGTGTTTTTAGTTATTTACCTAGTCACACTGGTGGGAAACGTGATGATCATGCTGGTGATAAGGGTAGATCCTCACCTCCACACCCCCATGTACTTCTTCCTGACTCATTTGTCCTTCATTGATATCATTTATTCCTCAGCTATTGTCCCTAAGATGTTGGTGAATTTCCTAGCAAAGCACAAAACCATTTCTGTCAATGGTTGCATTGCCCAGATATTCTTCATCATCCTCTCATCTGGTACTGAAGTTTTCATACTCTCAGGGATGGCCTATGACCGCTACACTGCCATATGTCACCCATTGCATTATGCGGGGACCATGAACAAACGAGTGAGCAGCCAGTTGGTACGTGGTTCCTGGACAATGGGGCTCTTGTGTTCACTGTTAAACACTATCCCTGTGTTAAAGGTGCACTTCTGTGGACCCAATGAAATCAGGCATTTCAGCTGTGAACTGCCTCAGTTATTACAGCTGTCATGTACTGGGAGCTTCACCAATAAAATTGTTCTTTTTTCTTCTGATGTGATATTTGGTTTCAGCTCCTTCCTCCTTACCTTTATCTCCTATATTTACGTCATCTCCACCATCCTGCGGATACGTTCCACAGAGAGAAGACATAAAGCCTTCTCCACTTGCAGCTCCCACCTCATTGTGGTGTGTTTATTGTATGTGACAGCTCTTTCCCAATACATGAAACCCAGCTCAGTGAATTTGCTGGTTCTAGATGAACTGTTCTCCATCCAGTATAGCATCTTGACTCCAATGTTGAACCCCATCATCTACAGCTTGAAAAATAAAGAAGTGAAAACAGCTCTAGCAAGAATATTTGGGAAAATTCAAGGATTTCATGCAATGTAATCATTTATAGGTTTTATCATTTTAAATAAACTATAATATATGTCAAAAGTTGTGAAGGCTGGATTGTTTGGATATTTTGAGGTCATGCAAGTGGTTGACACTGGTACACAACTGGCAATCAATTTAGTCTAAATGAAAGCACTATTGTAAACACAGTTTCTGATGCCAAAATCTTTGGTGATGTACATAGGTGTAGCTCAATTTATCTTTGATGTCACCGTCTCACTTTACACCAGTTGAGGATCTGGCTTATTATGGTGCTATCCATACTTGATTTATTTCTATTTAAAGCAATATCAGCATTGCGGTTGGAGTGGTATCGAATTTGAAAATCACCCAATGAATACACCCAACACTTGGAATATGGACTGACTTCGAAAAAGTGTGGAGTTTAGTTTGAGTTAGGGGATGTTCGGTAAACCCAAACTGTAGCTTGATTTTTAGCCTAGCTACAACTCAACCAGATAAATCAAGCTATATGAATTTACCCTGAACCTACATGAGATCATGGTTAGATTGGTTTACAGCAAGCATGTGTTACTCCAGGGCCTTGACCACATAGACATCCCTTCTAAAGGGCCTAAGGGCATTAGGTGCCTGGATATTATGATGAGGGAACCAAGTGCCAGACAAATGCACCAAGTTGACTTCATGGAAACCATCAACCAACCAAAGAGAAGAAATGGAGCTTGAATGCTGATCATTCTGTAAATGCCACCTAATGTAACTTAGTACCTCTCCTCTGAAAGGAAGACACGGAGGTCTTGATGGATCCTGCAGAAATCTTAAGCAGAGGCTAAGTAGCAGTTATCCAGAACCCAGTTTTCAATTTATTCCAGTTTAAATCCAGAGGAACCCAAGTGAAGTGAATGGAGTAACTAGTGGGGTTAGAGTAAAGTAGGAGGGGGGGTTTCAAAAGTTCTTCCATGAGTCAGAAGGATGACTGCCACTGACAAGCAATGGGATGGGTTCTCCTAGCCATGCAAGTGCTTTTCCTACAAGTCTCTTCAGGCTACTAATGTCACCAGTGTTTTCTAGCAATTATCTTGGAGGCACATGTGCCCAGATGCACAAAGGAACGTAGGTGCCTAAATCCCAATTGGAGGCACTTTTGAGATCCATAACCCCCCACTTGGCTACCACTCAACTCGGTAGATGCCTAAAGTCACTCAGAACCTACCTTTTTTGTTGTGGGAGTCTGCTAGGTACCTACATTTCTGCTTCTGGGTATTCAAGCAGACACCTGGCCACAACTCTTATGCCGAAGCCCCAGCAGGTTGTTCATACCAGGTGGGGACATGCATGGTCAATCCATCTCAAGGGGCCCGATTTGGTAGAACACCGACCTTCACCCAAAACAGCTGAGGTGGAGGGAGGGGAAGAAATGGCCACCTCCTTTTAAAATGTTAGCTCCGTGGTTAGGGAACTCATGCAAGATGTTGGCTATGCTAGTTGAGTTCCCCACTCAGCGTGAGGAAGAGGAGAAACCATTTGAATAAGGGTTCCCTCTCTCTCAGGAGAGTGTCCTAACCATGGAATACCCTGATGTGGGTATCTTTTAATGTCTCTTGTTGAAACTATTCCACTTACTATGAATTATTACATAGGCACTGAGCCAGAGAGATGTGGAAAGATTCTATAGTGCAGTGCTGCACAGCCAACATTTATGCCATTGCACTGCTGACCTTGACTTACTCAGCAGTCTAATCTACGGACACTGAACCTTCATGGTTATGTTAGGAGTCACAGAGACCATTGTATATTATATATAGTAAATATCTCAGGCTGGGAATTTTAGAGGACTCTAAGGGAGATAGGCACCCAACATCTATTGAATTTCAATCATTAGCTACTTAGGAAAATGACAATCTAAATGATGAATTCAAATAACATTAGGCAAAAGTCAGAACTTTATTTAGGATCTTCCTCAGTTAACTTTGTAGGTTCATAGATTTAAAGCCAGAAAGAACTATTATAATCATCTTCTCTGATCTCCAGGATAACACAGACCACTGGAACGGGTTACCTAGGGACGTGATGGAATCTCCATCCTTAGAGGTTTTTAAGCTGCGGCTTGACAAAGCCCTGGCTGGGATTATTTCACTGAGGTTAGTCTTGATTTGAGCAGGGGGTTGGACTAGATGATCTCATGAGGTCCAGTCCAACTCTAAAATTCTATTATTCTAGGATTTTACCCAGTCATTCCTGCCTTGAGCATAATAACTTCTGCATGATAAAAGTGATTTATTAATCTTCTATTCAGTAAGATAAATAGACTGGGTTCCTTTAGTCTCTTGTTATAAGGCGTGTTTTCCCGGCCTCAGTTCATTCTTGTCGTTCTTTTCTGAAGTTGGTTGATGCGAAAGGAGGATCTGTATCTTACTGTAGAAAAACATATGAGACATTAAGTGTTGATGAATTAGTGACACAGATTGTTAGCCAGGATAATCTTCAGGGATCGAATCCCAAAGGCAACAATATGGTACATCACACATTCTCCTTCTATAAGTAAGTCCCATTTGACTAAAAAAAGGCTTTGATTCATCCCTATGAAGAGCAGGTCTTTCTTTGCAATTCTGTGCTCCTCCACTGAGATATTTGAGGCAATAATCCTCTGTGTTGTTCTATTGCAGGCTCCTCCTCCTCCACCGCTCAACCAACAGTGCAGTACAAGCCGAGACTAACCTACCTTCACAGACCATTCCAAGAGGAAGCGTTTCCACAATGAATTTGTACTCAAAATTCTTGAGAGAGCCACAACTCTAGATCCAAGACTAGAAACAGACTGGAGAAAAGGCAGGCTGAGAGGCCGGAGGGAAGGCTAGGCTTGCCGCACAGCTGGAGGACACAGTTTCAGCAGAGAAGCATACATTTCTGGGAGCTGCTCCTGGAACACGAACGTCAGCTAAGGGTGGAGGGAGCTCAGCAGAGAGAACTGTCTGAGCAGCTTATCTCTGTCATGGCTGCAAGATTACCGGCTCCTGTTGCCTCTCCCATATCATGGCTTGAATCCCCTGAGCTGTCCTGTCCATCCAGGAACTGAATGGAAAAGTCAGAATCCGGGTGGTCCAGGCAATCAGACCCCATGAGCGGCTGGACAGGCACTTTCTTAACGCCCTCTCCTGTGGATATTTCCACTCCTCTTCTCTGGTTTTCTCTGAAAAACAAGAAAAGAAAAGCAAGGAAAATGAGGAGTTGGGGAAGGGGATGTGTAGTAGTGGGAGATTTCTGTCGTGTTTGCACTAGTTAATACACTTTTGGTGTTGTTTTTGATGGGGTTTTTGATGGGGTTTTTTTGTTTTTGCGTTTGTTTTGTAACTGTTCTTTTGTAACTGGTGTTTGGCTGTTGTAATGGTAGCTGACGTGCCTGGCAATGGGCAACCATTGTACTGTTTTAACGTATGTTATAAATAAATAACATAAATTCTATGTTAGTAAGCATGTTTATTGCTATCACTGCATCTCGTCACACAGTCATGATGTGGAATAAAGAAGCTAATCGCATGACCAGGAACAGTTAGGAATGACTCAGGAAACACTATTCCTTGATGCGGTTAGGTGCAGCGTGCACAGTTCAGTCACGTTCTTATATGAATTAATACTGTGAATCAGCCCCCACTTCCAATTCATAACTCACCATGTCATTCATTCATAAGTACATAGAATGGAGATCAAGACCCAACGCCTCCCAAGAACAGATTCTGCCCCCTGGGCCAATAAATTAGCCATATCCCTCAACACAAGCAAATTCATAGAGGTGCATTTCCCTCACTTCCATTGGGTGTGCACAAAGCATCCCTGACTTCTGTTACCGGGTGCATTCCACTCCAACCGTGGTAGGTGCACTGTCTGGCTGAATCCCTGTCATAGGTCTGTTCAGAGGTAAATGGCTCATCTCTGGCTTCATAAAGATTGCAAAGAGCACTGCAAGCCAGAGTGATGTGGACAGCATTGGAGACACAGGCATCCAAAAGGGTCTGTAGATATCTCCAGTGGGGTTTCAGTTTGTCAAAAGCACATTATATGACCATTCAGGGCATGTAGGTAAACCATCTCTTGCCCAGGCCTCTGTATTTGGTACAGTTTCAAAAGCCCAGGCAACAGGGCATCCTCCAGATTAACAGGGGGACAGTAACTCCATTGCTGACCATGTTGTTTGGTGGGAAGTGTCTGACCCTGTCCCTGAATGTAGAATCTCAATAGGCAAAGACCCCTAGCACCATGAACTTTCCCAGTCCAGCCCACACTGAAGCTCATAAATTAGTCCATGGGGGACTGCCTATCATTGGAGTAGTACTTTATGCGGCTGGCGTACTCACGTGCTTCTTGAGGAAGGCAAATTATGAGTGTCACACTGGCTGGATTGGGGGGGGGCATTTATTATATTATTTAACATCAATATGTCAAAATCATAATAATTCATGTGAGATATGCCATATCAGATACCGTTAGAAAGGCTCTAATGTGTTAAGTAAGATGATGATGTCTATGTCCATGTGTTATGTGTGTAATGGAAGTTATGGATATGGTTGATAGATCTGTATTTCAAACTGTGCTGTGTCTGGGTAACACCCCAGACAGCACTAGCCTGCTTAATGGCCCATTAAGGAAATTTACAGGTACAATGGGCCCAGGGGGGGAAGCCAGGGATATACCTGATGAGTCACCGGGACTTACCCATGTGACTCTAGACTCCAACTTGTTCCTGTAAAATTCCACAAGCAGCATGTGAAAGGCCAAAGGACATAAAAGGCAGCTGCACCACATCCATTTTGTCTTCTGTCTTCAGTCTCCAGCCTACCTCTGGATCAACTCACCTACAACTGAACTGAAGCTGTGAAACAAAGGACTGAGACCCATCCAGGTACTGGATGTATACCAGAGGGACTAGACAAGCCTGCAAACTCCACAATTCTATTAGAAACCTGATATATATGGACTTTCAAAACAATTGTATGTTTCTGATTGCTTTAATCCTTTAACATTTCTCTTATAGTTTATTTCTTCCTTTTTATAATAAACCTTTAGTTTTAATTACTAAAGGATTGGCTGGCAGTGTGATATTTTGGGTAAGATCCAAACGTATATTGATCTGGTACTGTGGCTGACCCTTTGGGGTCTGGAGAAACCTTTTTGGTAAAGAGCATAGAGTTTTAAATAACTGGTCTTTTTACTGGACCCAGTGGCTGATTGGGAGCCAGAGATTGAAATGCAGGAAAGGGGGCTGTGTGTATTTGTATTTTGGCTTCTTGATAACCAGTGTGGGGAATCAAAAGCACTGTTTGTGGCTGGTTGGGAAGTCTGACTTCAGTGTCATGCGCCAGTGCCGGGAGAATCTGCTCTCCTTTTGCAGCCTGCCCTGATCTTGGCATTTTCAGGTGGCGACCCTAGGCATGTACAGGTCACAATGAGCATATAAATCCCATCAGTGGCTCTGGAGCAGATTGGAAACCCCATTCTCTCAAAGCCAGCAATTACCTCTGGAATATCTTTAATGCACACAACCATGGGGGTAAACCACATGTCTGATTACATCAGAAACCTCCACCCACAGTCGGCTTTCCAACCCTCAATGAGCCTGTAGCTTCCTTCATGTGAAAGGCTGATCATCCAAGGTCTGCATGATAATGGGATACCACCTGTATATGCATGTGACCTGGTGTGTGTCCACTGGTGAAAATTTCAGTGGCATTTTCTGACCCAACAAAGACACCTGACAGAGCTTTGATGGAGCAGAAGGAGGCAGAGGAGGAAGACTTTGATGGGCATGGCAGACTTGCACTGACAGATGCTGTTGCATACACTTGGTACAGCCACTGATGACCCTTGCATAGACCAGCACTTCTGGCACCAGCCCACAAGCACAGCTTGGAGGGATCCCATCATCATGCAGAGCTGGGATGACCAGCCGTGGAGCCAAAACTTTCACATGAATAACATTCCCTTTCAGGATCTTTGTGACCCAGTTGCCCCAACCCTTTAGCACAAAGACACACTCATGACCCCCTGAACCCTTGCAAGCCAGGAAGCAGATTGTTGAAGATGACAGGAAGCTGGCTGCCCCAGACTGCTAACGGCCGATTGCCCACCAGTCAACAGAACAAGTGCAGAGTCCTGCACTTAGGACGGAAGAATCCCATGCACAGCTACAGACTAGGGACCGACGAGTTAGGGAGCAGTTCTGCAGAAAAGAATCTAGGGGTTACAGTGGATAAGAAGCTAGATGTGAGTCAGTAGTAGTTGCCAAGGAAGCTAATAGCATATAGGGTTACATTAGTAAGAGCATTGCCAGCAAATCACGTGAAGTGATTATTTCCCTGTATTCAGCACTGGTGAGGCCGCATTTGGAGCACTGTGTCTAGTTTTGGGCCCCCCACTACAAAAAGGATGTGGCCAAGTTGGAGAGAGTCCAGCAGAGGGCAACAGAAATGATAAGGGGGCTGGAGCACAAGACTTATAAGGAGAGGCGGAAGGAACTAGGCCTGTTTAGTCAGCAGAAAAGAAGAATGAGGGGGGATTTGATAGCAGCCTTTAACTACCTGAAAGGGGGTTCCAGGGAGATGAAGCTAGGCTGTTTTCAGTGGTGGCAGATGACAGAACAAGGAGCAACAATCTCAAGTTACAATGGGGGAGGTCTAGGTTGGACATTTTGAAAACGTTTTTCACTAGGAGGGTGGTGAAGCATTGGAATGGGTTACCTAGGGAGGTGGTGGCATCTCCATCTTTAGAAGTTTTTAAGGTGTGACAAAACCCTGGCTGGGATTATTTAGCTGAGGTTTGTCCTGCTTTGAGCATGGGGTTGGACTAGAAGACCTCCTGAGGTCCCTTCCAACATCTAATATTCTATGATTCTATGATAGGTGATACTGAATTGGAAATTTGAAAAATGTTTAGAAAACTGCAAAATTTAATTAGAAACTAAATTTTCATCAAACCGTATTGCCCAATGAAAAAACGTTTTCGAACAGCTCTAACACAGAACAAACTTTGGCCTAATTTTCAGTTATATCGAGCGACTAGAAGTCTAATAACTGTGTCCAAATATAGTGAATTAACACTTTATCTGTTTTATGATGGCAAGGGAAACAGAGCCCTGAAATATATACCAGTAGAGCTAATCAGAAAATGGGTTTTTCCCCCCATGAAGAAGTTCAGTGAAAAAAATAACAAAAAAGTTATAATTGACATTTACCATGGAAAATTCTGACTTTTCATAAATAAATAACTGAACACCAAGGTTTTCAGCCTAAAAGTTTTCAACCGAAAAGTTTTCATTTTTCACGTTTTCAATTAAAAGTCAAAATGTTCTGTGCAAACATGTTCTGTGACATTTTAAAAAATTGTCAAAAATGCAAATTTCTTTTAAAAAAACGTTTTGATTAAAAAATTTCCACCAGCCCTATGTCATAATGCAAACAAGAGGAAGTGATTAGAAGCCTCTTCCTTTTTTTTTTTTTTTTTTTTTGCCAGGATCTGAATAGATGTTGGTGTAAGCTGAACCTCTAAAACTTTGGCATAACTCAGTGTGAGTGGCTGTAATTTACCGACTGAGTGGGGAAGACGAGTTACAGTGGGAAAATGTGGGGATAAAAAAGGTGGAGGGGAGTGGAAGCAGGACCTATTTCAGTGGTTGGTGGTATTGATATAGGTCTTTCCTCATGAATGAAGTGATTAAAGATGATGGAGGTCAATGATAGAGCCATAAATTTCAGCAAAGGAGGTCTGATCGCAGGCAGTTGCCCTGAAGAATATAGTGGCCAGAGAGAAGGTTTCATCATCTCCCAGGGTAGCACCCATTATCTAAACTCTTCCTGCAGTTTATGACATGTCCTTGTAATTAGTGTTGTGTTTGCTGCATGGTCCTCTGAGAGATTCTGCTAATTAAACCATAAGACTGTCATCAAGGAGATGAAAATAGAAGTGAGCCTTTAATAGAAACATTCTCAGCTCTTCAAGGGAGCCTCTGTCCACTACAGGTGTTCCTGAGTCTTCAAAGATGGTGGACCCAGTCTCTGTCTTTCTGGCAAATGCATGTAAGTCTCTGATTTATTAATTTATCATAATGGGTTTATTTCCTTAGCAGTTCGTCAACTGAAATGTAATGTTAGCAGCATCTGCACTAGGAAAATGTTCAGGACTAATTGTAACCTATGCTATGTATGAAATCCTGTCCCCACTGAAGAAGTGACAAAAATCCCAATGATTTTCGTTGTCAAGATTTCACTTTATATATCTAGCTACTGATGCTCAGATCTACTGTTAAACTATGCTCAGAACTACTTCACTATTCATGCTTATCTAAATCTATCTCCCTCTCTGTCTTTTTGTCTATCTCATAAGAGGTGGTCTATCTATCCATTCATACATCGTACATCTGCTGAGAACATATGCATCACTTGAAAGACCGATCTGTCTATCTTGTCATCTACCTCTAGCTACCTGTCTGCATAACGTGAGAACAAGTGGTTCATCAATGTGCCTACAAGAGAACTTTCAGAGACACTATCTATCTATCTATCTATCTATCTATCTATCTATCTATCTATCTATCTATCTATCTATCTATCATTGCCAATTTCCAAAGTAACTACACCATGGTGCCATGTACAGTTCAGGATTCCATTATTATTTAGCTTCCCTGTCCTCCTTTGATATATCTTACATTATTTCATTCATTCTAAAAGCTAGACAGATGAGAAAGTATTTTTTTCCTTTCCTTGCTGTAAAATGTACAGAATTTCAAAAACATTGCAACATTTTAATTGGAATGCTGTGAACATTTGATTCATTCACTTATTTGCATTGGTTGATTTGTACTGGTCGCTCCTTCCACATGTGTGTAAATGGGACAGTAGTACCTCCCTGCCTCAATGGCGTTATACGGGTATTAATTCATTGAAAGTTGTGAGGTTCACAGATAATAGGGTGAGGGAAGCCATATAATCAATATCTGGATAGATACAGTCTCATACAACCTCAAGGTGCCCTAATACTAAGAAAATCAAAACCAAAGAAATCTGAAACATATTTTTATGAATCAGTTTGTACTAATGACTTGCATTTTCATCTTTCCACTGAACAAAGGATAAAGAATGTACTTCCACACCAATCACATTCATTACATTTGATCCTTTTCTTGATATCTCACTGTCTATTGTGCCTGCTTCCAATTAGGACAAATCAAACTAGTAATTGATACCAACCCAGGCCTAAAATTTCAATCGCTGTCCTTTTTCTTTTTTCCATCATGCATATTTTGAAAGTCATGTGGCTATGTGGACTGAAAGTCAGGAGTTCTGTGTTCCTGGTCTCATCTCTGCTACAGCTCTCCTGTTTGGCCTTAGGAAAGTCTGGCTATGACTATGTTTCTGCTTATGTGCCTATGCCATCTTCCGCACCTCCGCAGTCTATGAGCACCTCACAAACACGACTGAACAAATTTATTCATCCAACATACCTGTGAGGTAGGGAAGCATGAGCCCCTTTCCGCAAATGGGGAACCACAGAGATGATCGATAGATTGAGGGTAACGTTTTCCAAAGCACACACGTGACTCAGGTGACTAAGTTCCACAAGCCACCCTCTTGCCAGGTTTCAGAGCTGAGCTACACCTTGAGGAGGAACGGCTGCACGGTTATTTTGGCCCTATAGTGCAAGACCCGAAAGCCCAAATAAGAGACTAGATTTTCTTGTGTAGATGTACCCTTAAGGCCCAGATCCTGAAAGAGATTTATGTGCCTAACCCCCATTGATTTCAGTTGGAGTTAGGCACATAAATCCTTCAGACACTCTGAGCTTAGGAGGCTTAATTTCCAAAAGTAACTCAGGGCCAGACTCTTAAAGATACTTAAGTATCTAGCTCCCGTTGAAGACTTAGGTGTCTATGTACAGTTACAGATCTGGCCCCAGGGACAGACACATTGAAAGCCAATGGGATTTAGGCTTCTCATTCACACATAAGGTGGCTGTCCCAGGTCAGACAGGTCTGTGGCACAGCTAAAGATAGAACCCAGGTCTCCTACGTTCTAGTGAAATGGCCGGGATGCTTTTTGCAGGGTTGTTGGTTTCTGTTGTTTGAGTTTAAATCCCAGTTCTGGAAACAGTTATTTCTTTTGTAGCTATCGCTCTGTGCTGGATAATAAGCACTATACCACCTTCAAATGTCTGTGTCACAGTCCCTCGTGGTGTTGTCACTTCAGTAGCGATGGGCTAGTGCGATGGGGCAGAGCAAACCTGGGATGATGATGAGGAGGGGGATGAGAACAGACAGCTTGCAGATCTACTTAACCCTCCAATAAACTGTAATATATTTCCATTAATTTCATTACAACTTTTGTCCCCTCAGATTAATATGTGCTGTAGACATGGAGTCGGAAAATCAAACCGCCGTAACCGAGTTCATTCTCTTGGGACTTTCCAGTGATCCACAGCTCCAGATTTTCCTCTTTGTGCTGTTTTTAATCATTTACGTATTCACTCTGGTGGGGAACATGCTTATCATGCTGGTGATAAGGGCTGATTCCCATCTCCACACCCCCATGTATTTCTTCCTAAGTAATTTATCCTTCCTTGACATCTGTTTTTCCACAGTCACGGTGCCCAAGATGCTGGAGAGCTTCCTGGAAAAATGGAAAACCATTTCTGTTGGTGGCTGCATTGCCCAGCTCTTCTGCTTTCTCTTCTCAGGCTGTGCTGAAGTGTTCATGCTCTCAGCCATGGCCTATGACCGATTCGCTGCCGTATGTCACCCACTGCATTACTTGGTGACTATGAAGAAGCAGGTGTGCATTCTGTTGGTGGGTGGGGCATGGACAATGGGCTTCTTATATTCTTTGGTGAACACTCTTCCCGTGATAAACTTACACTTCTGTGGACCCACTGAGATCAACCATTTCAGCTGTGAGCTGCCTGCACTTCTACTGCTCTCCTGCACGGAGACTTCCACCAACAAAGTGGTGCTTCTTTCTTCTGCTGTGTTTTTTGGCCTGAGCTCCTTCCTCCTCACTCTCGTTTCCTATGTTCACATCATCTTCACCATCCTGAAAATACAGTCCATGGAAGACCGGCATAAAGCTTTCTCCACATGCAGCTCCCACCTTATCGTGGTGGTTTTGTTTTACTCGGCGGCCTTTTTTCGGTACCTGAAGCCTATATCGAAGATGTCATCAGATCTGGAAAGACTGGTCTCCATCCAGTACAGCATCTTAACCCCCATGTTAAACCCCATCATCTACACACTGAAAAACAAGGAGGTGAAAACAGCTGTGTGGAAACTTTTAGGGAAAGTCAGGACTTTCTCAGACAATGTCAAAACTCCTTAAATAAAGTGTTAGGAAAAGCATAATGAACTGAAGGAAGCTGGGCTGGCATTTTCCAAGTTGCTAAGGGAGTTGAGAGTCTCATTCACATAGGCTCTTCTGAAAATCCCACCTTTTTAATCCTGATGGCATAAATATTGCATTAGATAACCGGATATTGTGTAAATGGTTGCTTATCTTAATTACATAGGCATTAATGTATAGGTAAATGTAGACATTAATGCATAATACATAGGTAAATGCCTATGGTGGCACCGGGATGGCTTCAGGGGGGTAGCCGTGTTAGTCTGTATACAGCAAAAGCAACAAGAGTCCTGTAGCACCTTAAAGACTATCAAATTTTCTGTGGACATAAGCTTTCGTGGGCTGCAACCCATTTTGTCAGATGTGGGGCAGATGGAGGGCTTCAGCTTCCTTGACCATGGGATGCTGTTTCAGGAAGAAGTATGGCTGAGCAGAGATGGGGTCCACCTATCAAGGAAGGGGAAGAGCATATTGGGATACAGACTGGCTAACCTAGTGAGGAGGGCTTTAAATTAGGTTCGAAGGGGTTAGTGACCAAAGGCCACAAGGAAGTCAAAAAGACCTGGGAGAAAGGCTGGAATTTGTGGGGCGTGGGTGCGGGGACATGGGTTGTTATAGCCGGGGTAGAGGAGACACAGGACAAAACTGGGGGGGGAATCAAATCAGTATCTTAGATGTCTGTATACGAATGCCAGAAGTATGGGGAATAAACAGGAAGAACTTGAGATGTTAGTAAATAAACACAACTATGACACAGTTGACATCACAGAGACATGGTGGGATAATACACATGCCTGGAATATTGGTATAGAATGGTACAGCTTGCTCAGGAGGGACAAGCAGGGAAAAAGGGAGGGAGTGTTGCCTTATATCTCAAAGATGTACAACACTTGGACTGAGGTTAACATGGAAATAGGAGACCGAATTGTTGAAAGTCTCTGGGGAAGGATAAAAGGGATAAAAAGGAGGGTGATGTCATGGTAGGGGTCTACTACAGACCACCAAACCAGGAAGAAAAGGTGGATGAAGCTTTTTTTAAACAATTAAGAAAATCATCCAAATCACAGGACTTGGTGGTGATGGGGGACTTCAACTACTCAGATATCTGTTGGGAAAATAACACAGCAGGGCACAGCCTATCCAACAAGTTCTTGGAATGCATTGGAAAAAAATATTTCAGAAGGTGGAAAAAGGTACAAGGCTGTTCTTGATTTGATTTTGACAAACAGGGAGGAACTGGTTGGGAATTTGAAAGCTGAAGGCAGCTTGGGCAAAAGCAATCACAAAATGATAACATTCATGATTCTAAGGAATGGTAAACTGGAAAAAAGCAATATAAAGACAAGGGATTTCAAGAAGGCAGACTTTAGCAAACCCAGGGAGTTGATAGATAAGATCCCATGGGAAGCAAAACTAAGAGTAAAAACAATTGAGGAAAGTTGGCAGTTTTTCAAAGAGACGTTATTAAGGGTACAAGAGCAAACTATCCCATTGTGTAAGAAAGATAGGACGTATGGCAAGAGACCATCCTGGCTTAACCAGGAGATCTTAAGTGATCTAAAAGTCAAAAAAGAGTCTTACAAAGAGTGGAGACTAAGTCAAATTACAAAGGATGAATATAAACAAATAAGACAGGTATGCAAGGACAAAATCAGAAAGGCCCAGGCACAAAATGGGATTAAACTAGCTAGACATAAAAGGTAACAAAAATACATACTACAAATACTTTAGAAGCAAGATAAAGACCAAGGACAGGGTAGGCCTGTTACTCAATGAGGTGGGAAAAACAATAACAGAAAATACGGAAATGACCAGGGTGCTAAATGACTTCTTTGTTTCGGTTTTCACCAAGAACTTCGGTAGTAATTGGACGTCTAACATAGTAAATGCCAGTGAAAATGAGGCAGGATAAGAAACTAAAATAGGGAAAGAAAAAGTTAAAAATTACTTAGACAAGTTAGATGTCTTTAATTCACCACGTCCTGATGAAATTCATCCTTGAATACTCAAGGAGCTGACTGAGGAGATATCTAAGCCATCAGCGATTAGCTTTGAAAAGTCTTGGAAGACAGGAGCGATTCCAGAAGACTGGAAAAGGACAAATATATTGGCTATCTACGAGAAGGGAAATAAGGACAAATCGGGGAATTACAGACCAGTCAGCTTAACTTCTGTACCCAGAAAGATAATGGAGCAAATAATTAAACAATCAATTTGCAAACATCTAGAAGTTAATTAAGGTAATAAGCAACAGTCAGCATGGATTTGTCAAGAACAAATCATGTCAATCCAACCTCATAGCTTTCTTTGACAGGGTAACAAGCCTTGTGGATGGAGGGAGGAGGTAGATGTGGTATATCTTGACTTTAGTAAGGCTTTTGATACTGTCCAGCATGACCTTCTCTTAAACAAACTAGGGAAATACAACCTAGATGGAGCTACTATAAGATGGGTGCAAAACTAGTTGGAAGACTGTTCCAAGAGAGTAGTAATCAATGGTTCACAGTCATGCTGGAAGGTCAGAACAAGTGGGGTTCCACAGGGACCAGTTCTGGGTCCGGTTCTGTTCAATGTTATCTACACTTATTGAGTTTGCAGATGATACCAAGCTGGGAGGGGTTGCAAGTGCTTTGGAGGATAGGATTATAATTCAGAATGATCCGGACAAATTTGAGAACTGGTCTGAGGTAAATAGGATGAAATTCAATAAGGACAAATGCAAAGTACTCCACTCAGGAAGGAACAATCAGTTGCACGCGCACAAAATGGGAAATGACTGCCTAGGAAGGAGTACTGCAGAAAGAGATCTGGGGGTCATAGTGGGCCACAAGCTAAATATGAGTCAACAGTGTAATGATGTTCCAAAAAAAGCAAACATGATTCTGGGATGTAGTAGCAGGAGTGTTGTAAGTAAGACACAAGTAGTAATTCTTCCGCTCTACTCTGCGCTGATTAGGCCTCAATTAGTTCTGAGTGCCACATTTCAAGAAAGATGTGGACAAACTGGAGAAAGTCCAGAGAAGAGCAACAAAAATGATTAAAGGTCTAGAAAGCATGACTTATGAGGCAAGACTGAAAGAGCTGGGTTTGTTTAGGGTATAGAAGAGAAGACTGAGAGGGGACATGATAACAGTTTTCCAGTACATAAAATGTCATTACAGGGAGGATGAAGAAAAATTGTCCTTCTTAACCTCTGAGGCCAGGACAAGAAGTAATGGGTTTAAACTGCAGCGGGGGAGGTTTACGTTGGACATTAGGAAAAACTTCCTAACTGTCAGGGTGGTTAATCACGAATAAATTGCCTAAGGAGCTGGTGGACTCTCCATCATTGGAGATTTTTAAGAGCAGGTTACACAAATACCTGTCAGGGATGGTTTAGATATTAGTCCTGCCATGAGGGCAGGGGACTGGACTAGACGACCTATCGAGGTCCCTTCCAGCCCTATGATTCTATGACTGTCACACCTTTCAGACTAGCAGTCCACATAGTCTAATATCTTAATGGGTCACCTCACCAGGCACTGCCTCAGAGGAATGTGTAAGAAATCCTGTATTCATGAATGCAAGGTGGACAATTAAAGGCCTCTAAGTGACAGATGATCATCTCCACCTCATTCATTTAGGCTGAGATGCTTAGCCTAAGTGAGTTAGGAACTCACAACCATTTAACATCAACATTTGGGTGCCTAACTCCCTCAGACAGCTTTAGAAAAATCCTCCCCTTATGCTTAGAAGCATGAGGGTTTATATCTCTTATCTATTTACTTGCACCTTATTTAACATAACAGAGGAATTTCTCAGCCATATAAAACTACCATGCTTGTTAGAAACCTGCTGAGTTCTTGACCTAATTCCACTTTGGGGCAATGGTTTTATAGGAGTATTATGAGTTGTATAAGGAAATATTTCCTTTTATATTACTTTATACATCGGTTTCCTTTCAATTTCACTACTTGTTCCCCTGATTTCTATTAAATGGTAAAAAAGTGCATCCAAGTTGCCTTGTCTAGATCATTCATTATTTAATGTATCTTTGTCATACCCCTTTTTAATAATCTCCTCTCTATACTAAACAGGCCTGCACATTTCAATTTCTCCTCCCATGGAAATCTTTTCTTGGCTCTATTAATTGATTTCCCATACCTGTTGGCTTCTTCTATATTAGCTCCATCTTTTAAGAGGTCGGGTGATTACCGTGGAAATGCAGTATGTCAGAGGAGGACACTTAGATATTGACATTGGATAAGATTCTGAAAGGTCTATAATAAAATTAAATGTTCAGCTCCAGTTGACTTTCAGTGGGATGTTAGGGGCCTTTGAAATTCCCAGCCATTATGTTATTTTCAGTATTATTTTTATCAGCATACTCCTTGGGTCAAGTGGTTATGGCTGCACATGCAGTATGTCATGGGGGTTGAAGTTCCAGTTTCTTGTGCTCCCATTCTCTTCTGTAGCCTGTGCTTTCTGGTTGGACTACATCTCCCCTGATACACCATTTTCTTCTCTGTTTGTAAGGAGAGGGTGTGTATCATAAGACTTTGTGGCCATAGTACAATGTGGAACAATTAAACACTCAGAGAGTCCATCCCTTAGAGTGGAATGGGGGTGTAGGATCATAGAAGATGAGGGTTGGAGGGGACCTCAGGCAGTCATCTATTCACACTCCCTGCTCAAGCAGGACCAACCACAACTAAATTATCCCAGCTAGGGCTTTGTCAACCCATGCCTTAAAACCTTCTAAGGATGGAGATTTCACTACCTCCCTAGGTAACCCATTCCATTGCTTCACCACCCTCCTAGGGAAATATTTTTCCCCTAATATCCAGCCTAGACCTCTCCCACTGCAACCTGAGACCATTGCTCCTTGTTCTGTCATCTGCCACTACTGAGAACAGCCTAGCTTCATTCTCCCTGAACCCTCCTTCAGGTAGTTGAAGTCCACTATCAAATCCCCCCATTCTTCTCTTCTGCAGACTAAATAAGCCCAGTTCCCTCAGCCTCTCCTTGTAAGTCATGTGCCCCAGCCCCCTAATCATTTTCACTGGACTCTCTTCAATTTGTCCACATCCTTCCTATAGCAGGTGGCCCAAAATACTGGACACAATACTCCAAATGCGGCCTCACCAGTGCTGAATAGGAAGGAATAATCACTTTCCTCGATCTGCTGGCAATGCTCCTACTAATGCAGCCCAATATGCCATTAGCCTTCTTGGCAACCAGGGCATACTGCTGACTCATATCCAGCTTCTTATCCACTGTAACCCCCAGGTCCTTTTCTGCAGAACTGCTGCTTAGCCAGTCAGTCCCCAATCCGTAACAGTTCATGGGATTCTTCTGTCCTAAGTGCAGGACTCTGCACTTGTCCTTGTTGAATCTCATCAGATTTCTTTTGGCCCAAGCCTCCAATTTGTCCTGGACAATTTCTACTGTGATGTCCCGCAAATCATCAAACTGGCCTGCACCGACACCTACTTGGCCGAGTTGCTGATGGTCTCCAACAGCGGGATGCTCATCATAGTAATGTTCATCATCCTGCTCGTTTCGTACACCGTCATCTTAGTGAAGATAAAGAAACACATCACGGATGGGAAGCGCAAGGCTCTGTCCACCTGTGGAACCAAGATCACAGTCGTGTGTTTACAGTTCATACCCTCCATCTTCATCTACGCTCGGCCCTTCTGGAAATTCCCCACGGACAAGTTGATCTCCGTCATTTTCACTGCAATCATCCCAATGTTGAACCCGATGATCTACGTGCTGAGAAATGCTGAGATGAAAATGGCCATCGGATGATTAATAAGCAGAATCCTGTCCTCAGGGAGGAAACTATAAAGACAGAATTTATCTTGATTGATCTTTTTTTCTATTTTCTAATAATTAGCCTACATGAAATTTCCGTCAGATAAATATTTTTCATTCATAATTCCTAGGAATTAGGAAAAAATGCATTGGTCAACCTCTTAGTATGAAATTTGTTATATATTCAGCTTCCAAATAAATTATTAATTCCTTATGCATTCTCATTGACCCTGATATGGGGATGTCTGCCATTTTTTCAATAGGAAGTCTTGCACATACTTTATTTCTCCATGCTGCTAATGTTGGTGGATCTATAGGTGGCTTGAATTTAGTAATCTTGAAAGGTCTGTTTATTTATTCTCCAAACATGAGGCTCACTGAACTGGTTACCAGCAATAATTGTGAATCAGTCCTTCCCTGAGTCAGTAACCAACTTTGTGCTATAATTTTTAAGATCTATAGGTGGCTTGAATTTAGTAATTTTGAATGGTCTGTTTATTTTCTTCTAAAAGGTTTTCTTACTTCTTTCTTACTTCTGTCTGATTATCTTAGGGCATTGCCAGCATATAAACAGACAGGCTGCTATGCTATTCTCCAGTGTGTTTATGACTCCATTTCTTATATATTTTCCTGAGCTTAAGTAGAGTGAATTACCATAGATGAAGTATTTGGTGACCATTTGTGTGGATAGTTACACAAATAGTTGTGGTTTTAGTCTTCCTGCAAATTTTTTCCCATTCTTCCAAGTAATATCTGGTTTTAGATTCTTTTGCTGTTTTTCCATAAATGTGCTCTTGGCTTCTAGTTATGTCAGTAACCATTCATTGTACTTGAGGGTCTCACTCTATTTCAGGGATTCCCCCCAGCTTCCTCCATCTCCCCTCCATAAGGGGTTCTGTGTGCCCTCATTATGTCCTCCTTTGATACCAAGGGTCCCCTTCCTTCCCCCATAGCAGTGGTTCTGTGCGTCCCTTCCGGAGAGACCCCCTGATAGAGCGAGAGAGAGACGGGGTGTCCCTCGGCTGGGCCCCCC
>ML675620.1:2898039-2912832 GCA_007922155.1 Mesoclemmys tuberculata
GCCTAAATCCCGGCTGGTTATGGGTTACGGTTATGGATACGGCTGAACGATAACACCAAACTTGTATCAGAACCTGACACTGTCTTCATTTCTCTCCTTTCCCATTCAAGTAAAGCCCTACAACTGGTACACTGGAATTACTCTCCCCGTCTGTGGTCTGAATTCTTTACATAAAATGCCAAGTTGATCTGAAAGCCAGAGTCTCTGGGCCTTCTTCTGCAGACTCACCAGCCCGTTATGTCCCTTCATCCCCAACCTCTCCCTCCTGTGGGTCCCACTCACCAGTAGCGTCATCACCTGCTGCTATATGCCTCATGCTGCCTGTTGTCACATAGTGAGGACCACCTTTTACAAAAGCATGTTAATGACGAAGCCCTGTGTAGAAGGGCACCTCGGCCGGCCCCCAGACTGGGAGCCGAGGGAGGGACTGCTGGGAGCCGAGCAGTAGACCAGCAGGGCGAGGCACCCAGTAAATCTGCCCGGCAACAAACCGGGATTGGGCCAGCACGCCAGGCCGCCTGTCAACCCCGCAGGTCAGGCCGGATAGGCCCGCCGGCGACGGCCAATCCGGCCCCGGGAGGCGGGACTTCCCCAGGAAGGGGAAGGATAAAATCTCAGCCCCAGAGCTCAGTAAGAGAGAGGCAGCAGTGGGAAGCAGACCTGCTGCTCTGGGCTCCGGCCGGGGAAGAGAAGGTCTGCCGCCCCGGGCCGAAGCCCCGCCGGTCCCGGGACACATACCGGGAGTGGGTCGGCCCTCCCGCCGCTGGAGACTGGGACTGGCCGACGGGCCCTAAGAGGCGGCCGCCCCTCCCTGCAACCCCAGCTGGGCCCGAGGAACCAGACCCGTCCTGGTGGGTCAAACCGCCCGAGGCCGGGCCAGACCTTGAGGAGCTGCCCGAGGAGTTACCGGCGGCTGCTCCCCCGGAAGCTGGACCGGACCTCGAGGAGTTGCCAGAGGCCAGGTTCCCCAGCGAGCATGTGGACCTAGAGGAGCTGCCGGACGCTGAGGACTTGCCCCCGCTGCCGCCTCCGGACGCCGACGGGTGGGTGAGCTAGCCGTGGGCCGTGCACCCCGCCCCCGGGTTGCTCGGGGTCAGCTCCTGGGAGGACGGAGAGGAAGTGGCCCAGGGGCAGCCAGGCCTACTGGCCAGAGAAGGGGCACAGGCCCCGCGGCATGTTGCGGCCGGATCCCCGCCGCACCAGTGGTACTGACGGTGCCACTGGTAGGGCCCTGGGCTGGGACGCAGTGGAGACGGGTGGGCCTGCGTCCCCCTCCCCCCTCCTATACCCGCACTTGCCCCTGCGAGTGAGAGAGGGAGAGTCCTGACCCGCCGGCCAGACAGCTGGGAGACACCCGTCTCAGCCTGCCCTGCTGCCCCGGGAGCAGGCCTCATAGACTGGTTTGGTTGCCTGCCCTGCTGCCCCGGGAGCAGGCCACTAGACTGCTTTGTAGCCTGCCTGTCCTTGCCCAAGGGACCGGGCGATTGAACTGCGTTGTTTGCCTGCCCTGGTGCCCAGGGACAAGGCCACTAGACTGCTTTGTTTGCCTGCCCTGCTGCCCAGGCACCAGGCCACTAGACTGCGTTGTTTGCCTGCCCTGCTGCCCAGGGACCAGGCCACTGAGACGGCGTGCTCGCCCGCCCTGCCAAAGGGCCGGGGCGAAGGACTCTTTGCTCGCCCGCCCTGCCAGAGGGCCGGGTCTAGAGGCAGGCCAGCCACTAATTCCCCATCTTTCTAGGAAGAGGCCAAGATCTTCCCCAGCGGCTGGGCCCTCCGGAGGGGCCGCCGCACACGAGCGGCATAACCGCCGTCCAACACCCTGGTCTACACTTACTTGGAAATTCATCGGCTGTCAATGGGAGTTACGCAAGCCACAAAGAGTAACTCCTGTAGAGAGCTGTGCTTCCCTTCTGCACGCCTTCTTCACTGCATTGTGCCGATAGATTTACTGTGTCACCTTCCTGATCGATTGAGAGAGTCTACACTGACCACTCAATCAATCCAGAAAGATTGATCTGACCGTGGCAGCTTTGCTGCCATCAATATAGACCCTTAGAGAATCAGGGTCCCATTTTCAAAAGTGACTTGTGCAGTTGTAAAGGAAAATCCTGGGTGCCATGGATTTCAATGGATTTGAAGCGCCTGCCTGCTTTCAATAATCTCCCTTATGCACCTAAATACCTATAAATATCTGGGCATTTTATATTTATATGTGCCAAAGTCACTTTTGAAAATGAGATTTAGGTACCTAAATCACTTGGGAGGTTGATAATTTTACCCATTGGCAGTAAGTGGGGGAATATGTGTGTGATGTGTGTGTTTATATGAAAGCAAAAGAGAGAGAGAATGTATAGCCAGACAATGAATAGCCACATCTACCCTAGAAAAGCTTTCCCGATATTGCAATACAAATAAACTCTCCCAGTGTATATGTGCTAGTAGTTCTGCTGGTATAGTTTATATTGGTTCTCTGAGAAACTTTTAACCAATTTAACCATAATTACACTAATGGTTTTACTGGTACAGAAATGTAAAAAAAAAAAAAACCACACTTCCTAACTGACAAGGCTCTGCTGGTGAAAGTTTCTAGTGTAGGTCTGGCTTATGTGTTTCTTTTTGTGAGATTACATTGTAAATAATGAGTTTTACAGGCCTTTGTGCATCCTTTGGTACCTACCTACATGATGCAAATGTCCAATATGTCTTTGTTACTGAAAAATAGTGTGTGAGTTTGTGTGATTGTCAGAGTGTGTTCCGGGAAGGGAGTGTGTTTCTGAGTGTGCATTACTGTGCGTATCTGTGAATATACAACATTGTGTGTTTATTAGTGAAAAGTATTGTGTAACTGCATGTGTATTGTGAATATGCATTATTGTGTCTGTGTTTCTATTTTGTCTGCATGTTTCCATGTGTATGTGTGTTTATGGGCAAAGAACATGAATGTATAACTGTCATTGGCCATATCCTGAAAATTAAGATACCTCAACTGGAATGAAAGGCCCATATCCTCAGTGGGAGAAAATATCCCAAACTAAACTCAACTCACTGTAACTGGATGAGGGCGTGGCCCTTAGTTTTTAGTCTTTGCCTCTGGGTATCTCTTAGTGACCAACTTCAAGCAGCCATAGCACCCTGGGTTGTGGGTTCCTCTAGCAGCTGCATCCAAAAAGCTGCTGATGCAATGCAGGGGGAAAAAGACCCAACAGCTCTGCGCTCCACCAAAGGTGATTATGTGTGGTTAATGAAGGAACAGGCTACTGCAGGCCTGCGGAGAGTCTGGTAACACTAGCAATGTGCCCGTGTTAAAAATTCCTGTTTTATTCTGCAAACACCTGGGGAAATGTTTTGGACCTCAGCCCTGTCTTGTTTTTTTCCAGGGATTCTGCCATCCCATGAGATCCAGGGTGGGTGCTTTTCCCCCTGTTGGGGATTAGGCTCTGCTAGGGCAGGTTGTCAGAGCAGTTTGCTCCAGAGGTGAGATCAGAGCTGGGCTCACAATCCTGGAGACTGGATTCAGCTATTTAGCCCCCGAGCAGGGACATCCTGGGCTGTGATCTTGTCTGAAGCCTGCATAAGCCAGGGTCAGTGCTACAACTGGGAGGGATTTTCTGTCTCTGATCCCATTCAGTCCTTTGTCTCTCACCCAAGCCTGGCCAAGGAGGGGATCCAGAAGTGCCACTCTGTGGAGTGGATCCCGATCTGCCAGGAATTGCGGAGAGACTCAGAAAATCCAGAGAAAGGACATGGAAACTGCTGCTGGATAGCACAGCGACGGGGGGCAGGAGAGAGAGGTGAACAAAGAATCCTGGTGCTGGAGAATCAATTGCATCGCAAGCTGAGAAAAAATCCACGATCACCACCACGGTAAATATTCTCTTTCAATTAAATATCTGCAGATATTTATATACAGGCAACTTTAATCATAGAAATTTGAGTTGCAATTCCTAGAAGCATAGTATAGTAGGACTGGAAGGGACCTCAATAGGTCGCGTAGTCCAGTCCCCTGCATTGATGGCAGGACTAAGTATTACCTAGACTATTCCTGACCGGTGTTTATCTAACCTGCTCTTCAAAATCTCCAACGATGCAAATTGCAAAATCTCCCTAGACAATTTTTTCAAGTGCTTTACCACCCCAAGAGTTAGGAAGCTTTTTCTTAATGTCCAACCTTGCTGCAATTTAAGCCCATTGTTTCTTTTTCTATCCTCAATTTTTCTCCCTCCTCCTTGCAACAACTTTTATGTGCTTGAAACCTGTTGTCATGTCCCCCCTCAGTCTTCTCTTCTGCAGACTAAACCATCCCAGTTTTTTCAACCTTTCCTCATAGGTCATGTTTTCTAGACATTTAATCCTCTTTGTTGCTCTGCTCTCAACTTTCTCCAAATTGTCCACATCTTTCCTGAAATTTGGTGCCCAAGATTGGACACAATACTGTAGCTGAGGCCATATTGGGGCAAAATTGCTTCTTTGTTTTTGCTTGCAACTCTCTCACTACTATCTTCCAGAATGATGTTTCTTTTTTTGGAATTATGTTATATTGTTGACTCATGTGTTGCTTGAGATCCACTCTAACCCACAGATCCCTTCCTCGGCAGTCCTTTTCCATTTTGTATGTGTGCAACTGATTGTTCCTTCCTAAGCGTCATTATTCAGTTTCATCCTACTTACTCCAGACCACTTCTTCATTTTGTCAAGATCATTTTGAACTTTAATCTTATCCTGCAAAGCACTTGCAACCCCTGCCAGCTTGGTATAGTCCATAAAATTTATAAATGCACTCTTTGTGCCATTATCTAAATCACTGATGAAGATATTGAACAGAACAAGACCCAGAACTGATCCCGGTGGGACCCCACCGGATATGCCCTTCCGACTAGACTGTGAACCGCTGATAACTACTCTCTGGGAATGTTTTTCCAATCAGTTATGCACCCCCCTAGCTCCATCTAGCTTATAGTATCTCCATCCAAGTGCAACTCTTTAAGTCTTTTATTATCAGACATGTACAGCCTGTCAGAGTTTTTTGAGCAGAAAAAATGACATCACTGATAGTGGGGAAAACCAAAAATATTAGGTCTTTTACAAACTGAGAACCAATTTCAAGTACAAAATTTGAAAACTTATTTTGATAATAAGAATAATGTATTTTTTCAGTTTTGCTAAATATATTGTTTGTTTGTTTTTAGGGAAGCAGAGATTTTCCATGAACATTTGTTCAGTTGAAAACCCAATTTTCCTTGAAGGTAAATTAAACAGAAATTGTCTGACTGTTGCTAATTTGAAATTTAGCTTTAAGTCAGGGTGGAGAAAGGGAATATTGTCCAATTACAACACAATTTCAAACCAATTGCTCTGTTGCAACCATTCTTATTTCTGTTCTGAAAGGGTAGGTACAGGATAAAACTGAGTAAGTAGCAACATTGATACCCAGAGAATATGTTTCAAACGTACGAATTCCTTTAAACTGATGCACAGCCCAGTCAAAATTGGACTAGAACCCAGATCCCCTGCTTAAGAGCTAAATCTTCTGTCCCACTCAGTTCCCAGCTAAACAAAAATGCTGTTGACAGGTGCACACAACATATGTGTAGTAAGACACAGTCTATTCCCAAATGAGGTCACAGTCCAAGGAAAGAAGGCAGACAAATGGTCTTTTGGGAAACAGAGGCACAGAGCGGGGAAGTAACTTACTTAAGGTCAAACAGAAGATCAGTGGCAGAGCCAAGAATACAAAACAAGTCTCCTGATGACCACTGAGCCACACGTCACAGGCAATAAAGCCAGAGAGGTAAAGGGAAAGGCATAGCAGTAACTTATTTGACATTGAATTTCCCAGTCAGTGACAGTCGTGCTGTGTTCATATTTCAGTTCCATGCCCAAGTTCTGAACCTGTTGTTGTTCACAGCAGAGGGTTAGAATTGTTGTGCTTTTTTCCATCCTAATGCACTTTGTCAAGCCATATTTAGGGCCAGATCCTAAGATGGTGTAAAATGAAGGGGCTGTACGGGGTTTAAGGGAGTTAATCCTATTTACACGAGTGTGATAATGCACTTGTCTGATTGGAAGAGGCGCAGGACAATTGCAGTTGTAATCAGTAGAAGTGACAAGAGATGGGTACCTCTGACATTCACATCACAAGCTGTTATGAGGAGAATCTGGTTTAGTCCCCTTCTTTCTCTGATCATGACCATTGCAATCACCCTTCTCTCCCTAGTCATCACACTATCTGTTGAGAAGAAAATGTCCAACCGAACCACTGTGATCGAGTTCCTTCTCCTGGGATTCTCTGAGGTGCGGGAGCTGCAGCTTTTACACTTTATGATGTTTCTAGTGCTTTACCTCGCAGCCCTGATGGGGAACCTTCTCATCATCACAGCCATAGCCCTCGACCACCATCTTCACACCCCCATGTGCTTCTTCCTGATAAATCTGTCGATCCTAGACCTGGGCTTTGTCTCTGTCACTATCCCCAAGTCCATGGTCAATTCCCTCATGAACACCAGGTCCATTTCTTATTCTGGATGTGTCGCCCAAGTCTTTTTTTTCTTATTCTTTGTTTCAGCAAATTTTGCCATATTGACCATCATGGCTTACGACCGATACGTGGCCATCTGCCAACCACTGCACTATGAGATGGTGATGAACAGGGGAGCTTGTGTCCAAATGGCCACCGGTGCCTGGATCAGTGGCATTCTCAACGCTGTGCTGCACACCGGGAGCACTTTCACAGTCTCCTTGTGTGGAGGCAACACAGTGGATCAGTTTTTCTGTGAAGTCCCCCAGCTCCTCAAGTTGGCCTGCTCTGACTCTTACCTCACTGAAGTTGGAGTTATTGTCTTTAATCTGTGCATAGTTTTCAGCTGCTTTGTTTTCATAACTATGTCGTATGTTCAGATCTTCACCAAGGTGCTGAGAATCCCCTCTGAGCAGGGCCGACATAAAGCCTTCTCCACCTGCCTCCCTCACCTCACTGTGCTCTCCTTGTTACTTTGCACTTCCTCCTTCGCCTACCTGAAACCCACGTCCACCTCAACCACAGCTTTGGATCTCGTGGTGACTGCTCTGTATTCTATGGTGCCTTCCTTGATGAACCCCTTCATTTACAGCATGAGGAACAAGGAGATCAAAGCTGCTTTGAGGAAAATGATTGGCTGCAGGTTATGCACTAAGAGTTAAATATCCATGTTTGTGCTTTGATGGTGTTTTCATTCTCTTTAGCTTCATAAATAAAATCAACTGTCTCCATAAGAAAACAGCGCGTATTCCTTTATACACCGTGAGATATTTTCACTGGGAAAAAGCCAGACTCCACTCCAGTCAGTATATTTACTATACATTTAAACTAGTGTAAATAAGATAAAGATCTGCCTATCTATTCATCTCTCAGTTACCCATGACCATTCAATCTGAGCACTTCGCAGATATAGATAAGTGGATTTAATGGAATCTGTAACTTCTCTCCTTTCTTTGGCATCCAAAGCTTGTGGTATAGTGGTTTTTCATTTGCCTCTGTGACAGAGTGGGCTATGGTGTAAGAAGGGGATGAGAGAGGGGCATCTTTAAACTCAAACCTTCAAACCCCTCTAACCTCTGCTGTTGACTCCCCTTTAATATAACCATTGCAGTTACTACGCACTCATTAATCAATGATATAGCAGCACTAATATTTACAAGCAGATGCTGTCCGAATACCTCTGATAAGAATCCACCCAGATAGTGGGTCATCCCTATTTATCAGATCTTAAATGTGCCGCATGTATGAGGGAACTCAGGGACACTCAGCCCCCCAATACCTTCGAGGGCTTCCCCTCAGGAAGTTGGTTCAGCCATTGACTCTCATCAGCACGTAGTCTTGGAGTATGAGAATTTTAGGTCAGAAAGATGCTTATTTGATTTGTCATCTATTAGAGCTTTAAGGGCATACTGGAGGGCTCAATTCCACAGTATCCAGCACGGGATCGATCATCCCATGGCTTCGCTTTCGGCCACACCCTTTGTTATCTCCCTCACGGCAGGATCACCTTCCTTTCTCCCTTGATTGTGGTGATCAGAACTGCCTAGTTTTTTCCCCTCTATACAGCACATTCCCTTTGTGCTTATCAGGGACGGGTTAGCTCATTAGTAAATGAGCTTTTTGTAATTTCTGTAACAGTGCCTCCTTCGTCATGGCTGGTAAATTCAGAGTATCCAAAGCAACTTTTATTTGCGGACGTAGCCTTTCTATGAAATGAGTTGGAAAGTGCGTCCATGAGGTCTTGACCTTCCTCCTCATGCCCCAAGGCCTGCCAGAGGATCTATTTACATGTAAATAAGCATTGGGGCATTCATAGAATCATAGAATATTAGAGTTGGAAGGGACCTCAGGAGGTCATCTAGTCCAACCCATTGCTCAAAGCAGGACCATCCTCAGCTAAATAATATCCTCTGGGGCTTGCCACTCCATAAGAAAGCACCCCATAATATGCTTGTCAGGATTTATTACCTTAAAGTCATTATTTGTGAGTTCTCTTTTGTGCTTTTGGTTTTTTTGGTACATAGTTATAGGACGTTTGAAGAAGGTTTTTAATGCTTCACTTTTTAAGACCAAGACATAATTATAATTTAATTTAAAGCTATATTTTATCTAAGGCACTGTGAGAAGCTGTGGAAAGCAGGCAACCATGTTATTGGGGGTAATATTCTGTAAAGCCCTTTATAGTGCCTGCCCTTGTTTAGGTTTGAATATTTTATTTACTGCAGCGGTAGGGTGACTGGTGCCTTTGGGGTTTTTCCTAATAGTTTTTGTTTTAGTTTTTATAAGCACAAGAGCCCTGGGATCAGTAACCCCCAGTGTAACTTTCCCACCCATCGGCTTTACTATTTGCCTGAGAGGAATGTAGGGAGAAGGACGTCCCATGCCCTGATCTGTCTGGTTCTTTTTCCAGACAGCCTCTGCACAACAGAGAGCGACAAATTAAATTCCTGCATACCAGAACTTTTTGTGTAATTATAATCTCCATCTGCCTTTCAAGATATGGGCTGGTTTTTTTTTTAACTTTTTTTTTTTTTTTGCATTGTGTGGAGAGTTAGAAAGCAACGGAGCCTGAGTGAGACAGTGAGACACTGAAGATACATATTTTATTTTTTAGTTTTTCTATCTGACTTTGGCATGCCATTGTTTATGCAGCTTTTGGGGTTTTTTGATTAGCTTTTTTACCAGGGATTTTAGAAACTAAAACAAGGCCCTGTAAAGCAGGGAAGTTTTTTTTTTTTAACAACTGGGCTTTGACCCTTTATAATGATGCCTAATATTCACCCCACTGAAGTCACTGGGATAGCTGGTCGCTTTAAAGGGGTCAGGATTTGGTCAATGGTCAGTACACAGAAGGATCCAAATGTGGCTAAAGGCACCTGGAGAAAGGGAGTGAAATAGGAATGTAAGGTGGAAATTCCCCTCTCTTCTAGGCCATGGAAAATGCGGAGTAGCTCTACTGACATCTCCGGTTTAACTCTGATGATGCTCTTGGTGAAAGAGGCTGGATTAAATTCAGTAAAGGTTGTACTGACTTTGAGCTGGTCTATACTTACCTCCGAGATTCAGTGGTAGTCAACGGGAGATACACAAGCAATGTAAAAAACTTGCGTAACTAACGTTGACTCCACTGCTTCTGTTCTGCCCGCTGTCCATACTGTGCTGTCACTATAGACCTAGCCTCGGTAATGAAAGAGTTGCCTGGGCTTTAGCAATTGCGTGCAGACTCATCCAATTTTTTGACTTTCATAACTGACTAAGTAAGCCCAGAGCTGCCAATGCTATGAACTGCTAAACTTAGAAGTGCCAGGGCTGAATAAGGGAACTTAAGTTTTGGAATAGGCTGCCACAGGAGGTTGTGAAATCTCCATCATTGGAAGTTTGAAAGAACAACTTGGACAAACACCCATCACGGATGGTCGAGGTTTACATGGCCCCGGTTCTGTGCAGGGGGCTGGACCTGATACCTTCTTGTGGTTCTTTCAATCCTACATTTCTATGAAGCTGTAACTGATATAAATACTGGTGAATATTTCTCGTCTGGAGCTGTTCTGTTCTGTCCGTGGTGGACAAGTGCCATTACCACCCACCATTCCATGTAGATCTGGTCACATCCCAGATGTAGAAGGATCACAGAATTTGGCTGATTGTTCCTAATATTATTATTCTTTATGCACATGGCTGTATACACTAAATATCTGATCGATAACAGGAGTGTATATGATTAGACATACAGACAGACTGACCTCCTCCAAGCACAGAAGCTCATCTTGTCATGATAGATAGATAGATAGATAGATAGATAGATAGATAGATAGATAGATAGATAGATAGATAGATAGATAGATAGATAGATAGCTGGGTGTGTATGGGGAATAGATAGTTAGAGCGAGTGACCGAGCTATGGATGGATGGCTTGATACAGGAAGGGAGGGAGGGATAGAGAGAGGGAGGGAGGGAAGGAGGGATGGAACGAGGGAAGGAATTATGGGTAGATGGGTGGAGGGAGCTATGGACAAAGGGAGCCATGGAGGGGACAGACGGAGACATAGAAGGAGCTCTGGATGGATGGCTAGAGCTGTGATTCATGGCAGAGTCACTGGCACCAGGAAGCACGAGAGGTGAATTCCTCTGTCTACACAAAGCCTGATAAATGGCGTCCCCCGATAGCCCTGCAGGGCAGCAATTTGACACCCTTCTCCCAGTTAACAGATGGGGAAAGCAAAAGCAGCTGCCCCAGGTCATTTGGAGTGGAGCTGGGAGCAGGAGTCCAGAATCCCAGGCAGACAGTTCTCTGGCTGGATTCCTGGCCCCAGATGCCAATGGCCACCTTTCTGTTGAAGTCCCTGGGCTTTGGGTCATAGCCAAGGCTTCCAGGGATTTAGCACGAGGGACTTATTGTCTCCTGCCAGCCCAGGACCAGCTGGAGAATTGGACCCTGTGGATCACTGCATTTTTCATGTAATACTGACTCCTGGGGAGAGAACAACTGGGCTAGAGATTTTATAAGATGGAGGCAAAATCAGCCACACCACACGGGGTGTCCCAGCTACAAATCAGTCCCTGGTGGAGTTACACACATGCCAGCCAGGCATTGGAAGGAGAGCAAAATGTCCCTGGCAAAAGAAACAAAAGAATTAAAATGCCAGGCTTTCCCTCCCTGATGTGGTGGAAGCCTGTCTGAGACACAAAGCTTGGCTGGCTGATCTTTATAGTTTCATGACCTGCAGCTAGAAGATCAGAGCTCATCCCAGGTGTTAGGGCAGGAGCACAGGATCAAAAAGAAACACCTTGGATTGGTGGGAAAATCTGACCAATCAGCAGGGCTTTCTTAGAGCCAATCAGAGTTGGGAAAGCTGACCAAGCAGGAACAGTGGACTTTTGCCACCTAGCCAGCACTCAGTTTCCAACCAGGTCCTCCAGTTGGCAATATAAGATGTGGTTCCCCATTTAGGAGACAGCAGTACAGCTTGTTGGTGCCGAAGAGGGGTTATGAGAGGTTGTGCTGCCATGAATGTGTTTGTCCACCAGTTAAAAGGTGGTTTTCATACTTGAGAGATAAACTAGGTAGCTAAATTACTGAATGTTTCGATCAGCAATTTTTGGCATTTGAATTGCAGAGAGAAGACGGTCAGCTGAAAATGAGGTTAATTTATTTAACTGCTCCTCCAATGCAGAATTTTCAAGCTGTTAAATCACTAAAAGGTGTGCTAAATAATATGTAGTTCATCTGTGCGTATCAGGCTAAAATGCTGAGCTAAATGAGCTTAGTGCTGCTTGCTTAAGCATAAAATCTCTTATGCATTGGCAACCCTCAGACTATTTTATGTCAGCTTGGTGTCAGTCTGATAGACCCTGTGTTCAGACTCTGACCCTGGTTTCCACTGACAAAATTCAAGCGGGTGCCCTCTATAGGAGAAAAGCCCCGTTTCTCATCCTTCTCTCCTTCTGAGCTCTTCAATCTGCATGAGCTGGGGCTTCATCAGAGATCATTCCTGGTGTTAGGGCAGGAGCCCATGATCAAAAAGGAACGCCTTGGATTGGTGGAAAAGATGACCAATCAGCAAGGTTTTCTCACAGTCAATCTCAGTTGGCAATTCTGACCAATCAGGAACAGTGGAATTTTCCCTCCTAGCCAAGCAGTCAGTTCCCAACCAGGTCCTCCCGCTGGTACTATAGGATTGCCCGCCTGCCAGACAATAGTTCAGACTGTTGATGTAGAATAAAAAGCATTTTGTGAGGGCTGTAGTGTTCAGAAAACGTATGAGCAGCCGTTGAAAGGGGGACCTGGAGATTGAGAGCTCACTTTTGAGCTTTAATCAGTGCGCACTTAGCGGCTGTATCAGTTTCTGCTGCTTGAGTGTGAGGGAGAAGGTCCCCAACTGAAAACAACATGGGACTGCAGTCATGTAAGTGCTAGTTTTCCCAATGCACCCCTCATAAGCTGTTAAATCAGTAAGAGGTGCATTAAGTGATGTAGACCTTTGTTGTATCCATCAGGTTAAGACTGTGGGCTGACTCAGCTTAGAGGTACTTACTTAAGCTAAAATTACTGCTCATACATCATCAGTAACCCCCACACTGTTCCGGACCAGCTTGGTGTAAGCTTGGTAGATCTTGTGTTGGGACTGTGACCTGTCTGTGCCTAGGGTAGCTATCATCTGAAAATGCCAAGGTCAGGGCAAGCTGTAAAAGGAGAGCAGATTCCCCCTGCGCTGGTGGGTGACACCAAAGTCAACCTCCCCAACTAGGCACAAACAATGCTTCTGATTCCCCACACTGGTGATCAAGAAGCTAACACAAAAATAGACACAGCCCCTTTTACTACATTTCAGTCTCTGGCTCCCAATCAGCCTCTAGGGCCAGTAAGGAAGTAAGTTATTCACAACTCTGTGCTCTTTATCAAAAAGGTGTCTCCTGACCCCAAAAGGTCAGCCACAGGACCAGACCAATATAAGTCTGGATCTTACCCAAAATCCCACACTGCCACCCAATCCTTTAGTAACTAACACTAAAGGTTTATTATAAAAGGAAAGAAAAACTGTAAAAGACGTGTGAACTGATTGAAGCAACCAGACACATACAATTGATTGGAAAGTCCATGTATATCAGGTTTCCGGTAGACTGGTGGCGTTTGCAGGCTTGTATAGTCCCTCTGGCGTACATCCAGTCCCTGGAGGGGTCTCAGTCCTTTGTTTCCCAGCTTCAGTTGTAGAGGAGTTGATCCAGAGGGATGTGAAGGCTCGTGACTGAATGGATGTGGTGCACATGCTGCTTTTGTGTCCCTTTTGTGTCCCTTGGCCTTTGCCATGCTGCTCATGACAATGTACAGGAATAAGATGGAGACAGCACAGGATCACATGAGTAAGATATCCCTGGGATATCCCTGGGATATCCCTGGCTTTGCCCCCTGGGCCCCTTGTACCTGTGAATTTCCTTAATCGGCCATAAAGCAGGCCAGTGCTGCAGCCATGCTGTCTGGGGTGCCTCCCAGAAACACAGCACAAGTGGAAATACAAATATATCAAAGATATGCGTACCTTCCAATCCGCACATAACACATGAATATCCACCCTAGCACCGTACTTAGCAAATTATAGCAAATCATCAGTCCCCTGGGGGGAGTTACACATAAGCCAACCAGGTGACCCTGGAAGGAGAGCAAAATGTCCCTGGCAAAAGAAAGAAATGTACTAAAATGCCAGGCTTTTCCTCCCAGAGGGGGTGGAAACCCGTCTGAGAGCAAACACAGAATGAGTGGGAGCTTGGCTGGCGACCCATCATAGTGTGGGGTTTAATTTGCCTCGCTTTCTGTGCCCTCATAGCAGAAATGCAGCTGCCACTGAGGTGCGGGGCTGTTTAACCAGCACACTGCACAGAGACTGCTCAACCCCTGCTGAGAGTCAGCCACTTGGGGGTCGGAGGCAGCAGCTGTTCCACAGCCGCCCGACACAGAGCGGCTCACTCAGCATGAAGGTGCAGCCACCTCTGGGGTGGGGCAGCAGCGTAACAGCTGCACCGAGCTCCTGCACAGGATCATCTGCCCATCACTGCAATGCAGCCGCCTCTGGGGAAGAGCTGCCCAGGAAACCCTCACTAGCCCCTGCCGTGCAGCCACCCCCGGGGTAGGCACAGCCCTTCTGAGCAGTGACAGCACAAAAGTGCAAATCTAGGGCTCCTCCAGCCGCTTTTGGGGGGTGTTGCAATGAGATAAGTGGCCGTGCTTCCCTTCTCCTGATGGGGCTGAGCACCTGCAACTCGTTTCACACACGCCACTGATTCCTCTAGCGCCCTCTAGCCGGGAACAGCCACACTACAACAGCCGCTGTCTCTCACTGGTTCTCACAGGGAAACCACGCGCTGGAGCCCTCTAGCGGGGAAAAACTGCACCGCAGAGGCCGCCGGCTGTCACAGGAGAACATGGAGCTGGCGCCCTCTAGCGTGACAAAAGTTGCACTGCAGCGGCCGCTGGCTATCACAGGAAATCCTCGAGCTGGCGCCCTCTAGCAGGGAAACAGCCACACTGCAGCCGCCGCTGGCTGTCACTGTGGACCCAGGAACTGGCGCCCTCTAGCAGGGAAAAGCCGAACCACAGCAGCCGCTGGCTCTCACAGGCGAACCTAGAGTTGGCGCCCTCTAGCAGGAGAAAAGGTGCACTGCGGCGGCCGGTGGCTCTCACAGGCAAAGCTGGAGTTGGCGCCCTCTAGAAGGAGAAAAGGTGCAATGCAGCCGCCACTGGCACTCACAGGAAAACCACGAGCTGGCGCCCTCTAGCGGGGAAA
>ML675620.1:2912842-2927779 GCA_007922155.1 Mesoclemmys tuberculata
GCTCTCTATTGGGGGAAAAGCCGCACTGCAGCGGTCGCTTGCTCTCACAGGCAAACCTGGAGCTGGCGCCCTCTTGTGGGAGGAAACCAGCACCGCAGCTGTCGCTGGCTCTCATAGGGAAACCACGAGCTGGCGCCATCTAGCAGAGGAACAGCCGCATCACAGCCGCCGCTGGCTCTCACAGGCGACCTACGAACTGGCGCCCTCTAGCTGAGAAACAGCGACACTGCGGCGGCCGCTGCCTCTCACAGGCAAACCTGAACCTGGCGCCCTCTAGTGGGGGAAAAGCCGCAGCGCAGCGGCTGCTTGCTCTCACAGCGAACCTGAAGTTGATGCCCTCTAGCAGGAGAAAAGGTGCAATGTAGCCGCCGCTGGCATTCACAGGAAAACCACGAGCTGGTGCCCTCTAGTGGGGAAACAGCCGCACCACAGCAGCCTCTGGCTCTCACAGGCAAACAACTGAAAAATGGCTCACTTTCCGATTTTTAACATATAATTATAAAATAACCTGATTGGAATATAAATATTGTACTTACAGTTCAGTGTATAGTCTATAGAGCCGTATAACCAAGTCATTTTAGTTTGTACTGACTTCACAAGTGCTCTTTACCTAGCCTATTGTAAAACTAGGCAAGTAGCTAGAGGAGTTGATGTACCCCGCCTATGCACTCAATGAGACCTTCTCCTGGTAGCCTGATAACTGGGTCCATGCTGTGAAATCTGAGATCTGCCGCTCCAGTGTCTTCTTACGGGACGCTAGTCTGGTTAGCTCCACCTTGGGGTCAGCCAGCCCCTGGGATTGTCTGGAAAGGATGGGAAGAAGCGGCCAGGTGTAGGGTAATAGAAACGTTAAACGTGTGTGATCATGTCCCCCTCTTGTGGTGACATTGGGAATAACAGCCCCTTCCAGGGATGGGACAGAAACCCTGGTTAAATGTGTGACCGTGTCCCCCTCTAGAGGTGCCAATGAGTATAGCATCATGTTGCTGATCTCGCAGCTGTAGTTAGTGGTATGGGGGGAGGAGTCATTTAGCAGAAGGGCTCGAGGGTGTGTTTTCAGGTCTCAGGTTCAATCCCGGAGCATGCCCTATTGTGGTAGCCGTCCCGGTAGCCTTTCCTGCCCTTTGCTGCCCCAGATCAGTCACGGGCTCATCTAGGCCGGTATCCTGTCTCCTGCTATGGCCAACGTTGGTTGCCTCAGAGGAAGCCATAACTTCTCCCACAATGCACCTCACTGAGCAATACTATCCAGTGGGGAAGGTGGCCATTCTTCCTGAACACCCCCCGCCCCGCCGTCCATCCCAACCTGCCCTGATGCCTGAAGCTTGTGTCTGGCTCTAACCTGCAGGTCCATACAGACTTCAGTGTGGACATTAACTCTCCTCCCCACCCAGCCCACAGGAGACTCCACCCCCTCGGAGGAGGGGGGAGCTCCAGAGAGCCAGCCAGGGACAAGGTTTGCAGGAGCTCCCGGTACTCCACGTACATGCTGTGGGGAGTGGGCTCTGAGCACAACAGGTACACTGCCAGGACAGAGAAAGATCCCATCAGCCAATGGAGCAAGGCAGCCCTCTCACTGCATGCTGGGAATTGTAGTCTTGATTGACCACATCCACCACTTGGGAGGGACCAAACAGGGCCAGTGCCAGGTTGGCGGCCAATGTGGTAAAGTTGCCCTCCCAGTGCATGCTGGGAATTGTAGTCACCCACCGCTACAGCCATCACATTGGGTAGACATGATAGTGCTCGGGCCAGGTTGGCAGCCAATGGAGGGGAGGCTCCTCTCACAGTGCATGCTGGGAATTGTGGTCCCTTATGGGCTGCATCCCTCAAGTCTGTAGGGTCAAGGCAATTTTTCTGGGTTCCTAAACCCACAGCCTAGCTTGCACTAACCAGCAAGCCCTCCGTGGCAAGCTCAACACAGAGGCTATGGGGCACAAGCTCCCTCCTGTCCCTATGGCAGGGATCCCCTCCACTCACCGGGTGGCCTGGCTCTTGTCATCTGGTAGGTCACCCTCAAGAAGCATACTGTGCGCATCACTTCCTGCACTAGCAGGAAGTTGTCCTCATCCTTGGGGTGACACCAGTGGGCCTGCACCAATGAGAAGGGAATTCAGGGGCTTCCGATGCCCCCCACCAGGATGCAGGCAGCGCTGCCCTAATGTGCTTCCTCCAGGTCTCCTTAAGTCCAGCGCTGGCTGTTTGTGAGCAATCCTACAATGACAAACCAGTACCTCTCACCCCCATATCTCTCTCTTCTGCTATTAAACCCCAGGAGTTTATGGTCAACCCTACAATAACAACCCAGCATCGGCTCCTCCTTCTGTGCATCTACCGCTGGCAAAGCCCAGGGGCATGGCAACCTTACAACCACCACCAGACCCAGCTCATGCCTCTGTGGATCTACTGATCGTAAATATCAGATGTTATAAGCAACCCTAGTGTTTGGCCTCCATGCCCCAAACTCCCAAGCTCTTTGTACCTGTTGCTAGCAAAGCCCAAGGCATATGATCAGCCCTACAATAACAATCCCTCCAACTCCCATCTCGGTCAATCTACTGATAGCAAAGACCATGGGTTTATAATCAAAGCTACAGTAACAACCCAGTAACAATTCAGTGACTTGTCCATGATCACAAAGGCTAGCAGGGGCAGGGTCTGGTCCTAACCCAACACCCTCTCCACTGAGCCACCCCTTTCCGTTCGGTGCACAGAGCTCACCCACTAGCTGGGGCCAGTGCTGGGGCCAGTGCAGGGGTGTCCGCCGGTGCTGGGGTGTCTGGTAGGGCATGAAGGGTGAGAGAAGGCGCAGGCCCTGCAACATGGGCTTCACCGACTCCTGCCAAGGGAGGGAAAAGCCACATTCTAGGGTGGTGGGTAGGGTTGGGTTGAATGGAGGGGTTAGTTACACTGGGTTAGATAGGTTGGGCTCGGTTGAGTTGGCTGGATAGATGGAGATGTTGGGTGGGGCTGGGCAAAACGGATGGATGAGATGGATAGGCTGAGTGGATATGTTGGGTTAGATAGGGTAGACTGCTGGGTTGGCTGGGTGATTGGACACTGGTTGGCTGGATACAATGCGTTGGATGGATATGTTGGATTGGACGGGTGGTTGGATGGATACCATGGGTTGGGCTGGGTTAGATGAATGGCTGCATTCTTGCAATGATATCATATTGTGGTAGCCCCTAAAAGCCACAGCCTTGGTGCAAGGTGCTGTACAAAGATATTGTAACATGGTGGACTGCCCCTGTAAGGACCAGGGGCCCTCTGACAGTTGGGAGGGGCCAGGGAAACCTCTTTAGGGGTCTAAGGAGAAGAATTGCAAGAAGCAGAGTGGCCCCAACCCTGGAGCAGCGAGATGAAAATAGACATGAGATCAGATAACAAAGAGGAGCAGACATCTGAAGAAGTTGACAGGCGCCTAGTGGAATTTACAATATCCCCTAAGCAGGGTAAGTGCCTAACTCCCCTTGGATGGCAACAGGACTTTGCCCTGAGCTTCAAGAAATCCCACTAGGTGCCCGTCTCCATCTTTAGATGCCAAAATCCCTCTGTAATCCGGGCCCACAGATAACACAGAAGCTGGCCTGGAGCCAGAGAATTCGTGGGGACATCCCAGGGCCTGTGGCAGGCCAGGGGTCAGACTAGAGGATAGCGATGGCTTTAAAATCAAGCAATTGATAAATTTTGCCTCTGGGCCCCTGCTTCTGAGCTGTGCAGGGCCCCAGGGAGTGAGTCCCACTATCCCTTGGCAAACAGACGTGGATAAATTGCCTCCCTGCAGCATCGCTCCTTTAACGCCAGTGCAGCTCCCCGCCAGCTACACACAGCTCATCTGCGGAGAGTGACAGATCTGAGTCTGGGTCTGTCAGGACAGTCTTAGAATGAGGAGGAAAGGATTCTCAGATTTCTGTGCCGTCAGCTTCTACATTCTGGTCTAGAGATGGATATTGATCAAAGAATCCTGGTGCTGGATGACTGGATCCATCACCTGTTGGGGGATAAATCCACAAAGACCAGTGCTGTAAGTTTGCTATTTCAATTAAATTTGTTGGGGGATCAAAATACAGGGGAAAATGAAGATGAGATATATGAATTGCTATATGAACTCATTAAGACTTTTACTCTGTTTCATCAGATACCTATTGCTGATTGGAATTTTTCCAGCCTTCAGGAAAATTTTGACTTTTGTTGAGAAACCAAAATCCTTTCCTTTTTCTTTTCAGTTTTGGCGGCTGAAAACTTTTTACTCAAAACTGGTGTTTTTTTAAAATCATAAAACCAAAAACATTTTGTTTTTGAACTTTTAGTTTCTTTTTCAAAACAATCCCATAATGTTGGAGAAAAGCAGACAGTTTCTGAGATTTTCAGGGGTGTAGACCTTTGAGTCTGTATAAAACAAAAACAACGAGAGTCCCATAGCACTTTAAAGTCTAACAAAGCAAGTGGGATGCAGCCCATGAAAGCTTATGCCTGCAGAAATTTGTTAATCATTAAAATGCTACAGGAATCTCATTGTTTTTATTCTGACATTTGTTGTCATTCTTTAACTGAAAACTCAATCTCCATTAAGAACTATGCAACTGAAAATTTCCACCCAGCCTTAAACTTTAAATAAAATTGGGGAACATTAAGATTTCTTGATTTCAAACCCATTTATCTATTGCATCTGTGTGATTTCTCTTTCAAAGGGACAGTTGCCAGGAGCTAAGAACTGAATAACTAGTAAAATTGATAGAGCATAGAGAATATTTTATATGGACTAGCCCCTTTAAATGCTGTGTTAGAGTTGAACCAAGCAACAAACACCTGTCTATCCTGACCCCTTTCAAGGACAAATAGGAGCTCATACGGAACGGAATTACCTCTTGGCTGAACTCCAGAGTGTTCCTGGCTGAGCATAAATGGGTATGCAGAATGAACACATAACGAGACATGAGGTGATGTTTCCAAAGATATTTAAGCACCTAGTGAGGTTATCAGAAGCACCTAGGAGCGTTCACGTGCTGTTCGGTGCATAGATCATTCTGAAAATCCCACTGGGTCCACAATACATTTTTAAAGATGGACCAAGGCTCCTCACCGAAACATCTTGAAGTCCCAGTTGATAAGCCAGTGAAAGGGGAACAAGGTGACAAAGAGGGGAAATGACTGGCCCAAGGTCACATATCAGGTCACTGGAAACAACAAGAACAGAGCCCAAGTGTCCTGGCAACCACTGTACCACACAGCACAGAGTACACAATGCAATACAGTGGTAATGGAGGGATGGTATTGGCCCATTGTTACATGCAGGCAGAAGTGAGCAGGGATTTGGTGCTATAAATCAGTTGGGAAGCAGGCAGCAGGCCGTCTAGGCACAGATCTGGGAGGAGAAAAGCGGCCACTTCTCATGCTGGAGGAGTCCATATCATATTGCCCTGCAGCATGGGAATCAGGCTATGCCAGGGTTTTACTCTATCAGCTTCATGGCCAAGGGATGAGGCTGGTGATGGTCATGACAGAAGGCCCTTCTTTGTGAGGATTGTTGGGTTTGGCTTCTACTTTGCTACTTCCTTAACTCTGCATTTTAACAAGTTGCAGTCAGGTAACAAAGCCCTATTGATTTTAAAGAAGCCGATCCCATTGATACCCGTGTGATAACGTGATTGATGGATTGACAAGTTGAGGTGCACTAATGACACCTAGTCACTGTAATTGATGAGTGCTGTGCACCTTTGACATTCACACCATCAGACATCAGGGAAAGGGAAATCAGGGCCATTCCCTTTGTTGCTCTGATCCTAACCATTGCCCTTTGCATTCCCTCCACAGCCATCACATCATAGACAGAGGAAAAAAATGTCCAACCAAACCACCGTGACCGAGTTCCTTCTCCGAGGATTCTCCGACGTTCGGGAGTTGCAGATTTTACACTTTGTTGTATTTCTAGTGCTTTACCTGGCATCCTTGGTGGGGAACCTTCTCATCGTCACAGCCATAGCCCTTGACCATCATCTTCACACCCCCATGTACTTCTTCTTGATGAATCTGTCAATCCTAGACCTGGGCTTCATCTCTGTCACCATCCCCAAATCCATGGTCAATTCCCTCATGAACACCAGGTCCATTTCTTATTCCGGATGTGTCGCCCAAATCTTTTTTTTTTTATTCTTTATTTCAGCAAATTTTGCCATATTGACCATCATGGCTTACGACCGGTACGTCGCCATCTGCCAACCACTGCACTACAAGATAGTGATGAGCAAGGGAACTTGTGTCCAAATGGCCTCCAGTGCCTGGATCAGTGGCATTCTCAACTCTGTGCTGCACACTGGGAGCACTTTCACAGTCTCCTTTTGTGGAGGCAACACAGTGGATCAGTTCTTCTGTGAAGTCCCCCAGCTCCTCAAGTTGGCCTGCTCTGACATGTACCTCACTGAAGTTGGAGTTATTGTCTTTACTCTGTGCATAGTTTTCAGCTGCTTTGTTTTCATAGCTATGTCGTATGTTCAGATCTTCACCAAGGTGCTGAGAATCCCCTCTGAGCAGGGCCGGCATAAAGCCTTCTCCACTTGCCTTCCTCACCTCACTGTGCTCTCCTTGTTACTTTGCACTTCCTCCTTCGCCTACCTGAAACCCACGTCCACCTCAACCACAGCTTTGGATCTCGTGGTGACTGCTCTGTATTCTATGGTGCCTTCCTTGATGAACCCCTTCATTTACAGCATGAGGAACAAGGAGATCAAAGCTGCTTTGAGGAGAATGATTGGCTGCATGTTATGCACTAAGAGTTAAATATCCATGTTTGTGCCTTGATGGTGTTTTCATTCTCTTTAGATTCATAAATAAAATCAACTGTCTCCATGAGAAAACAGCACGTATTCCTTTATACACCGTGAGATATTTTCACTGGGAAATAGCCAGACACCACTCCAGTCTGTATATTTATTATACACTTAAACTAGTGTAAATGAGATAAAGATTTACCTATCTATTCATCTCTCCGTTACCCATGACCATTCAATCTGAGCACTTCGCAGATATAGATAAGTGGATTTAATGGAATCTGTAACTTCTCTCCTTTCTTTGGCATCCAAAGCTTGTGGTATAGTGGTTTTTCATTTGCCTCTGTGACAGAGCGGGCTATGGTGTAAGAAGGGGATGAGAGAGGGGCATCTTTAAACTCAAACCTTCAAACCCCTCTAACCTCTGCCATTGATTCCCCTTTAATATAACCATTTGCAGTTACTACGCACTCATTAATCAATGATATAGTAGCACCAATATTTACAAGCAGATGCTGTCCGAACACCTCTGTTCAAAATCCACCTAGATAGTGGGTCATCCTCATTTATCAGATATTAAATGTGCCACATGTATGAGGGAACTCAGGGATGCCCAGCCCCTCAATAGCTCTGGGGGCTTCCCCTCAGGAATGTGGTTCAGCCATTGACTCTCATCGACACGTAGTTTTGGAGTGTGAGAATTTTTTTTTTTTGGACAAATTAGGTCAGAAAGATGCTCATTTGATTTGCCATCAATTAGAGCTTTAAGGGCATACCGGAGGGCTCGTTTCCACAGTACCCAGCACAGGGGATCGATCATTCCACAGCTTCGCTCTCGGCCGCGCCCTCTGTTAACTCCCTCACGGCAGAACCACCTTCCTTTCTCCCTTGATTTTGGTGATCACAACAGCCTCGTTTCCTCCCCTCTGTACAGCACTTTCCCTTTGTGCTTATCAGGGATGGCTTAGCTCCCTAGTAAATGAGCTTGTTGTACTTTCTGTAACAGTGCCTCCCTCGTCATGGCTGGTAAATTCAGAGAACCCAAAGCAACTTTTACTTGCGGACGTAGCCCTTCTATGAAATGAGTTGGAAAGTGTGTCCATGAGGTCTTGACCTCCCTCCTCATGCCCCAAAGCCTGCCAGAGGCTCTATTTACCTGTAAATAAGTACTGGGGCATTCCCCGAGGCTCGCCGCTCCAGTAAATAGCGCGCCGTAATGTGCTTGCCAGGATTTATCACCTTAAAGTCATTATTTGTGACTTTTCCTTTGTGCTTTTCTGGTACATAATTACAGGACATTTGAAGAAGGTTTTTAATGCTTGACTTTTTGTCAGAGCAAGGCATAGTTATAATTTAATTCAAAACTATGTTTTGTCTAAGGCGCTGTGAGAAGCTGTGGGAAGCAGGCAACCATGTTATTAGGGGTAATATTCTGTAAAGCCCTTTATAGTGCCTGTCCTTGTTTAGGTTTGAATATTTTATTTACTGCAGTGGTAGTGTGACTGGCGCCTTTGGGGTTTTTCCTAACAGTTTTTGTTTTAGTTTTCATAAGCACAAGAGCCCTGGGATCAGTAACCCCCAGTGTATCTTTCCCACCCATCGGCTTTACTATTTGCCTGAGAGGAACGTAGGGAGAAGGACGTCCCATGCCCTGATCTGTCTAGGTTTTTTTCCAGACAGCCTCTGCACAACAGAGAGCTGACAGATTAAATTCCTGCATACCAGCACTTTTTGTGTAATTATAATCTTCATCTGCCTTTTTAGATATGGGCTGGTTTTTTTATTAACTTTTTTTTGGGGTTTTTTGCACTGCATGGAGCGTTAGAAAGCTACGGAGCCTGAGTGAGACAGTGAGACACTAAAGATTTATATTTTGTTTTTTAGTTTTTCTATATGATTTTGGCATGCCATTAATTGTTTACGCAACTTTTGGGGGTTTTTTTATTAGCTTTTTTACCAGGGATTTTAGATACTAAAATGAGCCCCTGTAAAGCACGGAAGTTTTTTTCTTAACGATTGGGCTTTGACCCTTTATAATGATGCCTAATATTCACCCCACTGAAGTCTCTGGGATAGCTGGTCACTTCAAAGGGGTCAGGATTTGGTCAATGGTCAGTACAGCAGAAGGATCCAAATGTGGCTAAAGGCACCTGGAGAAAGGGAGTGAAATAGGAATGTAAGGTGGAAATTCCCCTCTCTTCTAGGCTATGGAAAATGCGGAGTAGCTCTACTGACATCTCCGGTTTAACTCTGATGACGCTCTTGGTGAAAGAGGCTGGATTAAATTCAGTAAAGGTTGTACTGACTTTGAGCTGGTCTATACTTACCTCCGAGATTCAGTGGTAGTCAACGGGAGATACGCAAGCAATGTAAAAAACTTGCGTAACTAACGATGACTCCACTGCTTCTGTTCTGCCCGCAGTCCATACTGTGCTGTCACTATAGACCTAGCCTCGGTAATGAAAGAGTTGCCTGGGCTTTAGCAATTGCGTGCAGACTCATCCAATTTTTTGACTTTCATAACTGACTAAGTAAGCCCAGAGCTGCCAATGCTATGAACTGCCAAATTTAGAAGTGCCAGGGCTCAGTAAGGGAGCTTAAGCTCTGGAATAGGCTGCCACAGGAGGTTGTGATATCTCCATCATTGGAGATTTGAAAGAGCAAGTTGGACAAACACCCATCAGGGACAGTCAGGATTTACGTGGCCCCAATTCAGTGTGGTTCTTGTGGTTCCTTTCAGTCCTACATTTCTATGAAGCTCTCACTGATATAAATACTGGTGCAAATGTCTCGTCGGGAGTTATTCTGTTTTACCCTAGGTGGACAAGTGCCTTTACCACCCACCATCCCATGTAAATCTGCTCACAGGCCAGATGAAAAAGAATCTCAGAATTTGGCTCCTTGTTCCTATTATTATTCATTCTGCACATATTTAGCATGTTCCATTTCTTTTCTCTGCTTGGTTAAACTGTAATATTGGAACACTTCAAAAAGACGGCGCCATGATCTCACTGGGTGTAAATTGTCACAGCTCCACTGACGTCAATCGATCTCTGAGAGTTTGCACCACCTGAGGCTCGTCCCTGAACGCTCAGGATGGCGAATTCAAACCGCTCCTCCCCTGAATATTCTGTGTGCAGGCTCGGATCCAGGAAAACACTTCAGCATGTGCTTAGCTTTAACCCTGTGACTAGTCCCAGTGATGATTTGAAGCTAAACTCATGCGCTTTACTGGATCAGGGGTGGGGGCAGGCTCCAAGTTAGAGCCAAAGGCTGCATGGGACAGGGTCTTATCCAACTGCTGTCACTGCCTCCATTCCTCTCACTCCTCAGTCAAACGGCCCACTGCACCTGGGGCCCTGGGATTACTCTCCCCTCGGGTGTTCGGTTTATTAACACAGAATAAAGGTTGAAAGCCTGAATCTCCAAGCTGCCTTTTCCAGGATCACCAGGCCATTATGCCCATCCTGGGCTCCTAATTCCCTCTGCCGGGCACTGATCCCACCCAGCAGGGCAGGTCCTTCCAGCCGGGCCTCTTTTCCATCTGCTGTAGAGTGCGTCTTCCCGAGTCCTTCCTGACCCTGCGATCCCTCTGGATCCCCCGCAGGAGTCTCCTGAGAACCAGATTTCTTCTCCTCTTTAGCCTTGGATCGGTGCATCAGGCACAGCTTTCTGTCCCACAGATCTCTCTGAGCTGTGGAGTCCTGCCAGGCCGCCCCAGACCCTGGGCATCTCCAGAGAGATGTCCCATAGGTCTGATTTACCCACTGGTCCCCCTGGCTGGGATGGATCATCCCCCCTCCTGTGATGCTGGGTTCCCTAACCCAAACACAAACTGCAGCCCAAATCCTCCCTTGGGAACAGGTGACCAGGCACAGGTGTGGATGAGCTCATCTCCAGTTAAAGGGCCAGCCAGTTCTGAGACCGTAGGAATTTAAATTGGGCCTGAGACATTAAAGCACCCCATTGCCATACACTGAGAGCACCTTCAGTGGATACAGCCTGTATTCAAGACTGGGAGCCAAGAGAATCGAGTACAGAAATCACAGTCTCTTTCGGGCTCCTAAATCTCTTAGGGTTGGTTGAAAACGCCCATCCTTATCTGTAATGACAAAAGTATGTGTTAATCTCAAGGATTAGAACGTGGCCTTATCTTTGCCCGACTGTGTGTGAGAAAAACTATAGTGATTTTTTGCTTTCCCAGTGACATGCAATAATATGTACAACCCCCCTTGACTGTACTCCTTTGGGTCTGCATTATGATAAAATCTTTGAATACATGAGAACAGCCATTGACTAAAAGGTCACCTGCTATTTCTCAAAGGATTTCCAAGGAGTGCCCAGTTCCTGATTTATTGGGAGGTAATCGCTTAACTCCTGCAAGACTCTCTGAATATTCCCTTCTTAGTGAGTATAATGTGACCAGGTACGCTTAACTCTGCCCGCTTGAGACTAATCTGCAAAACACTCAATAGTGAGTAAGTAGCTGGTGTGTTGAGACCACTGCTTATCATGGTCACCTCACTGCTGTTATACTGCCGGTCCCATATCCATATATTTTCTCTCCCCTTACACACACATTATAAGCTATTTGATGAAAGGCACCATCTTGTTCTAATGGGTGCGTACAGCACCTAGCGCAGTGGTATTGGCACTTGGTGAGTCTTTAATACAAATAAACAACAGTAATTAACACACATTGTGCTGCAATCTTTAATGAGATGATCATGCCCAGTTCTCTCCCATGTTATACAGTAGAATCTGACGGGCAGTTTTCAGTCTGCTGCAGGTCAGATTAGTCAGCAAAAGCTGACACCAATGCAATGTGGCCCGAACCCGAGGTCACGTAAACCCAGTGATGTCCGTTATCATCTTACAGAACAAGCATATGGCGGTAGCCCCTAAAAACCACAGCCCTGGTTCAAGGCGCTGTACAAAGATAATGTAACAGGGTGGCCTTCTCCTTTAAGGGCTAGTGGCCCTGTGACTATTGGGAAGAGGCTAGGGATCCCTCTGAAGAGGTCTGTGGAGAAGAGCTGTAGGAAGCAGTGTGGTCCCTGCCCTGGAGCAGGGAGATGAAAATAGACAGAAGATCAGCATTACAAAGGGATGCAGGTATCTGAAGAAGTTGACAGGCACCTCGTGGAATTTACAATAGCCCCTAAGCAGGGTAAGTGCCTAACTCCCCTTGGATGGCAACAGGACTTTGCCATGAGCTTTGAGAAATCCCACTAGGTGCCCGTCCCCATCTTTAGGTGCCAAAATCCCTCTGTAATCCGGGCCCACAGATAACACAGAAGCTGGCCTGGAGCCAGGGAACTCTGGGGGAGATCCCAGGGCCTGTGACAGGCCGGGGGGGTCAGACCAGAGGATCGTAATGGCTTTAAAATCAAACAATTGATGAACTTTTGCCTCTGGGCCCCTGCTTCTGAGTTGCGCAGTGCTCAAGGGAGTGTGTCCCACTGGCCTTAGCAAACAGACGTGGATAAATTGCCTTCCCGCAGCATCGCCCCTTTAATGTCAGTGCAGCTCCCAGCCAGCTACACACAGCTCATCTGCGGTGACTGACAGATCTGAATCTGGGTCTGTCAGGACAGTCTTAGAATGAGGGGGAAAGGATTCTCAGATACCTGTGTCTTCAGCTTCTCGATTCTGGTCTAGAGATGGATATTGATCAAGGAATCTTGGTGCTGGATGACTGGATGCATCACCTCTAGGGGGAAAATCCACAAAAACCAGGACAGTAGGTTTGTTATTTTAATTAAATTTGTTGGGGGATCGAAATACAGGGGAAAATGAAGATGATAAATATGAATTGCTATATGAACTCATTAAGACTTTTACTCTCAATTTATTCAGATACCTACTGCTGATTTAAAAGTTCTAGAAGGGTAGCCGTTTTAGTCTGTATATAGCAAAAACAGCAAAAGTCCTGTAACACCTTAAAGACTATTGAATTTCTGCAGAAATTTTTTAGTCTTTAAAGCGCTACAGGACGCTCTTTGTTTCTTCTGCTCATTGGAACTTTTCCACCCTTCAGGAAAATTTTGACTCTTCATTGAGAACCCAAAATTCTTTCCTTTTTCTTTTCAGTTTTGGCAATTGAATATGTCCTGCCAAAAACTGGGTTGTTGGTTTTTTTAAATCACAAAACCAAAAACATTTTGCTTTTGTGTTTTTAAGTTTCATTACAAAAGAATGCTAAAATGTTGGAGAAAATCAGACAGATTCTGAGATTTGTTGTTGTTGTTTAGCAGAAAACTCAACTTCTCTTAAGAACAATGCAGCTGAAAATTTCCACCCAGTCTAAAACTTTAAATAAAATTGGGGAACTTTAAGATTTCTTGATTTCAAACCCATTTATTCTATTGCTTCTGTGTGATTTCTCTTTCAAAGGGATATTTGCCAGGAGCTAACAAGTGAATAACTAGTTGATCAGTGCATAGATGGTTCTGAAAATCCCACTAGGTGACACAATACATTTTAGAAGATGGACCAGGTCCCCTCACCAAAAGATCTTGAATGCCTAGTTGCTAGAGCAGAGAAAGGGAGTGGAACAGAGTCACAAAGACGGGAAATGAGTTGCCCAAGATCACGTAGTAAGTCACTGGCAGGAGCAAGAACAGAGCTCAAGACTCCAGGTAACCACTGCACCACACAGCACAGAGTAAAGAATGCAACATGGCAGTAATGGAGGGATGGTATTGGCCTATTGTTACACGCAGGCAGAAGTGCAACTGGGATTTGGGGCCGTAAATCGGTTGTGAAGTAGGCAGCAGGCCTTCTAGGCACAGAGCTGGGGGGAGAAAAAATGCCACTTCCCATGCTGGAGGAGTCCACATCATATTACCCTGCAACATGTGAATCAGGTTGTACTGGCATTTTAGTCCATCAGCTTCATGGCCAAGGGGTGAGGCTGGTGATGGTCATGACAGCCGGCCCTTTTTCGCAAGGATTGTTAGGTTTGGATTTGACTTTGTTCCACCCTTCAGTCTGTATTTTAACAAGCCACTCCTTGAGACGCACCCTCAGAGGAGGTCACATAGAAAGCTCCATTGATTTTAAAGGAGCCGATTCCATTGACGCCCGGGTGATAACACAGTTGATGGATTGTCAAGGTGGGGAGCACTAAGGACACCTACTCACTGTAACAGATGAGTGCTGTGCGCCTTTGACATTCACACCATCAGATATCAGGGAAAGGGGAATCAAGGCCATTCCTTTTGTTGCTCTGATCTTAACCATTGCCCTGCTCATTCCCTCCACAGCCACCACACAGTGGACCGAGGGGAAAATGTCCAGCCAAACCACTGTGGCCGAGTTCCTTCTGCTGGGATTTTCTGACGTTCGGGAACTGCAGGTTTTACACTTTGTGGTGTTTCTAGTGGTTTACCTGGCCTCCTTGGTGGGGAACCTTCTCATCGTCACAGCCATAGCCCGTGACCATCATCTTCACACCCCCATGTACTTCTTCCTGATAAATCTCGCGATTGTAGACCTGGGATCCATCTCTGTCATCGTCCCCAAATCCATGCTCAATTCCCTCCTGAACACCACGTCCATTCCTTATTCCGGATGTGTCGCCCAAGTCTTTTTTTTCTTATTCTTTGGTTCAGCAAATTTTGCCATATTGACTATCATGGCTTACGACCGATACGTGGCCATCTGCCAACCGCTGCACTATGAGATGGTGATGAACAGGGGAGTGTGTGTGCAAATGGCCACCAGTGCCTGGATCAGTGGCATTCTCAACTCTGCACTACACACTGGGAGCACTTTCACAATCTCCTTGTGTGAAGGCAACACGGTGGATCAGTTCTTCTGTGAAGTCCCCCAGCTCCTCAAGCTGGCCTGCTCTGAAAAGTACCTCATTGAAGTTGGAGTTATTGTCTTTAATGTGTGCTTAGTTTTAAGCTGCTCTCTTTTCATAGCTATGTCGTACGTTCGGATTTTCGCCAAGGTGCTGAGAATCCCCTCTCAGAAGGGCCGGCATAAAGCCTTCTCCACTTGCCTTCCTCACCTCACTGTGGTCTCCTTGTTATTTTGCACTGCCTCCTATGCCTACCTGAAACCCACCTCCACCTCAACCACAGCTTTGGATCTCGTGGTGACTTCTCTTTTTCTGTGGTGCCTCCCTTGATGAACCCCTTCATTTACAGCATGAGGA
>ML675620.1:2972779-2983706 GCA_007922155.1 Mesoclemmys tuberculata
AATTTATTGGTTAAGAAAAACAAGTCTCGCTGCTGCCTCTTTGACCTCCCGTATCGTATAAATTGAACCTTATTTAGTACCCATTGGTTCTGACTTAACAATGTTTTATGCTTATGGATAGGGATTAATGCTAACACCAAACTGGTATCAGAAGCTGACACTGTGTACTTTTCTCTCCTTTCCTAGTCAAATAAAGCCCCACAATTGGTGCACTGGAATTACTCTCCACTTCTGTGGTCTGAATTCTTTACGTAAAAGAACAAGTTGATCTCAAAGCCAGAATCTCTGGGCATTCTTCTGCAGACTCATCAGACCGTAATGTCCCTTCATCCCCAACCTCTCCCTCCTGGAGCTCCCACTCACCAGCAATGACATCCCCAAAAGTTGGCCAACATGGCGAGCAATCAGAAGAGCAGTTCCTTCCTGGTTTCCACAACCAGCCCTACTTCTGTTTCCTGCTGGGCTTCATGGAATTCTTCCACCTCGTTTTCATGTCGTTCAACTTCTATGTGATCATCTGAGATCTGCTGAAATACACCTCAGGTTGCTGGTTGTCACTAAGTAAGGACCACAATTTGAAAAAGCACATCAATCACTAAGGCTTGGTCTATGCTTACCTGGAAATTCGGATTCAATCAACGGGTATTATACAAGCTACACTGAGTAGATTGTGTAACTCCGATGGACCGCAGCCCTTCCATTCCGTGTGCTGCCTTCACTGCACTGCACTGACGAGGACCATGTTCCTGTTGACACAGCACTACGCCACCTGAGGGGCTGCATTAACTACATCGACTTCCTGACCAGTTGAGTGGGTCTACACTGACTGCTCAGTCGATCAGAAAGATCGCTCTGATGGGAGTGTAACTGGATGAGGACTTGGCCCTTAGTTTTTAGTCTGTGCCTCTGCGTACCTTTTAGGTATGAACACTAGGTCCATTTCTTATTCCGGATGTGTCGCACAAGTCTTTTTTTTGTATTCTTTGATTCAGCAAATTTTGCCTTACTGACCATCATGGCGTACGACCGATACGTCCCCATCTGTCAACCGCTGCACTATGAGATGGTGATGAACAGGGGAGCGTGTGTCCAAATGGCCTCCAGTGCCCGGATCAGTGGAATTCTCTACTCCGCACTGCACACAGGGAGCACTTTTACAGTCTCCTTCTGTGGAGGCAACGCTGTGGATCAGTTCTTCTGTGAAGTCCCCCAGCTTCTCAGGCTCGCCTGCTCTGATACGTATCTCACTGAAGTTGAACTTATTGTCTTTAGTATGAGCTTAGCCTTAAGCTTCTTTGTTTTCATAGCTGTGTTGTATGTTCAGATCTTCACCAAGGTGCTGAGAATCCCCTCTCAGTAGGGCCGACACTTGCCTTCCTCACCTCACTGTGCTCTCCTTGTTATTTTGCACTGCCTCCTTCGCCTACCTGAAACCCACGTCCAGCTCAGCCACAGCTTTGGATCTCGTGGTGACTGCTCTGTATTCTGTGGTGCCTTCCTTGATGAACCCCTTCATTTACAGCATGAGGAACAAGGAGATCAAAGCTGCTTTGAGAAAAATGATTGGCTGCAGGTTATTCACTAAGAGTTAAACTCTCGTTTTTGTGCTTTGATGGTGATTTCATTCTCTGTAACTGCATAAATATAATCAACTGATAAATTGTTGTCTCCAGGAAAGAACAGCCTGTAATCCATTTATACACCATTAGATATTTTCACTGGGAAATAGCCAAACACCACTCAAGTCTGTAGAGTTACTTTAAATTTAAACTAGTGTCATTAAGATGAATCTCTCTTTATTATTTGAACTCTCAATGAATATGTAAAAGCTGTACGCAGAGTATCTCTGTGAGACAAGGTGGGTAAGGTAATATCTTTTATTGGACCAACTTCTGCTGATGAGAGAGATTCGCTTTCCAGCTACACAGAACTCTGCTTTCTCAGAGCCTACCAGCTATGTGTGGCTCAAAAGATCATCTCTGTCATCTACAGAAACTGGTCCAATAAAATATTTTTCTTAACTCATGTCCTCTGTGTAAAAACTGTCAGTCTTGCTCTGGTGGAAAGAAAGTTTTGAAGAGAAACTTTTCCTGGGGTTTTCCAAAGAAAATCTAAATCATAGAATCATAGAATCATAGAAGATGAGAGTTGGAAGGGACCTCAGGAGGTATCTAGTCCAACCCCCTTCTCAAAACAGGACCAACTCCAACAAAATCATCCCAGCCAGGGCTTTGTCAAGCCAGGCCTTAAAATGCTCTAAGGATGGAGACTCCACTACTTGGCGTAATGAGACCAAATTTGGATTTCATGGAAGTCACTGGGGTTTAGCCCCCTGGCTTTAAAGTGATTAAGATTTGTCCAATAGTCTATTTACATAGATCATCCAAATGCGGCTGAAAGTTCCCTGTGGAAAGTGAGTGCGATGGAATGTAAGGGTCTGATTTCCCAACTCATCTAGGTCACCCCAACGTAGACGAGACCCACTGCAATCATCAGTTTAACACTGATGAGGTTCTGGCCTAATGTCTCTGAACTCAGTAAAGATCTAAACAGTGGTGTAAGTTACTTGACTAGGTCATTTTGTTCTAACCTGGGCGTAGGTGGAAAAGTGCCATCATGTACTCTGATTTTGTATTCCTTACACCATCACGAGTCGATCCACTCACTTACAAACTGAGAAAGGGTCTCGAGGTTGGTTTGTTAGTAGTACCAGGATACCATTGTTGTGCGTGGATGTGTACATTACATGAATGACAGAGGAAGCTTGTGACTAGATAGAGACATGGGCAGAAAGGACCATTCATCTCCTAACGCAGAATCTCATAATAACAGATTTCTGTTTGATTGTGGATTATGTTAGCTGGGTAGCTATATACCAATTATTCTATGCAAATTATTGTGCTTCTTTTCCTGTTAATGATTGTCCACATTCAGATCATGATTTTATTATAAGTACTCCATCGCTCATTTACAAAGACTTCCTCATACGGACTTGGTGTTTGAACTTTGAACTGTTTCCACTGGATACATTTTAAATATGCTCTGGTTTCCTTCTCTAAATAAATGTAATTATCACACTCAGGTTCCTAAAAAATCAAGGGGCCAATTCTCAAATGGTTTAATTTGTCTTCACTCTATTGAAGTCAATAGATCTCTGAGAATTTACACATAATTTGGACGATGTGATCCAAACACCTGTGATTATGACATTAACACTCACTTTGAGTATTGTGTGCAAAGGCTCTGATCCCACAAGCCACTTCAGCCCGTTCTTCACTTTAAATATGTGATTGGCCCCATTCAAGGTTTAAAGATGAACTCATGCTTAAATCTCGGCTGGCTATGGGTTACGGTTAAAGATAGGGCTTAAGGCTAACACCAAAATGGCACCAGGACCTGATACTGTCTCCATTTCTCTCCTTTCCCCTACAATTGTTGCACTGGAATTCCTTTAATCTTCTTTGGTCTTAATTCTTTACATAAAATACCAAGTTGATCTCATAACCAGAATCTCTGGGCCTTCTTCTGTAGACTCACCTCCTGGAGGTCCCGCTTACCAGCAACATCATCCCCAAGATGTTGACCAATATGGCAAGCAATCGGGAGACCATTTCCTTCCTAGTTTCCACAGCCAACACTTCTTCTGTTTTCTGGTGGGCTTCATGGACTCCTTCCATCTCATTGTCATGTCCTTCAGCTGCTATGTGATCATCTGAGACCTGCTGCAATACGTCTCTGGCTGGTGGTTGTCAGCAAGGGAGGACCAGCTTTTGCAAAAACACATCCATAACTAAACTCTGGTCTACACTTACTTGGAAATTCAGCAGCAGTCGATGGAAGTTATGCATGCTACGTGTGTTTTTGTTGTTGTCGTCTTGATCTGAAGCATTGAGATGACCGCGGCTGGAGATGGGAGAGTGGGTGGTGTGGACCAGGGCTTAGAGATGGCACCAAGTCAAACAATCAGATGCTCAGCTGGCTGTGTCTTGCTCCCGTGCTCCATGTCTAATTTTCCCCCAGCTCAGACTGGCAGTGACCTTGGTATTTTTCAGACTTCCTCTGCAGCTTGTGGGTGGGGGTCAGTTGCCAGGATTAGCTGGCTGTATCTTCTTTAATCCTTTCCCTGCCATCACGGGGGCCTTAGGGATTGGTGCACAGCAGTTGCTGCTCTTTTCCACCTGCAGCACATAACAATTTAGCTTCCTGATGTTTGTGATACCTCGGTCTAATTTTGGTTGCTAGGTGGTGGCCTCAGTATACAGATGCTGAGACTAGATGATCTGCTGGTCCTTTCTGGAGACCCAACTGCCCTCGGAGATCTGGAAAAAGAACCCAGGAGTCCTGGCTCCTAGTCCAGACTTCTGACCACTAGACCTCACTCCCACCGCCTGTGCTGTGTCCACTTTTGGCATTAACGGAAGCTGTTAGTTGTCCTTCCCGTATCTTTCATAGGAGTTAGAGCCACTTAATTAACCATGGAGACCAGACTGCAACTCCCTGGGCAGAATTAGCTTGTTTTGTTGTCTGAACATTTCTCTCTCTGGGTATTGAATGTAAGTCGCTGGCAGAACCAAATTACAGAGCTGAGCGGAGTTTGCCGCTGGTTTCTGCTAGAAAAATTGGAGCGAGGCACTGAAAAACAAAAGTTATCTTATCTCCTGAGAGATCTAAGGGCAGATCCCAGGGCGAGGAGCAAGGGGCCTGGGTGGAGGCCAGAGATGAATCTCCATGATCAGGTCAACTCTTGGTCTCCGGTGATGATCAGAGCTATTGAGTCTCAGGTTCCCATGGACCCCTGCTCTGCTGAGAATGACCCCACTCATTACACATGGGACCCATTGCACAGAGCAGGTGGCCATCATGACCGCTGTGGGGTGACAGGACAGGGAAGAGGTGCAGAGGGGCCTGGATGGGCTTGGAAGGGGTCTCCTCATCCCAGTGAGATTTCTTCCCACCTGGGGTCAGCCCATGGTTGGTTGAGAGGGGCACCAGGGAGTAGAGCCTGGGTCTAGCTCGGTGCCAGAGGAGGGGGGACTCTCTCAAGCAGCGAGAGCATGGGAAAAGGGGGATCTCTGTCTCTGTCCTCAGGGGGGACCCCCCCATTCTGACGTTCCCTGTCTATGCCCTGCACCTCGCTCACACCAGCCCCTCTCTTCAGGGGTCAGCCCCGTTCTGAGATCTCCCTATATGCCACGCAGCAGAGATGCCCAAGTCCCTTACCATAGGGGGGATTGCCCCATGTATAAACCCACAGCACAGCTACACCAACCACAGACTTCACTCCCATTTCAGCCATCATCATACCCAGCCACGCCTCACACCACAACCATTCAGGCCCCCGGCCCAGCCATGCTACTGCCCCCCACTCCGTCAGGCCCCTCATTTGACAGAAGTGGAACTGGTAATCACCCTCACTACAGCACTTCAATAATGCACCTCTCGGCAAAATGGTGGCTAGGTTGACAGAAGAATTCTCCCATCAATCTAACACTGTCTACAATGGGGTGAGGACAGCTTATCTCCTTTGCTCAGGAATGAGGACTTTTCACACACCTGAGCAACACAGCTGGGATGACCTACCTTTTTCAAGCAACCATTCATAAATAGGACTTTGCTTTAAAGCATGGCCATGCACATCAAAGGTCAGGGTCTCAGGATGGGTTGTGGCTTTTGTGTGTGTGTGTGCCACTTGTGTGGGTCATCAGGGGCAACCTGTCCATGCTGAGTAAAGAACTGATCTGTCAGAGAGGGACTCCTGCTTACACCTCTGAGCCTCTGACAGTACCGTCCGCAACTCATACATGTGGCCGACACGTCAGCAAGGCAGTTGGGGGGGTGGCAGGAGGACACCACAAACAGAGATGACTGCTGAAGACACAGGTTGGCATTTGCCAAGCAGGAGATTCTAATAAGCATGATCCCTACTCCAGCCCAGTATGAGCTAGGCTGAGGCATTCCAGGGTATCACATTATGGCTAAGATTTTCAAAGAGCGTTAGCTGTGCCGTGAAATATGGTGCCCAAACATGTTTCGGCTCCTTTGAAAATCCTTTTTTGTGTGATTAGCCACCGCAGCAGAAGCTCAGAAACAGGAAGTGGAGTGTGAAATGATGCCTTCCCCTGAGAAGAGATAAAGGCTACAGACTGTCCTTCTGGGATCAGACAGCCTAAAATTCAGGAATATCAAGTGTGACCAGTGATTCTGGGACCCTCAGCTTTTGAGTGTCCAGCTAGACCTAATTCTTATTTAAATTGACTGGGATTCCCTCACACTCCTTTGAAAACCCCAGCCCGATCTCCAAAGAGTCCTAAAGAGCCACTTACCCTTTTCCTTTGGATGACAACACCTGGCATAGAGATCACATCGCAAAGACAGTGGGTAAAATTTTCAAAAGTGCCTGAGGGCTGGATTCACAAAGGAACACAGGTTTTGGTGATGCTCATTTCATTTCACAACTTTTAGGCACCTCGAAAATCCTGGGAACAGCACTGTGGGTCACACAGCCTGAGTTTCTCTCCATCTGCCCTGAGTGAGGAGAGACAGAGGCCTTCCACTGTGATTCCTGAAAGCCAGAGCGCTATGGGGGAGATGCTAGACTGCCAACGGTGGATGTTCCCAAGACAGGTGTGCCCTAATCCCCGCCCGTCCCTCAGATATAGGTGCCTATGTCCAGGCTGAAGGGGAAGGAGAAAGACAGTGACTACCTGCCTCTTAACAGTTAGCCTGCTGATTAGGTACCCACCTGGGAAGTGGGAGTTCCCCTCTTCAAGTCCTCCCTCTTTGCAGAGCATCTACAGCACTTCTGATGGGAGCCCTCAACACTGGGCTATGGAATAGTCTTACACAGGACTTCTTCAATCTCTCCTGTTGAAACTGTTCCACTACCTTCTTCCCTTAGCTATATCATGGTGCCGGAGTGACTCAATTGAGAATGCCCGACTCAGAACAGGCTGTCAGAAAAGAGGGCAGATGCCCCAAACCGGTGCTATTTCCACCATTAGATTTCACCAAGCCAGTAATAAAAGTTCACTCCTGGGTCTCTATACTACTTTTCCCATAGAGTACAGACAGTCCCTGTAGGCATCCCAGCCCATTTGTCCCACCAAGAGAAACTGGACTTTATGACGAAAGGTTATTAAAACCAAATTCACCACACATTCCCGTCCCAGGGGGCTAATTACTTACCCAGATCGATGGATATCTCAACTCCAACATGTAAAATAACGCTGTAGCCAATCGCAAACTAACGAATGATTTATTAATTAAGAAAAAAATGAGTTATTAAAAAAGTTAAAGCAGATGAAATACATTACAGTTGACTCCGAATATATGAGTCCAGTTGTTAGCAGAGATATAATGTGTGACAATGGAGTATACTTGCATAAATAATGGAAAGGTAACATAGAGTTACAAGAGATGAAGAGGATTTAGGAACTGCAGGTTAATTTGGTTACAACTGTGTTCGGCTACTAGGATATAGGTAAACACAATTAACATATATTCTTGACTTTGATCAACACAAGAAAATGGGCTTGTGTCTGCTGGACTAATTAGCATTCCTTTGTTACCCACACACAGTGAATTAACACCTCTTTCATGTCATGCCCCGAGCTGGCTAGCTGCCAGTGGCTCAGGCTGTTTTGAAGGAGGTCAGCTACAAGGTCTAGTCTGTTAGGCAGCCTCTGATCCCACCTGCCAGATCAGGACCTGCCAGTGAGTGAGGCATCCAAATTCCTGTCTTTCCCCTGGCTTGTGAGCAGCTTTGGGCATTGGACGGGCGACGGCATTCAGATGCCAGCTGTGCACAGGTTCTGAGGCAGAAACACAGGGCATTGTGGGAAGGGGAAGGACGGAGACCACTTCAGAAACTGAGGCACTGAGTGAGTGTAGGCCCCTGCAGGGTTAGGTGGGAGCTGTGTGAATTGCAATGGGGCCTACAACTGGCAATTTTAGGACTATAAACCCAGATTTAGGCATGTAAGTGTGAGGTTTAGGCACCCGAGTTCTTTTGTGAAACTGGCCGAACTGATTCAGGGCCAGATTTTCAAAGCTGTTTAGGTACCCGGTGGGGTTTTCAAAAGCACCTTGGTGCCTGAAGCGCCTGGAAACTTTTGAAAATCCCACTCAGAACCTAAATACCTTAGAAAATCTGGCCCTTGGCCATCTTCAAGAGTTTCTCAGGTATTTACAGATTTAAGACCCACTAATTTTCTAACAGGCAATTTTTCTGAAGGCATGAATGCACTAAAAGATGCAGATAGGGCCCTAGTGAGATTTTCCAAAAAACACCAGGGGCTGGATTTGGACTGCTATTTAAGTGACTGGAGGGATTTTCAGAAGCACCTAGGGACTTAAAAGCCATTGAAATTAATGGGAGTTAGACACCTACCTGCTTTGGAAAATCCCATTAGGCACCTAAATACCTTTGCAAATCTGGACATAGAGGCTTAACGACATTGATTTGGGCTCCTAAATCCCCTAGATACTTTACCCATAATTTACCCATTGTCTTCTTGTCTACAGGCTGAGGTTTTTAAAACACAGCTGAAGGGAGTTAGGAGCGCAAGTCCCATGCAAAGTCAATGACATTTAGGTGCCTAACCCCCTTAGTTGCTTTGGAAAATGCCAGTTGTAAAGCTCCAACTTTTTGTAAAGCATGCAGGTACCTAAAGGAGGGCAACTGGCAGGACACTTTTTAAGAAGCACATTTGCCGTACATCACTTGCCTCAGGGCCCTTTTCATTTCCTTGTTTCTCAGGCTGTAAATGAGAGGGTTCAGGGTTGGAGTCAGCACAGAGTAAACCACGGAGACCAGCCTGTCTCTCTGCAGTGAGTAGCTGGAAGCTGGCCGCATGTACACAAAGGCAAGCGTGCCAAAGAACAAGATGAACACAGCCAGGTGAGAGCCACAGGTGGAGAAGGCCCTGTGCCTCCCACCCTCCACGTGGGCCTTGATCACAACTGAGAAGATGTGGCCATAGGAGATGAGCACCAACAGGAAGGAACTCAGCCCAATCAACACACCGCCAACAAATATCGCAGCTACATTCGCCGACGTGTTGCTGCAGGACAGTGCCAACAGTGGTGGGAGGTCGCAGAAGAAATGTTGAATTTCATTGGAGCCGCAGAATGAAAGCTGAGAAGCCAGGACCAGGTGCAGCATGGAATACAAACACCCACCCACCCACGAGCCAGCCACCAACCCAACACAGACATAATGGTTCATGATGGCAGCATAACGTAATGGCTCACATATGGCAGAGTAACGGTCAAAAGTCATGGCCGTGAGCAGAAAGCATTCAGTTGCCAGCAAAGACACAAAGAAATATAGCTGCGCCATGCAGCCACCAAAGGAAATCTTTCTGCTGTCAGCAATGAAGTTGGACAACATTTTGGGCACCGTGCAAGAGACGTAGCAGATGTCCACCAAGGCCAGGTTGCTGAGGAAGAAGTACATGGGGCTGTGGAGTGGTGGGTTGGTATGTATGGCTGCAATGATTGTGGAGTTACCCAACAGTGTTAACAGGTAGATGATTAAAAACAGCCCAAAGGCAAGGATCTGGTGTTCCTGGAGGTTGGAAAGTCCCAAAAAAACAAATTCAGTCACTTTGCTTCTGTTGTTCATTTCTTGTGCAATAAACTTGACTAGTGATTAGGAAATCTAATGTATTGTCTTCTTCTCTCTTGTTTTCTTCATTTTCTTTCCAGCCGCCACTCTCCTGTATTCCTGTCATCTTTCATTCTCTTTTCCTTTTTCTATTCCACAGGCTTTCTTCATCTCTTTCTCCTTCCATCTTTTTTGTCTCTCTTTTATTCTATATGTCCCATGTGTGAAGTGATTACCCTGTAGGGAAAACAGCAAGAAAAGCTGTCAGAATACAAAAATGGGAACAATCTTTCCTTTCACTGTGTCTTTCTATCTACCTGCCTACCAACCCCTCTAGACTTTTATACCGGAGCCAATCACCATAATATCAGAGCTTCTTCAATGACTTAGAATGATTATTCCATACAGAGACAAATGACTTTCAACAAGACTGTTCTCACAGTTATTTAGAGGCTTCAGGCACTCTTACCTCTCAGATCTTAAATTTGGATGTAGGGTTTAAGATCTGTCGTGGAAGGAATCACGCAGCCACTCCAATCCAGGTGAAGATCGAGTAGAACTTTAATTTGACAGACACACACACAGACAGACCATAGCTATAGGGGAGCCCAGGCAGCACGTCTCTGTGCTGGTCACTGGCACTCCACTGGTTTCAAGTTACAAAGAGGTTTATATAGGTTAGTCAGAGTTACATATTACAATCAGGATCGTATAGTGGTCTCTTCAGGGTGTGCCAAATTGCTTACAACATGTCAGGTCATAAATTGGGGGGGGGGCTCTCCTGGCGCTGGCAAGTCCGGAGGCATCTTCATTTTATGATGGCCTGACGGAATTCCTGACCCTGGGGCTGGGGGGGAGGCTGCAGCTGCACGATAAGGTTACAGACAGTCGGGCTGGGGCGGCTGCAGCCAAGAGAGATAAGGTTATGTTTTACAACGTATCCCACCAGGCTGGAGAGAATGATGTGTCCCGTTCAAGGCCTACTGTCTTGATTTTATTCTACAGATCCTATTTTTGCAAATGCTGACCAGGCTCATGGATTCTGCTGTACTTGACAATAAAGAGGTTAGAAAGCCAACGGGATTAGGATTAACTGCCATTTGTGCCTTTGAAAATCGCTTCTTAGTCAGCAAATCAAGGTCTTACATCTATTTTACATAACCTACATTAAGGCAAGTTTACCCCTTGTGTTGATAATAATAATTATTTTTTATCTCAGCACGAGTTACATTTGATTAGACCAGGGATGATATTAGCCCTGAAACATCTATTTCTTTCTTTCTTTCTTTCTTTCTTTCTTTCTTTCTTTCTTTCTTTCTT
>ML675620.1:2992992-3009153 GCA_007922155.1 Mesoclemmys tuberculata
TTTCTTTCTTTCTTTCTTTCTTTCTTTCTTTCTTTCTTTCTTTCTTTCTTTCTTTCTTTCTTAGAAGAAAAATAAACAAATCCTTTCAGTAATTTAAACTGGAAAAAAATGTCATTCCACCCAAAATCTCTTTTCTGGATATCAATTATGTATGGAATTTACCAAATACATCATTTTTGCAGTTGAGCAAAAAGTAAATAAATCACCTACTTAATATCACATAGGCCTCAGTATCTAGTAAGGATCTTAGTATTTGAAGTGTGCCCTAAATGCCAACAGGTATTTTGGTGAAAAGGGAGGGATGGAGAAAGTTTGAGAGTTAGGTGCCCAAAATCCATTTCAATTCAATAGGAATTGGGGACCAAACCCATTTAGGGCCTTTGAAAATCAAGAAGAAGAAGAAGAAGAAGAAGGTACCATCCAGAGGCCCAATTCAGGACAGAAGCCAGCTTTAAATCATGTTCCACATTTAATAACTTGTTCACATGGGACTTGAGTCATCACTGTGTTACTCCAATTTTGCACAAGGGTGAAGTAATCTACAGGCATTTTCAGCATCTGCAAGAACATCGAGGGAAACAAAAATGATCAAGGGGCTGGAGCACAAGACTTATGAGGAGAGGCTGAGGGAACTAGGCTTGTTTAGTCTGCAGAGGAGAAAAATGAGGGGGGCTTTGATAGCAGCTTTCAACTACCTGAAGGGGGTCCCAGGGCAGATGTAGCTAGACTGTTCTCAATGGTAGTAGATGACATAACTAGGAGAAATGGTCTTAAGTTGCAGTGGGGGAGGTCTAGGTTGATATTAGGAAGAACTTTTTCACTAGGAGGGTGGTGAAACACTGGAATGGGTTACCTAGAGATGCAATGGAATCTCCATCCATAGCAGTTTTTAAGCTGTGGCTTGACAAAGCCCTGGCTGGGATGATTTAGTTGGGTTGGTGCTGTTTTCAGCAGAGGATTGGACTCAGGTCCCTTCCAACCCTAATATTCTATGATTCCATGATCAGGGTTTACAGGCCCTTTGATCAGCCACTCAGCCAGGAGGATGAGGATTGCCATAGGACCCAGGACAAGGACGTGAACATATAACTTTGGGAAGCAGTGGGCGTTACTTGTATAACGATTCATATATCACTATATCAAGAACAGAGTCTGGGCACAATTTAAATCCTATACAAAATCTTTCATCATAAACCCTCCTTACATTGAGACCATTAGCCTTTATTTCTGCTCTGTAGTTGTATGATATCATCATCAAGGACTGAACCCCGGATTTATGGATCTATAAACATTATCCTGTCTTCTCAAAGCTAGAATAATGTTCACAAGTTGAGAGGTAGACTCATAAATTCCATTCATCCAGTATAGGGTGTGACCCATCCGTGCCTAGGGTAGCCACCTGAAAATGCCAAGGTCAGGGCAGGCTGCAAAAGGAGAACAGATTCTTCCAGCACTGGTGGGTGACACTGGAGTCAGACTTCCCAACCAGACACAGTGTTTCTGATTCCCCACACTGGTTATCAAAAAGCCAAAACAAAAATATTCACATCTCCCTTTACTGCATTACATTCTTGAGCTCCCAATCAGCCACTAGGTCCAGTAAAGAGACTGGCTATTTAAAACTTTATGCTCTTTAACAAAATGGGAGGATGGAGCTAGGCTGTTCTCAATTTTAGAGTTGGGAAGGACCTCAGGAAGCCATCTAGTCTAACTCCCTGCTCAAAGCAGGACTAACCTCAGCTAAATCATCCCAGCCAGGGCATTGTCAAGCTGCAGCTTAAAAACCTCTAAAGATGGAGATTCCACCCCTCCCCTGGTAACCCATTCCAGTGCTTCACCACCCTCCTAGGGAAATTTTTTTCCTAATGTCCAACCTAGACTTCCCCCACTGCAACTTGAGACTGTTGCTCCTTGTTCTGTCATCTGCCACCACTGAGAACAGCCTAGCTCCATCCTCCCTGGAACCCCCTTTCAGGTCGCTGAAGGCTGTTATCAAATCCCCCCTCATTCTTCTCCTCTGCACAATAAACAAGCCTAGTTCCCTCAGCCTCTCTTCATAAGTCTTGTGTTCCAGCTCCCTAATAATTTTTGTTGCCCTCCGCTGGGCTCTCTCCAACTTGTCCACATCCTTTTTGTAGTGGGGGGCCAAAAACTGGACACAATATTCCAAATGCAGCCTCACCAATGCCAAATAGAGGGAAATAATCACTTCCCGAGATCTGCTGGCAATACTCCTATTAATGCAGCCCAATATGCTATTAGCCTTCTTGGAAACCAGGGCACACTGCTGATTCACATCCAACTTCTTATCCACTGTAAACCCCAGGTCCTTTTCTACAGAACTGCCGCCTCGATCGTCAGTCCCCAATCTGCAGTTGTGCATGGTATTCTTCCGTCCTAATTACAGGACTCTGCTTTTGTCCTTGTTGAAACCACGGTTCCTATTCACGTCACCCTCTGCACAGCTTATATACATTTTTCCTAGCTGCCAACATCTGTACCTCTTCAATCTACTTTGATGAGTCACCCTATGGATCAGGTAAGGACCAATAGGTTTGCGAGGGTGCGTAAGGCCCAACTGTGCTGCAGCTTGTGTAAGGACCAATCCCTGGCAGATCATATAAGGACCAATCACTCATGTCCTCATCTTATCTACATTACAAGCTTATCTCAGTTAGACTGAGAACACTGTCTCCAGTTTAAGATGTCACAGTTTAAACTTGGACTTAAATCAAGTTATATGCAACTTTACTAGAGCCCAGGATGATCTATACCTACACTTTGTTTCTTCTCTTTCTTCTCTCTTTATTTATTTCTGTCTAGTAACGCTTTGACTTAGCTGCTTGCCAGCTCCACTATTTACTACCGTGCTGAAACCCTGTTACCAGAAAGTTGGTCAAAACTCCTGAAACAACAGAACCCTGGTTCTAGTTCGCCAGGTCTCAGTGTGATTGACCAGACTGTGCAGTGGGCCTGTGTTTCTCTAGAGTGGGGTTGTAGGTGTGAGTCAGCACAAGAGACACAGGTTTCATTCTCTATCTTTGCTGACCTTTTCTCTCACCTTTGATGTGTATTGCCCTTGTTTTAGGATCCAAATCTAACAAGAACAACAGCTCAAGGCCATTAAAACAAATGTTTTCTCTTTTCTCCCCAAAAAGGACAGCGAAGACTGTCATTTAAAAAGAACCATTAAGCCATTACCATTAAAAAAAACCCCAACATTCTGTAAAGAGAAAGTTTTCCAGATGAAAGATTCTATACAGCTAAAGCAAATGGAATAAAGGATATTGTTTTAATGAAAACCTTATTTAATACATTATTTTAATATATCAGAACTGTTTTGTTTGTATCTTTATTTTTCTGGGAATTTAATAAATATAATAATGTAATAAATGCCGGTTATCACAGCAGCAGCAATAACTGGATATGAAACCCCTGCCCTTAGTAATCTGTATGATGTTGTAAGAGTGAACAAGTTTCATTAGTATCTTCACTATTACTGGGATTGAGACATTACCTTGTCAACAGAACAGGAGAGATTGCCTTGTTCACAGAACAGATCCTAAGGCGAAAAAACCCATATTCTATTGTTTAAAGTGTATCTTTACAGTTAGATTAAAAAGTATTCTGATAAAAAATGATTTATTATAATCTGTGACCTGAATCCATGATGCATGGCAAAGTTACATTTAGATCTCAACAGATACGTGATTGAAAAGTTTTGTGTTTTTAATGTCTCACAAAAATTGGAGAACAGAGAGAAAATCAGTTTTATTTTGTAATCCTGCTTGCTCATTGAGGAATGGAATAGAATATTCTGATTCCATGAGACTGCATGTAAAGTAATTTGCTACACAATGGGCCAGCCAGCTTTTTCTATCCAGGCACCTAATTTTATGTTCAAATACATGAAGGCAACGAACACCCATTGAAATCAGTGAGATTAAGGTGTATAAGTGAATTGTAAAATCCCACTAAGTATCTAACCACCTTAAAAACTCTAATCCAATGTGTCAGTCTAGTTAGTGTGACTCTGCATAGCTCCTCTGCAGCCAATGGGGCCCTATTCCCACCTAATATAAATCAGCATAACCCCGTCACAGTCAATGTGATGTATTCTTACCAGTGTAAATTGTTATAATTCCATTGCAATGGAGGTACCGTAATATACATTTATGTCTATTGAAGTCCATAGTTCTGCAACTATTTACACAACGTATGGACCTGGCTTAGAAGGAGCAAAGAAGGTGAGAATCAGGTTAGCTCTTGGAAAAATTACTATTTTGTGATGAAAGGAAAGATTCTCTTAAAGGCCACTTTGACCTCCTTATTACGTAGACTGTAGATCATAGGATTCAGGGTGGGAGTGACTAGGGTGTACATTATTGCTGACATCCTGTTCTTACCCAGTGAGTTACTGGAGGTTGGCCGGATGTAGGTGTAGATGATGGACGAGTAGTACAAGGTGACCACAAGTAGGTGGGAGGAGCAGGTGGAGAAAGCTCTTTGCTTCCCTTCAGAGCTGCGGATTTTCAGAATGGTGACTATGATGAAGCTATAGGACATGGCGGTCAGCAGGAAGTTCCCCATGGCCAGGCAGATGTCTGCCATATAGACCATAATTTCATTGATGTATGTGGAGCTGCAGGACAGTGCCAGCGTTGTTGGGAACTCGCAGAAGAAGTGCTGGATGAGGTTGGGTCCACAAAAATCTAAGCGTAGCACAAGCAGTGTGTTCACCAATGAATTGAAGACACCAACAGTCCAGACACCGGCTACTAAACTGATGCAAATTTTCTTGTTCATGAGACTGACATAATGCAAAGGGTGGCAAATGGCTACATACCGGTCATAGGACATGACGGTGAGGAGCACCAGCTCCGTCCCTGCTGACAAAGTGAAGAAAAAGAGCTGGGCCATGCAGCCGTCAAAGGAGATGGTTTTTTCCTCCTGCATCAGGTTTTCCAGCATTTTGGGCAGAACCGAGGACGTGCACAGAATGTCGATCAGGGCTAAGTTGGCAATGAGGAAGTACATGGGGGTGTGGAGAGGCGGGTGGAGGACAATAGCCACAATGATCAGGGAATTGCCCATAATGACTATTACATAAATGCACAGGAATAGCGCAAAGAACAGCCCCTGGTGATGAGGATGGTCAAAAAGCCCCAGCATGATGAATTCAGTCACCCTTGTGTGGTTATTGGGTTCCATTGTTCCTTCTGTAGCAACAAAAATTACAGTTGCCTTCTGGTGTTGTATCAGAAACTAGAGCAATATGACAACTGAAGCATCTGGTGTGACCACAGAGAGAGAGAGAGAGATTTCAAACAACAGCTAAACAAACTGAACTACACTGAAATATGTTAGCACAATTATCTGTCTCAACTACTAAATCTGTGTTCAACATTTGAATCCAGAAGGGGAAAAATAACACTCCTGATGTTCTCTGATAGAGGTGTGTAAAGTCACTGGGAACGTTTATATAAATTGCATGAGATAGAAGTCCACAATATGGACTGAAACAATGAATTTTACTAAATAGATTAGTTGCAATATTGGGCTCTTAGTGTATGTAACCTATGCAATACACATAATACAAGACATACCAAAATAGTATGTATATCTAGTTAGAATCAAGATGCACTAAATATGGACTTGAGTCACATTTAAGGCGTCCTTGTGTAAATCAGATGAAACTCCCCTGCCATCCATCATCTGTTTCCCCACTCACTGGATCTCACCGGTATACAATTTGTGTGAATGAGATGGGAAAATTTTATTTTTATGTTAAGCCACATGGCATTACATGCATGTTGCTTCATTATTAGCAATAGCTTTCGCATGATTTGAGAATTATTTCCGACTGTAATACAATTAAGTCTCCCTTTACTGTGTCTGGATGACCCTAGTCTTACTGCCACTCCACTGCTTCTGTTTATTCTCCTGTCACTCCTACGGCAGAAATTCAAGAGCATCTCCTCTGAAGTCATGGGAAGTACTGAACTGTAGAAATGAGGAAAATGAGAAGAGCTTCAGGGCACATAAATAAAACTTACCATGAGATCATATAAGAGTACTTTTTCATATTAGATTTTTTTATATCGTTATTCTCTGCATCAAATTTGATCGCCAACTTTTCAGAGCACAAACAATAGGTTGTGAATCTTCCACTGTTTCTATTAATGTGATGATATTATATCTCCATTGACTTTAGACTCAGCTACCATTCAATTCAAAAGAACTCCAAGTGAGGTAGGTGAATTTACATCAGATTTGTAGTGGTCCAATTGAGATCAGCATATAGTCTAAAATTCATAAACCCAGTGATGGAAATGCTTATTCTTGCAAAACAGCGCAAGTTCTGTGGCATCTTAAAGACTAACACATTTATTTGGACATAAGCTTTTGTGTGCAGAAACCCATTTCATGAGATGGAAGCTTATGTCCAAATAAATGTGTTAGTCTTTTAGATGCCACAGAACTTGCGCTGTTTTGCTAAAAACAGACTAGCAAGGCTACCTCTCTGGAACTTATTCCTGCAAAGCACATTTAGCCAAATTGTAAAAAATACAACACACACAGAAAAATTCAGCTCAGTTTTGAAAAGAGTACAAAGGAATTAATCACTCAACCCTCATTGAATTTCACTGGATGTTGGTGCCTAATTCTCTTAGAAACTTTGAAATATCAGACTAAAAAAGTCAGAAAATTCCATTTAGATATATGAATTGTGAGAAAACAAGAAAGGAAATAAGCATTCAAAAGGAATATTCTCACCTCTCATTCAATCTTCCAATACAATGAACCAAGCTGTATGTAACAACAGACTCTGAGTGAGTTATGACTTGATAAAGACAATTGTCCTTAATATAGAGTAACCTTCTGTAGGGAGATCTTGCATCCCTTGTGAATATGGGCAAGAGTTACCTCTCAAACAAGGACCCAAAGGAGAAGATAAATGGGAGTCACCTAAATCAACACAAGTAAATTTTGTACGTTAGCTTGACATTATTCCTCTTGACTTTAGACCCAGATGTATATTCCTCTGAATTTTCCAGGAGACAATATTGTTTCTGATGGTGTATTTCTTTCTGAATATAGTGCTACCAATAGAGATGGATTCCATATTAATCAGTTGGGCTGAGTGGATAAACTCTCAAGGTGAAATCCTGGTGCCATTGAAGTTGACCCTGGCTTGAATGGGCACCCGAATGTCACCGCCAGACTTCTTCAACTACCAATGATCTTTAGCCCAATAGAATGGTCAGGGCTGACTCTCCATGGTAAATATCTCCAGTGTCTTCTCTAATAAAATGGATAGGCTGACTTATTATAACAATGAGTATTATCTCTCTTCTCCATTAGTCCTGTAAACTCAACAAGATCTCCAGCTGATGTAAACCAGCTTCGCTCCACAAATATCAAGGAGAAATATTCAGAGCTAGTTTAAATCAGCTTCACTCCATTAAAGTCAATTGGCCAGATTCCCAACTGGTATGAATCCAAATAACTCCTTTAAAATCAGTGGAGTTAACCAGCAAAGATCCCTTGATTTGGCACTGTTTCACAACAGTTAGGGATTCAATGGAGATACATAGGGGTTGGTTGACTCCTTCAGCCAAGCCCTCCCACTGTGGACAGTCTTTCAATTGCTTGTAGTTGTCTTGTAGACTGAATGCCAGAGACGAAAATGTCTCTGTCTTTAACCCTTGTTCCTTCACCACCACCTGGGGTCAGGTGATCAGCAATGTCTAGCCTGGTTTCCTCCACTTGAGTGAAATGAGCACCACATTATCAGTTATTCAGGCAAGTCCATTGTTCTTGGAATAGTTAGATTGTTTTTTGCATGTCTTTGTGAGGCATGAACTCTCACTTTGTAGTTAGTGTTTGGTGTTTGACAATTGATTGATCTTTGACTACTGGTGGTAGATATGCCAATGGCCCATGATGAGATATTTGATAGAGGGGGCTTCTGAGTTGCTAGAGAGAATTCTTTCTTGGGTGTCTGGCTGGTGAGTCTTGCCCACATGCTCAGGGTTTAGCTGATCCCCATATTTGAGGTTGGGAAGAAATTTCCCCCCAGGGAAGATTAGCAAAGACTCTGGGTGTTTTTCACCTTCCTCTGGAACATTGGGCATGACTCACTTCCTGGTGGATTCTCTGTACCTTAAAGTCTTTACACCATGATTTGAGGTGGGGAGTCTATTACAGGAGTGGATGGATGAGGTTCTATGGCTTGCGTTGTGAAGGAAGTCAGACTACATAATCATATCGGTCCATTCTGACCTTAAAGTCTATGAGTCTATATGGTCAGGATCCCAGCAGATCTACGTTTGAAAGTTTTAAGGGTTTACTGTCTCACAAGGAAACAGAGAACAAAGAAAGAATTAGATTGATTTTTTTTAATCATATTTACTCCTTGATGAATAGAATATAATCTTCTGATTCAGTGAGACTGCATACAGAGTAACTTCCTACACAAAGGGCCAGATCTTTGTGGGTATTTGGACCCCTAAATGTGATGTTCAAAAGAATCTAGGCAGCTATCATCCATTGAAATCCATGAGTTTTAGGAGCCTCGGTGCTTGTGAAAATCCCACTAGGTACCTAAATACCTTTAAAATTCTGACCTAATGTGCCTGAGTCTAGCTAGTCTGACTCAACATAGGTCTACTGTTTTCAATGGGGCCTGATTCCCAGCTAGTGTGAACGGGCATAGCCTCATTCCAGTCAATGTGACGTATCCTCAGCTGACATCAATCAGTATAGTCCTGCTAGAGTCAATGCAACATATTTCCAGGTGGGGTAAATCATTGTAGTTCCATTGCTGTGAATGGATCATACTGCAAATGTATGTCTACTGAAGTCCCTAGTTCTTCAACAATTTACACACTCTGTGGACCTACCTGGCTTAGAAGGGGCAAGGCGGGGAGAATCAGGTTCACTTTTGGAAAAACGGTTATTTTGTGGTGAATGGAAGAATTTTTCCAAAGGCCACTTTGACCTGCTTATAGTGTAGACTGCAGATCACAGGATTAAGGGTGGGAGTCACTAGTGTGTACAATATGGACAACATCTTGTCCTTATGCAGTGAGAAACTGGAGGCTGGCTGGATGTAGGTGTAGATGATGGTGGACTAGTACAAAGTGACCACGAGCAGGTGGAGAAGGCTCTCTGCTTCCCTTTGGAGCTCTGGATATTCAGGATGGTGATGATGATGAAGTTGTAGGACACAGTTGTCAGCAGGAAGTTCCCCACGTTGAAGTAGGTGGAGGTAGGTGGAGTTGCAGGACAGTGCCAGGACTGGTGGGATATCAGAGAAGAAATCCTGGATTAGTTAGGTCCACAAAAATCAAGGTACAACATAAGCAATGTGAGCACTTGTGAATTGATGTTACTAATGGTCCAGATGCCAGCTGCTAAAGTGATGTAAATTTCCTTGCTCATAAGGTTGACATAACACAAGGTGTGGCAGATGGCCACATGCCGGTCATAGGACATGACAGTGAGGAATGCAGGCTCCATCCCTGCCAACAAAGTGACAGCAAAGAGGTGGGCCACAGAGCTGTCAAAGGAGCTGATTATCTTCTCTTGCAAACAGGCTTTCCATCATTTTGGGCAAAACCGAGGAAATGCACAGAATGTCGACTAAGGCCGAGTTGATGATGAAGAAGTACATAGGGTTGGGGAGTGGTGGGTGGAGGACAACAGCCACAAAGACAAGAAAATGCCAATGGTGAGAGCTATATAAAGTCTCAGGAATAGCCCGAAGAACAGGTGCGGGTGGTGAGAATGGTCAGTGAGCCACAGAATGATGCACTTGGTCAGCTAGGTGTGGTTACTGCGTTACTGGGTTCTTCCATAGGAAGATTAAAGTTGCTGGCAAGTGTTGCATCAGAAACTAGAGTAATATGGCAGTTGAAGCTTCTAGAGTGACCAATAGAAAGAGATCTTTTGTGATACTCTAGATATTTCACACAACATATGAACAAAGAACAAACCGGGCTATATTAATATATGTTACTTTAAAAAAGCAATTTTTAAGCACCTACAAGAAAATAAGGTGGTCGATGACAGTCAATGTGGTTTTGTGAGGAACAAACCATGTGAAACATATCTCATCATAGAATCATAGGGTTAGAGGAGACCCACAAGAGTCATCTAGTCTAAAACCTGCTGGGAGGCAGCATTTGTTGTGTCTAACCCATCCAAGACAGGTGTCTATCCAGCCTTCTTCTGAAAAACACCAATGAAGGAGCTTCCATGACCTCCCTAGGAGTTTGTTCCATTAGCTGACTGTTCTCACAGTTAGGAAGTTATTCCTGAGGTTTAATATAAATCTTCTGTGCTGTAGTTTGAACCCATACCTCTTCCCCTGCCCTCTGTGGTGACACAGAACAACTTTTCTTCATCTTTTTTATGGCACTATTTCAAATATTTGAAGACTGCTATCATATCCCCCATTAATGTCCTCTTTTCCAGACTAAACATACCCACTTCCTTCAGTTGTTGCTCATATGGCTTGCATTTCTTTTCTTTGTTCATCTTTTTCACTAGCCACTGGATCCTTTCCAGTTTCTCTACATCATTTCTATACAAAACTGGACACCGTACTCTCTCTGAGCCTCAGCAGAACTGAGTAAAGCGGTATTGACCCCTCCCGTGACTTGCATGGTATACCTCTGTTAATTCAATGTAAAATTGCTGTTGCTTTTTTTGCAACATCTCATTGCTGACTCATACTGAGATTGTGATCCACTGCAACTCCCAGATCCTTCTCAGCGGTGCCTCTGCCAAGCCAGTTATCCTCCTTTCTGCATTTGTGATTTCTTCCCTAAGTGCAGCCTCTTTGTGACCTAGTCCGCCAGAGACTGTTGCAGCTGTTTGGGCCGAGGCAGGGGGTCCTGGCCAGGTCTGCCTACATGTTTCTGGGGAAGGTCTCTCCACCCTCCAGTGGCCTCTGCAATGATCACATACCAGGGTCCCATCACCGAAATACATGAGTAACACACACAAGGGGAAACTGAGGCACGCACACAGCCCTCAGAGAAAGCCCCAATAATATCTTCACTTCATCAAACTTTTACACTTGTCTTTCTTGAATTTCATATTGTTTTCAATGGCCCAGTTCTCCAATCTATCAAGATCTCTTCTTTGACTGGGTAACATACCTTGTGGATATATATCAGCTTTTGTCTCACATGACCGACTCATAAACAAACCAGCTAAATATGGTCTATATATACCTACTACAAGGAGGGTGCATGACAGGCTGGAGAACCGTATTCAGAGAATAGTTTCAATAGCTCAAATTAGATCTGGTTATATGGCTCAGGGTCCTGAAAGAATCTGGGTCAGGTTCTATTCAATATCTTCATTAATGATTTAGATAATTGCACAGAGAACACATTTATAAAGATTGCTGATGATACTAACCTAGGAAGAGTTGCAAGGTTTTTGGAGGACAGAATTAGAATTTAAAATCATCTTGACAAACCGGAGAAACCATCTGTATGAAACAGGATGAAATTCAATAAGAACAAATGCAAAGTACTCCACTTAGGAAGGAACAATCAGTTGCACAAATACAAAATATAAAACTACTACCTAGAAAAAAAAAACAGCAAAAAAGTATCTGGTGGTTATAGTGGTTTACAAGCTACAAAAAGTGCAAAGTCCTGGATTTAGGACTGAAGAATCCCATGCACTGCTACAGACTGGGGACCAACGAGCCAGGAAGCAGTTCTGCAGAAAAGGACCTGGGGGCTACAGTGCACAAGAAGTTGGATATGAGTCAACAGTGCGCCCTTATTTCCAAGAAGACTAATGGCATATTGGGCTGCATTAGTAGGAACATGACCAGCAGATTGAGGGAAGTGATTTTTCCCCTCTGTTTGGTATGGCTAAGGCCATATTTGGAGTACTGTGTCCAGTTTTAGGCCCCCCACTAGAGAAAGGATGTGGACAAATTGGAGAGTCCAGCAGAGGGCAAAGATAATTATTGGGGTACTGGAGCACATGACTTATTAGGAGAGGTTGAGGGAACTAGGCTTGTTTAGTCTGAAGAAGAAAAAAATGAAGGGGGATTTGAGAGTGGCCTTTAACGCCCTGAAGTGTGGTTCCAAGGAGGCTGGAGCTAGGCTGTTCTCAGTGGTGACAGATGACAGAACAAGGAGCAATGGCCTCAAGTTGCAGTGGGGGAGGTCTAGGTTGGATATTAGGAACAACTTTTTCACTCAGAGGGTGGTGAAGCACTGGAATGGGTTACCTAGGGAGGTGGTGGAATCTCCATCTTTAGCGGTTTTTAAAGTGCAACTTGACAAAGCCCTGGTGAGATTATTTAGCTGAGGTTAGTCCTGCTCTGAGCAGGGCGTTGGACTAGATGACCTCCTGAGGTCCCTTCCAACTCTAAAAAAAAAAAAAAAAAACACTAACTTTTTCTCTTAGAAAATAGCACTTCCAACAATTTGTTACTGTTTTGCAGCTGGTAAAAGTTGGACAGCAGTAACAAAGTGGGGGGAAATTTCTCTTCTCACCCCTAACCTTTAAATCTTGGTATTAGTTTTCCAACCTTAAGGATGACTGATTCCCACTCCTTTACGCTCAGTTCCATGTGAGTCTTCTCATTAATAGTAATGTCTGCCTCTGATAGAGTGCTTTTCATGAGTAGATCTCAAAGCACTTTAAAAAGCAACTAAGCATTTTTAGGCCCATTTTAAAGATCGGGCAACTGAGGCATGGAGAAGTGCAACAACTTCCCCAAGGTCACCAGCAGACCAGTTGCAGAGCTGGGAATGAAAGCCAGAGGTTCTGAAACACAGTCTAGTATGCTGTCCATTCATCCACAATTGGTTTCAGACCCTACCCCACCCCAAAAAATGCATACTAAACAGGATAATTTTAAAGTTTTCATAGGATCATAGAGTTAAAAGCCAGAAGGGACCATTAGATTATCTACTCTGACCTCCCATTTAGCATAGTCCATTAAATTTCACCCAACAAGCCCAGTAGCAGTTTGTAGGTTGGTGACACGGCCCAGCAGGGGCATTGCCCATTCCTTAGGCCAAGCTCTGAGGAAGACCACAGCACCTTGCTCTATGGGAAAAAGCTGGCAGGATACAAGTCTTTAGCTCCAGGCTATCCGTGCAGTCTATATCTCCTGGCCTTCAAGCAGGGCAGAGCTATGAAGACAGTCTGTAGCCCCAGCCCCCATGAGGGGCAGGGCTAGTGAAGTAGTCTATAACCCCGACCCTCAAGCGGGCAGGACAGTTAAACAGTCTGTTGCCCCTGGCCCTCAGTCGGGGTGGAACAGGCAGGTTCAGAGGAGCCAAGCACTGCCAGGGTGGCTAGGAAAGAGGGGAGAGGGACGCAGACCCACCCAACTCCACTGCGTCTCTGCCCAGGGCCCTATCAGTGGCAAAGAGACTCTGTCACTGGGTCAGTGGGCATCCCGTCATAACATGCTGACTGGTTTGACCACAAACTCAGCCAAACTGTAGTTGGCTCTCCCTGGGCTACTTCTTACCACCCTGAACCCAGGTACCTGCAGCCAGGGGTCTTCCTCCAAGTCGCTGGGGTAGACAGGGAGCAGGTGTCCCAGTAGTCACTGTCGGCCAGCGGCAGGTCCAGGAACTCTTCGGGGCCGTCAGCGGATGGCAGCTCATCCAGGTCATAAGGTCCTGGTGGGTCCTCCAGCACCCCGGGCTCAGGCAACTCCAGTGGGTCCCCAGCAATGGGCAACTCTTCTGGGTCAGGGCTGGCCTAAGAGGTTTCTCCCAGTCAGTGGTCTCTGGTAGCTATTACCAGCTACTAGGGCCCAGAAGCCCTTCCCAATAACTAAGGTCTAGCAGCACGGGTAGGACTTGGAGGATCTGTTTGGTGGAGTGTTTGGTCTGCATGGCCGTGGGGCCTGGGTCACGCCTTGACTGCAACCTTGGAGAAGGCATGTCCTTCTCTCGCAGCAGCTTCCCCCTGACTGAGCTGCTAGGCCTTTTGTACTTCTTCCTGGCCTGGTCCTGCCCCTCTGCTCCTGGGGTATTTGGCCTGCGGGGCCCTGATCTGTCCAGCAAAGGTGTCGCAGCCCTTCCTCGGGCCCAGGCTCCGGTGCCTTGCTACAATTTGTTTTGCTAAAGCATAACCCTTGACTGGTTAAAGCATGTCCTCCAGAAAGACATCCATCTTGATTTGAAGACATCAAGAGATGGAGAATGTAACAGCTCCCTTGGTACTTTGTTAATCACCCTAACTGTTATCAATTCAGGCCTCATTTCTAATTTGAATTTATCCAAATTCTGCTTCCAACTGTTAGTTCTTATTTTGCCTTTGGTAGGTTAGTATGCCTTATTGTCTCCATGGAAATTTACTGCCTTCTTATCATTTAACGACACATTTATTAGAATAGAAACCACAAAGATACCTTAACTATAATACTGGGTCATATGACTGCTGTAACTTGGATTAAAAAGATCAACCTTCAGCCTCTCTGTGAGCGTTTGGCCAAGTGAACCCTGATGAAGGATTGGGTGAGACCTGAAGAAGGTCCTCAAAGTTTGCCCACTGAGTTCTGTTGGAGATGTTCGGGAGAAATGACTGGGGACAGCCTCCTAGGTTTCAGTGCATGTTAGTTGTAATTTTGGATTCAAACCTGCCACTTAAGCCAGTGGGAGTTGCTGGAAATTGGCTTTTGGTATGTCTCAAGCTGGGCAGCCCAAAAAGGAGTCATCCAAACTTAGCGGTCACTTTTTAGACTCCTAGACTTCAAGGTTAGAAGGGACAATTATGATCATCTAGTTTGACTGTCTGTACAAAGCAGGCCACAGAACCTCACCCACCCACTTCTGTAATAGACCCCTAACCTATTATTGTGATTGCTGAAGTCCTCAAATCATAATTTAAAGACTTCAAGCTACACAGAATCCACCAGCAAGTGACCCATGCCCCACGCTGCAAAGGAAGGCGAAACTTTGCTGTGCATAACTCCATTCTCTGCTCCACGCTTGAGCAGCCAGGCTGCTTGCTGGGACTATCCATAGATTCTGGAGTGTTAAAACAAATGAAGGCTGGAGTTTCATATGGTACCATTGGTGTCATGCTTCCTTTTCCATCCTGACCCAATGAGCTGCCAGGGCAGTTGTGTCATGCAAGGAGTGCCCATATGGGATCCCAGTTGCCTGACCCTGTGCTAGCCCCACACTGGGCTCTCTGCAGAAGGCAGCTATGAGCTTCCAGGCTCATGGGCAGGTCCATATCTTAAACAAATCAGCACATCTCCTTTGACTTCCTGAGTCACAAATTACAGGGAGGGTGAAGCAAACTAGCAAGGGAAACGTTGGATTCTCCACCTCTTGACATTTTCCAGTGCAGACTGGCTGCCAGTCAGGAAGATACTTCAGTCAGACTCAAGCTACTGGGCTCAGGACAGGGGTACCTGGGTGAGATGTGATGGCACATGACATGCAGAAGGTAAGAGGAAACAATGTGATGGTCCCTTGTGGTCTGAAACTCTCTCTCTTCCCGCCCTTTCCCCCTCATTATTGCAGTATCTCTCCAAGGACTTTGTTATACTGTTCATGACGCCAACGATAACATAAAGAGTTAGAGCACAAGATCGGGGCCTCCTTTCGATAATGAACACCTAGAGGATATAAAAGATGTCCTCTCCCAGTATCAGTGAGAGGTGATTTAAGAAGCATTGAGATGGCAATCATTAATTGAGTAAACTGATGGGGTGACCATAGTCATTTTGGAGACATTCCATGGCCTGTGTCATGCAGGAGTTCAGACGAGATGATTATAATGGGTCCTCTGGCATTGAAATCTTTGAATCTATAAAAGGTCTGTGACAGCAGTAAAGATAAATATTTATTTCCAGCCATCAGCCTAATAGAAGTACAAGAATGTTCTTCCCAGCTGTGGTGATTTTAAACTGCTCAAGAGACTAGTGGAGCTAAGTAGATTGAATTTAAAGGGCACAGTCACTTCTAAATTTTCAGTACATAAAAGGTAAATCATCATCCATTAGACAGCCATGCGTAAATTGAGAGATTTCTTTTTCTTTCTTCCTTTCTTTCTTTCCTCTACTAATCTAATTACAGCAGCATTTGAACCTTTTCTTTCTTTCTTTCTTTCTTTCTTTCTTTCTTTCTTTCTTTCTTTCTTTCT
>ML675620.1:3011545-3072410 GCA_007922155.1 Mesoclemmys tuberculata
TATCTATCTATCTATCTATCTATCTATCTATCTATCTATCTATCTATCTATCTGAGTACATATCCATATAGTATTTGTGGAATAAAAAGATTATTTGTTCTTGAAAGTTCCTGCAGTTTATTTACTTTCCAAATAGAATAAAACGTGGTTTTTTTTACCATTGATGATTTGTTAGATATCCCTGTAATACATCTGGGAACGAAGAATGCAGGTTGGGAGATGTTTTTTTATAAAACAATGACTCAGAGAAGGATCTAGGAATTATCACAGGAAATTGCCTCAACATGAGCTTTCATTGTGATGCTGTTGCAAAAAGGGCTAATGTGATCCTTGGGTGTGTACAAAGTGGAATATCATATGGGGATGTGATCTTGCCTCTGTAGATAGCAAACTGAGACTGCTACTGGAATACTCTGTCCAATTTTGGAAGATGAGGCTAAATGAATTATTTACATCAATCTTCACTGCAGAGGATGTGACGTTAGCCGTTCTTTTTAGGTAACAAATGTGAGGAACAGTCCCAGATTGAAGTGCCATTAGAAGAGGTTTTGGAACAAATTGCTAAATTAAATAGCAATAAGTCACCAGGAACCGATGGTATTCACCCAAAGGTTCTGAAGGAACTCAAATGTGAAACTGCAGAACTACCAACTATGGTATGTAACCGATCGCTTAAATCAGCTTTTGTACCAGATGACTGGAGAAAGCTAATGTGACACCAATTTTTAGAAAAGGCTCCAGAGGTGATCCTGGCAATTACAGGAGAGTAAGCCTAACTTCAATGCCAGGCAAATTGGTTGAAGCTAAATAGTAAAGAATAGAATTATCAGACACATAGATGAACACAATACATTGAGGAAGAGTCAACACAGATTTTGTAAAGGAAAACATGGCTCACCAATGTATTAGAATTCTTTGAGGGGATCAAAAAACATGGACAAAGGTGAAACGTTGATATAGTGTGCTAAAAGTTTCAGAAAGCCTTTGACAAGGTCCCTCACCAAAGGGTCTGAAGGAAAGTAAGCAGTCATGGAATAAAAGGGAAGGTCCTCTCCTGGATCTGTAACTGCTTAAAAGATAGGAAACAAAGAGTAGGAATAAATGGTCAATTTTCAGAATGGAAAGAGGAAAATAGTGGTGTCCCCCAGGGGTCTGTACTGGGACCAGTACTGTTCAACATATTCAGACATGATCTGGAAAAAGGGGCAAACAGTAAAGTGGCAACATTTGCAGACAATGCAAAATTACTCAATATAGTTAAGTTCAAAGCAAACTATGAAGAGTTACAGAGATCTCACAAAATTGGGTGTGTGGGCAAGAAAATGGCAAATGATAAATGATGATATGTGGATAAATGCAAAGTAATGCACAGTGAAAACCCAATCCCAATTATACATACAAAATCGTGGGGTCTAAATTAGCTCATAGACTCAAGAAAGAGTTCTTGGAGTCATTGTGGATAGTTCTCTGAAAACATCCACTCAATATGCAATGGCAGTCAAAAAAACTAACAGAATATTAGGAATCATTAGGAAAGGGACAGATAATAAGACAGAAAATATCATAATGCTTCTCTACAAATCATAGAATCATAGAACATTAGAGTTGGAAGGGACCTCAGGAGGTATCTAGTCCAACCACCTGTTCAAAGCAGGACCAACCCCAACTAAATCATCCCAGCTAAGGCTTTCTCAAGCTGGGCATTAAATACCTCTAAGGATGGAGATTCCACCACCACCTCCCTGGGTAACCCATTCCAGTCCTTCATCACCTTCCTAGTGAAAAACCTTTTCTTAATGTCCAACCTAGACCTCCCTCACTGCAACTTGAAACCGTTGCTCCTTGTTCTGTCATCTGCCACCACTGAGAACAGCCTAGCTCCATCCTCCCTGGAACCACCTTTCACCTAGTTAAAGGCTGCTATCAAATCCCCTCTCATTCTTCTCTTCTGCAGACTAAACAAGCACAATTCCCTGAGCCTCTCCTCATAAGTCTTGTATCATTCTTGTAACCCTCTTCTGGACTCTCTCCAACTTGTTGACATCGTTTTTGTAGTGGGGGGCCCAAAACTGGACACAATACTCCAAATACATGGTACACCCTCATTTTGAATTCTGTATGCAGATCTAGTCACCCCATCTCAAAAAAGATATCTTAGAATTGGAAAAGGGCAACAAAAATGACTAGTGGTAGGGAACAGCTTTCATATGAGGAGAGATTTTAAAAATTGGGACTTTCAGCTTGGAATAGCGATGACTAAAAGAGGATACGATAGACATCTATAAAATCTTGACTGGTGTGGAGAAAGTGAATAAGGAAATATTATTTATTCCTTCACATAATACGAGAACTAAGGGTCACTAAATGAAATTAATAGCTAGCAGGTTTAAAACAAACAGAAAAGTACTTCACCCAATTCACAGTCAACCCATGGAACTCCTTGCCAGAGGATGTTGAGAAGGACAAAACTGTAACAGGGTTCAAAAAAGAACTAGATAAGTTCATGGAGGACAGCTCCATTAGTGGCTATTAGCCAGGATGGTCAGGGATGCAACCCCATTCTCTGAAGTGTCCCCAACCTTTGTTTGCCAGAAACTGGGCATGGATGACAGGCAATGGATCACTTTCCCTCTGAAGCACCTGGCATTGGCCATTGTTGAAAGACAGAAGACTGGGCTAGATGGACGATTGGTCTGACACAGTGTGGCTGTTCTTATGTTCTTATGCCCACATTTTAGGAGGGTTGTGGAAATAACGGTGAGAGCTCAAAAGAGGGCCAGAAAACCCTAGGGGCTGGGTTCATTGTAAAATGTTTGCAGGGGTACCATTTAAGAAGTTATGTATCTATACTAGAAATTATGTTCTTAAAGCCTTGAAGCTAAAGGCAGACCAGCAGGAAGTGACATACCTTGGACAGGTTTTTTTTCAGGCAGGGGGTAGTGCCCACTTGGCCTTCACATCTGGTCACTGTATACTGTGTGCATTATGGTGCAAGCCTAATTGAAAACTGAGCTCCCAGCTGACAAAGACCATGAAATGAAGAATGGATCACACAATCTGAAGGAGGGGACATGCAGCAGGAGGGTGTCCTGTTTACGATTAAGATCAAAGAATTAGTCTGGCACATGAGGGAAATGGAAAGAGACACCTGGTATCCTTCACTGAGGGAACAAGCGGACAGCGTGGTTTGTCCATGAAAAAGGGATCACAACCTTCCTGATTAGTACTGGAGAGCAATGCTTTATTACGGATGAGAGTATCTTGTTAAGTTAGCCGAGGGTGGAGAATGTATGTTATGATTTTATTTGATATGTTACTCTTTGTTTCCAGTATATCTTCTTGAGATCACTTACATCTTGTTAAATAAACTTTCCCTTGCTTTCACCATAAATATATCTCAGTGCTGCGTGTTAAGTGGAGTCCTTCATCTATGCTGTAACGAGGAAGCTGTAGTGACAATGTGAATACCATGAGTGCCCGGTCCACCAGGGGCTGAATGCGCTAGGGCGTTGGGCAGAGGGCCCTAGGGCTGGAGTGTGTCTCTTGCGGCCCTGCAGAGGGACAGCGGAGCCCGCATAGGTTGATCGGGCAGTGTTTGTGTGCCCCCTGGCCAGTGCAATGGAAGAGTTGACCCATGGCGGGGACAGACAGTCTTCCTCATGCTCAAGTCAGGCGGTAGCGAGGTGCCTCACAGCCCTGGGTATCCTGGGAAGCATCTTAGGCTCCTGAGGCTTCTCAAGTTTTAGCCTAATTGAAATCTCAGTGCAGGGGCATCTGGGTGACGTTTGACCACCTGTGATATACAGGAGCTCCGACTGGATGATCTAACGGTCCCTTCTGGCCCACAAATCTAGGAATCCATGACTTTCCCCATCACGCCTCCTGTGTTTAAATGACTCCATCATACTCACCAGAGCACAGTTAACTTCTCTAGGTCTCCCACACTTAATCTATGTTGTCTAGCTACTCTTTGGGGGCATGGACTGTTTCCCACTGCATGTTCCTACAGTACAGAGCACAATGGGACCTGCAGTTGCTATAGCAATCACATAAACATGCTGGTTAATTTTCATTCCAGGGCACCATCCAGTTTGAAACTTTAACCTTCTAAAATGTGAGCAGGGAGCCCTGGGTTCTGTTCCTGGATTTGCCACTCACCTGCTGTGTGAACGTTAGCAAGGCGCCTCCCTGCTCGGTGCCTCAGTTTCCCCTCCCATTTTTTGTCCATCTTCTTTATTTAGATGGTAAGCTCTTCGGTGGAGGGAAGGGTATCTTGCTTCATTTCTGTACTATGTATAGAACCCTGACCCTGGGTGGGGCCTTTATGTACTCTAACAACAGTAATAACAATAGACGTATTGAGACCGGGAGCAGAGAGGTGTTGCCACAGCTGTTAAAAGGCAGTGTAGACGTGCCCACCTAGACTGGCGTGGCAGACTAGCGAACTGTCAAGGCTGCGTGTGGGCACACCCAGGGCTGGAATACCAGGGAGGGGGGCGCTGCATGTGCCAGCTGTGGTGCAGTGAGAGAGCTCTGTGCCAGGAGGGGGCGGTGAGAGAGGCAGGGCAAAAGGTGACTGGCACCGGGTCAGGATCCAGGGGATCTGTCAGTGTTGTGTGTGTGAGGCAGGGCAGCCAGGACAGAGGGGTTGTGGTTCAGTATTGAGGTGTACTGGCAGAGCTGAGTTGTTTGGGGTTGGGAAGATGAATATTCTAGGGTTGTGAAGAGATCTCAGGATTGGGACAGAAGGATAGAGGGGCACTGGCAGAGCTCTGTGCATGTGTGTGTGTGTGCTTGTGACAGAACAGGCATTTTTCAGAATATTTTGGATGAATAGTGTGTGTGCCTCAGTTTCCCCTCTGTGGTGCATGGTTAACCAGGGGGAGGGAAAAGGCTGTTTACTCTAGGCAGACACACAGGAGAGTTCGAGAAGACGATGGCCACTCCAATTGCTCAGACATTTGGCACCTAACAACAACCAAACCCAGGGGGGTCCAGCCAGGTGTGACCAGCTGGAGACTAAAGAACAGGGAAGGGGCCAGGTGGGGTTGTTAAGTGGCAGGGGAGACGCTCCTGGACTGGGAGTCATGAGAGTGCTGGGGGTTCTGGGACTGACCCGGATGGACCAGGCTGTATTTTTCTGGGCTTTGCGTTAACTAAGGACTTTCCATGCTTTGTTTGTTTAAAGCTCTGGCTGAAAGTCACTGCAAATGAAGGAGGAGGGGTGCGTTGCTCCCCTTTGGGGATGCAAGTGTCCCTTAGGTGTCCATCTCAGGGGGAACCAGTGTTTTAATAGTTTTAATAAAGCATTTTCTGGTGCAGTAATCGAGTTTTTGTAAAGCGCTCTGACCTGTTTGACATTACATCAGCCACTAGTGAGGTTTATTAAACCACCTGGCCATGTAGCTGGATGGGTTTATGTCTGGGGAAAAAGAATAGCAACTCATGATTTACATAACAAATCTCTCGCTTTTTCAGAGTTTCTCTCGTGATTTTTCAGCTGGGAGCACCCAATCTGTGGATCTGTGACAGTGTGTGAGCCCAGAGATGGAAGAGCCTTGTGAGTAGGGCTCTGTGGATAAGGACTGAGGACACGGGCAGAACTGGGGTTCCTGGCAAAGCCTGTCACAACCGAGGTACGTTGGCCGATCTCTTTCACTGAGGCCTAGAAACCTGGAATTGCCTTTCACGGTTTCTTGTCAGCTTAACCGCACACCCTGTTACGTTTCCTCACTAGGGGGAACTCTGGTGGAATTTCTGAATGAAGAGATCACCTTTCACAGCAGCTGGCATAACTGGCTTGACCCTTGTTACTTAAAACATCAGGGGGCTACTTCCAAAGGAACAAACCCTTCCCTTTCCTTTGTCTACCTTTAATTAATGCCTCTTACTTTCTTTTCTAATGAGCCTCGATGGGACTGCCATGGAGACCTGCATTTCCCAACAATGTTTCCATGCTAATGGCCCATCCTGGGACTCATTACAATGAGGAGTAACTTTGTTTCTGCCACTGGCCCTTAATTTCTTGAGAGCTTTGACAAACCTTCGGGCAGTGGGCAAGTCTCAGCTGACCCTAACGTTCCTCGGTGTGCTCATTACAGCTCCTGCAGTCATAACAACCTGTGTGTCAGCCTGTAAATCTCCAGAGACTCACAGGTGCTGCCTGGCTAACTGGAGAGGTTTCTTTTTAGTAGCTGTGATGCTAATGGGGACGATTTTAATGAGCACATAATGAAGCGAGTTTTTTAAAATGATGATTTTTTTTATCCTAAGCAAGAGTCAGTCAATTAACATGTTTCAAATGACACTGATCAGGGCTCCTTTAGGCTGGGTATCTGTCACTGCAGATCTGTGATCAGACATGTAGAAACGGCGGCACCCTAAGGGTCAAGCAACTTACACACTATGGACAAACTGTTCATTGCCACTTCTCTGATCAGCTACCAGAGAACAAGATGGCGCTTGGGAAAAATCTATCCCCTTGCTACTGCGTCCTTAGCAAAGTGTTACAGTCACACAGCAAGCCACTTACCAGCTGCAATTCCCACCTGCTGGGCCTGTGTAATTAGCCACACTCAGAGTCAGAAGGAATAGTCTTTAATTATAAAGAATCATGATACATTTTTAAATAGACTTTAATGCCCATGACTGTGAAATGCACCTGCTCAATAGCCCTTGACCACTGAAGTCATCTTTCCACTGGGATTGGCCAATTCGTAATAGATAGATAGATAGATAGATAGATAGATAGATAGATAGATAGATAGATAGATAGTCATACATTATCTTAGTCAACTCTGGGCCACTTGCCAATTTTTCCCAGGCAAAGCTTTGGGGTGGGTTCTATTTGATGCAATATTGACTTGTTTATTAAAAAAACCCCGATGATGTGGCATCCAGACACCGCTGTTTCTCCTGAAACCTCTAATAGCATGGTACCTGTAGGTTTCTCTCTTTGACTAGGCTGACAGTCATGGTGTTGAAGTCTCTGTCTTTTCTGTGTATACTATATGAGCTGGCATTTATAATGAAGATCAGAAAATGGCAGATGACATCAAGGTTGAGATTTTCCAAGGGGCCGAAGGGATTTACATGCCCAACTCCCATGGAAAGTCAGTGGGCATCAGGAGTCCAAGATTTCCAAAAGTGTTTATGGCACCTACTGTGATTTACAAAATTGCCTAAATAGGTTTGGTTCCTAGCACCGGATTTTCAAAAAAATCTGATGGAAGGTAAGTACCTGAAGAACTTTAAAAATAGAGTCCATGACGCCTATTGACCTGCAATGGGAGTTAGACATCTAACCTTCTTACATGTTTATGTCAATCCAATAGGCATCTACCTCCATCTTTAACTGCCTAATAACCTTTGAAAATATGACCCTAACTCCCTGAGATGCCTTTGAAAATCCCAGGCCACAGGCTTCGTTCAGCGATCACTGAAGTGAACAGGAGTCTCTCCATTGACTTCAGTGGGAGTAGGCCCCAGTAGAGCTGTTACCAATATATATATGTTGGGCATAGTATATACGATGTTAATAGGTATTATATACATGATTATATACATGATAGTTCTAAAAACATTAGTTGATTTGAATGAGTTATAGGCCCCTAGATGCCACCCTCTAGGGTTTAAGGGTTCCATCTGTGAATCACGGATGTGTTGTACTTGCTACACCAGAGGCCCACTTCTCTGTGACATCCAGGTAGGCAATCGGGTTAAAAACTGAAAAGTGCAAAGGGATTTTTGGTACTTAAGTCCCTTTTTCCAAAGTGACATATGGCGAAAGTTTTAAAGGTATTCAGAAAACTAGTAGGATTTTGAAAGCACCTGATCTCAGTAGGAGTTAGGTGCCTACATGCCTTTGAAATACCTCCTAGTATCTAATTACCTTTATACATCTTGCACTAGCTGGATTTTCAAAGCTAATAGGGTTTCAAAGTTACCAATAGATGTCTTGAGGGATCCACAATAGCTCTTTAACAGGTTAGACACCGGACTTCTTTTGATTTCAATGTGGTTAGGCATTAAAAATCTGGCTTTCAAACACTCTTCAGCATTTTACCCTGTGTGTCAGAGACAAGGTCCAAGGCACAATTAGACAAGGAACAGCTTGCCTACCTGTTACAGGAGTGCTCCATATCTGAATATAGGGAAAGGAGGAATACATTAGGTGCCTGTGATGGTGTTAAGCATATGAAACATAATTGTTTGGTTTTATACGAGCAGTCAAATTCTCTGCTGTGCCTTCCTCTGCGCAGCTCTTTGACTGTACCCTGCGAGAGGAAGGGGTCAAATCTTGGCATTTGCCATTATTTGACAGTTCAGAAACATGACGCTGGGGTGGCAGGACTAAGTAACTCACCAAAACTCCCCCTGTGTAGCAAGCATTTGGCAAAGCCAGGACTAGAAGGAGAGCAGCCTGGCTCAGTGAAACATGTGATGCATTCTCAGGACGTCTGTGAAAGTCTGCAGAGATCAAATCTCCCCCGGGTGCTGGGGAGGTGGGAACAGAGAACAAAACTAACTTCTTCAGTAAATTGGCAAGGTAAACTGCGAGGAAAGCCGGAAAGGTGGTGATGGAAAGAGATTCTCACCAATATCAGAATCTACAGAATTTGCCTGAGGTTTGTGGGTTTGAAGAGACAGAGTCTCATTTATACTAACAATACTTCACACGACTCTGACAGTAGAATGGGAGGGGGAGGTTAAGATTGGAAGGAATTATACTTATCAGTCATTTTTTAAAGCCCTTTATATTGCAGTGGCTGTGTAAAATGACCATGATGTAAATGTGGACTTGGTGTGCAATATTCCTCTCTTTGATATATATTTTGGTGGGGAAAGGAAAATATACCACCTTACCATGAATCATTTTTCAGCACCCGTGTTATTTTGTGTTGGAGAGAAAATAAGATTGTGAATGAAAGGTGTTTTTATTAACATGCTCTATCAGAAGATACGATAAGTTAGTTCATCTAGCCAGATACAGCCTAACCTGTCATTGTAGATTAAAGAAACTGTATTGAGAAATAGGTTTGCCTTTCTTGATAATGTGGGTTATCTGAAAATTGCCATTCAAAAAGTTTGCTTCAACTGAGGAGTCAACATATCTGTCCCGAAAGAATGAGTGTATCGAGGATATCTGATCCCTTTTTTTTAATATAGTGTAAAGTCTAGCATTAACAAAAGAAATAGTATTTTTGTAAATTGTGTAACTAATAGAGATAATTGGGAAATTATTGTTTTTACGTAATAATTTATGACAAACATTACAATATTTTGTCAAAAATTGTATTTCTGTTTTTTTCAGGGTTTTTTTTTTTAAATAAACCCCAAATGTTTTCGGTTAACCACAAGTTCTCAGATTTCAGTCAAAACCTTTTTCTTCTTTAGTCACCAGAAATATGGCGGTGGTGTTGTGGTTTTAAAAAAGTCCCCAAATCATTTTTTAAATGTATGTATCATTTACAAAAATCTCTATTTCATTAAAAAGACAGCATCCATCGAAACGCTGTGTTGATGGAGAATTTTCATGCAGCTCTAATGCATCTAATGCCTGTGGATTTTTACTTTACTGAGCCAAATAAGAAAAGAAGAAAATTGAAAGATACATGTATACACACACCTATTTCCGCTCAGTACACAGGGCACAGCATTGGGAATCTAAGTTCTTGTGTTCTACCCTCAACTGTCGCTGTGATTTGAACAGATCACTTCCATCCTTGCTTTAGTTTCCCCGCCTGTAAAATGGGAACATTCCTATTGACCTAATCAGCTGCTCACTCCAAAGTCTTAAATCAGGCTTCTACCGTGTCGGATGTTGTGTGCATTAATAGACATTCTTTGCACATTGCTTTGGGGACTAAAGAGTTACACAAGTGCTAAGTATTGTTATCCCTGCAAGAATAAATTCCAACTAAAATGGAAAGGCAAGACATCACAGCTAGGTTTTTTTAAAAATCATAAGGGAGTTCATCATCCATCTATAATTGCAGTGACTCCCTGAGACTTGTTTGATATAGCAGACTGCAAGATGGTTACGCAGGTGGTATACAGAAAGAGGGCTTTGAATTCTTCTATCATGGGATGTTGTTCTAGGAAGAAGGATTACTAGGAAGATACAAGATCCACCCAATGAAGAGAGGGAAGAGTATCTTCGCAGTCAGGCTGGCTAACCTAGTGATCTAAGCCTGGTGGTAAGTGGGGAAGTGGGACACCAGGAGGAAACAGAAGGAGGAGGGTGCAACAGGGAAGATTTCTGATTTGTACTGAGAAGCAGGGCAATTGGCTAGTTATCTTAGGTCCCTGTACATGAACGCAGAAAGCCTGGGAAACAAGCCAGAGGAGTTGGAAGTTCTGGCACAGCCACGGAACTATGATGTGACTTGAATAACCGAGACTTGGTGGGGTAACTCACATGACTGGAGCACTGGCAGGGATGAGTATAAACTGTTCAGGAAAGACAGGCAGGAGAGAAAGGATGGACGAGTTGCACTGTATGTAAGAGAGCACTATGATTGCTCTGAGCTCCAGTGTGAAACTGGAGATACGCCAGTTGAGAGTCTCTGGGTTAAGTTTAGAGGTGAGAGCAACAAGGATGATGTCGTGGTGGGTGTCTGTTATAGACCACCAGACCAGGAGGATGAGGTAGCTGAGGCTTTCTTCAGACAACTTATGAAAGTTTCCAGTTCACAGGACCTGGTTTTCAAGGGGGACTTCAATCACCCTGACATCTGCTCTGAGAGCAATACAGAAGATCACAGACAATCTAGGAAGTTTTTGGACTGTGTTGTAGACAACTTCCTGGTGCAAGTGCTGGAGCAACCAACTAGGGGCCGTGCTGCTCTTGACCTGCTGCTCACAAACAGGGAAGATTTCATAGGGGAAGTAGAAGTGGGTGACACCCTAGGCATCAGTGACCATGAGATGGTAGAATTCAGGGTCCTGACAAAAGGAAGAAAGGAGAACAGCTGGATACGCACCATGGACTTCAGAAAACAGACTTTGAATCCCTCAGGGAGCTGATGGGCAGGATCCCCTGGAAGGCTAATATGAGGGGGAAAGGAATCCAAGAGAGTTGGCTGTATTTTAAAGAAACCTTACTGAGGGTACAGGAACAAACCATCCCTACGTGCAGAAAAAATAGCAAATATGGCAGGTCACTAACTTGGCTTAACAAAGAAATCTTGGGTGAACTTAAACACAAAAAGGAAGCTTACAAGAAGTGGAAGCTTGGTCAGATGACTAGAGAGGAGTATAAAGATACTGCTCGAAGAAGCAGGAATTAAATCAGAAAGGCCAAAGCACAACTGGAGTTGCAATTAACAAGGGATGTGAAAGGGAACAAGAAAGGTTTCTACAGGTGTTAGCAACAAGAAGAAGCTCAGGGAAATTGTGGGCCCCTTATGCAATGGGGAAGGAAACCTAGTGACAGGTGATGTGGAAAAAGCTGAAGCACTTAGTACTTTTTTTTACCTCTGTCTTCACAGATAAAGTGAGCTCCCAGACTACTGCACTGGGTGGCACAGAATGGGGAGCTGGTGAGCAGCCTCAGTGCTGAAAGAACATGCTCAGGACTATTTAGAAAGGCTGGACGTACTCAAGTCCATAGGGTGCTGAGGGAACTCGCTGATGAGATTGCAGAGCCATAGTCCATTATCTTTGAAAACTCATGGCAAATATGGGAGGTCACGGATGACTGGAAAAAGGCAAATATAGGGCTCATCTTCAAAAAAAGGAAGAGGGAGGAACCAGTGAATTACAGACCGGTCAGTCCCCAGTAAATCATGGAGCAGGTCCTGAAGGAATCAATTTTGAAATACTTGGGATAAAGGAACGTGACCAGGAACAGTTCACATGGATTCACCAATTCATGAATTCATCTGTCCAAGCTTCCACTTTTGGTAAGCTTCCTTTTTGTGCTTAGGCTCACCAGTGAACCTTCAGGTTTGAGTAGTGTCCAACAGTGTGTTCAGCATTTCTACCTCCCTGTTCTCAACAATTTCTTTTGTCTTGGCAGATGAGATCCATGACTGGTACAGAAACAGAAAATCAAACCAGTGTGCAGGAGTTCATCTTCCTGGGCTTTCCCGGTACTTGGTATTTCCGAACATCTCTTGCTGTGCTCTTTTCTGTGATGTACATCCTAACAATCGTAGGGAATGTGTCCATCATAACCTTAGTGTGGACCCACCCTCATCTCCACACCCCCATGTACTTCTTCCTCTGCAATCTCTCCTTCCTGGAGATCTGGTACACCACAGCATGTGTCCCTCAGGCCATAGGTGTCATTCTGGGCACAAGCCAAACCATTTCTTTCACTGTCTGCCTCCTGCAATTGTTTTTTCTCTTCTCCATGGGCTCTACAGAATGTTTCCTCCTGGCCGTCATGGCCTATGACCGTTATCTGGCCATATGCCACCCCCTGCGCTACAGCTCCCTCATGAATGGCACCCTCTCTGCTCAGCTGGCCCTTCTCTCTTGGCTGTGTGGGTTCCTGGCTATCTCTGTGCTGGCAGTTCTAATATCCAGGTTGTCGTTCTGTGGCCCTAACTTCATCAATCATTTTGTTTGTGACATAGATGCCTGGATAGTGCTCTCCTGTACTGACACGCACCTTGTTGAGCTAGCAACATTCATTGTCTCAGTCATGACTGTGGTGGTATCCTGTGCAATAACCCTGATCTCCTACATTTACATCATCTCCACTATCGTGAAAATCCCATCAGCCCTAGGCCGGCAAAAGGCCTTTTCCACTTGCTCTGCCCATCTCACTGTTGTGACTATCTGGTACAGCTCCATCATTTTTTTGTATGTCAAGCCTTCTGCTCAGAACTCATTAGATGTGAACAAAACAATCAACATTTTTAACACTATTGTAACTCCTCTATTAAACCCGTTCATTTACACTCTAAGAAACAAAGAGGTGAAGAAAGCCTTGGAAAAGGCATTGAGTAGGCTTTGAAGTCATTTTCCAATAAAATGGATAGAGTAGAAAGTTAGTCAAAATGACCAAAACATTCTTGAACATTATTTATAGAGTAGAAAAGTAGGCAGCAGCAATGAGGAAGAGAATTTCAAAAGACAACCAATTCCTTTTCTCTTAAAATGGGTGTCAGACATTTAAATCCTATCCACTTTCTTTATGAAGATGTTGGAATGGGTTACCTAGGGAGGTGATGGAATCTCCATCCTCAGAGGTTTTTAAGGTCCAACTTGACAAAGCCTTGGCTGGGATGATTTTGTTGGGGTTGGCCCTGCTTTGAGCAGAAGGACAGACTAGATGACCTCCTGAGGTCCCTTCCAAACCTAATCTTCTATGTTTCTATGATCATGTCTTTGCTTTATAGCTTTCCTCATTTACCAGAATAACTTGCTATTTTTTTTGCAGAAGGGATCAAGTTGAAGACAGTTGACTCCTGACCTGGTTTTGGAGGGCTTGTAGTTTTCAGTAAAATATGATGCTTATAGAAATAGTAATGGAAGATTTGGAGCTGTATTGTCAAGTAGAAAACCAAAATGTATGTTTTAAAAGTAGACTTAGCTCTATTTTTTAAGCATTAAATATTAAGAGTTTCGAGTGAGGCCTCATAGAAGTTAGCAGTTGGTATAAGATAGAAAGAGTCTTATGTGCCTGACCGATGGTTATAGTATCACACAGGCTTCGCTTAAAGTTATAAAATGTAGCAATATGTGTGTTGTGATAGTTTAGCAATGTATTTGGTGAGAAACAGGTAAACCACAAATAAATCAATGGTAGCATCTTAGGGGCTTTTTGCAATAAGAACTGACTGCATCGCTGTCTCAGAACTATTGGAAATGGTTGTGTTAACTGTTTGGAATGTTATTAGGGTCGACTGGAACACTACATATGGACAACTAGAACTCTAAAATTGGCTTCCCAGATTACTAAATATGAAGAGGTGGCTGAGCTTTGACTTGATCAGATATGGTCCCAGGTATATGTGGATAGAATGGGAAAAGGGCTTCAAAAGTTTGTAAAACTTATCTCTGGCTGGAACACTGGGATAATGACATGGGACAATTGGGTAGGAAGCCTGGTCCAGCTCCTTCTTTTTGGGGTTATCTCCAAGTATTTTTCCTCCATCTTTGATATGAATGGTCACTATAAAATTGTATGTGCAATGTAAGACTGTAAGTATCAACAATGCAGAAAACCACTTGTTTGTACTTATCTTATTCTTCTACTTATTTATATTAATTTTTCTAAATAATTTTATTATATATGTCTCTGTTATTATCAGACTACCAGTAGAAGGGAATTTTTTATGCTCAAGCGGTCAAGATGTTAGGGTTAAAAGTCACTTACCAGGATCTGTATGGATGTATCCATTGTTAATTCAATAGTCAGCAAAGGAAACTGCTGAGGTGCGTTGACAGAGTTGTGTGGGGGTTGTCACCCAATTCTTTTTAATGGTTAATAATAATTGTATTAGTTGCCAATTTATCCGATTAAAGAACTGGGGGTAAGAAAGTTCTTGTCCCAGAATCAGGCTACGCAGAATTAAAACCAACTGATTCAATACCTTCTAGGAGACCTCGAGGTATATGGCAAGGACACTCAGACTGTTGGCAAAGCAAAGCCTTAGAGATTTTTATTAGAATAAGGAATAAAGCCAGGAAAACTCCAAGCCACATAAACAAATAGGAGTAATACAGTATTGGGGATATCTGTAGTACCAGTCTTTGCATATGCTTTTATATTTGTACACCAAAAGCTTCTTTGAGGACTTAGTGGTAAGAGACAGAGGACATGCCAAATGAGTCGGAATGTCCATGTTCCTCAGTACCCAAGATTGATGGCAGATAATAATAGAGCTGAAGGGTCAAATGACGGAAAGGGTTCCCCATCCATATGGTGGTTTGCCCTATTCTAGGGCCAGAAAGCCATCCCGCTGAGTCATCCATGCTCATTTTTCACTTTCTCGCCCTTATAATTTTGGGTTTAACTTATCCTATATGTTAACATATGAATACACATTAATGCCATTTAACTCATCATCTAATCCATCACCTCTTGCTCAATTTTGATTGGTGCCTTGTTATCCCTTATCCCTGATCATTCAATAGAGTTTTAGGGTGATGTTTCTTTTACATATTCACATGCCAGTTCTTGTTTTAATTGATCTTGTTGGTAGTTTTGAGATCCAATTCAAATCTACTTTCTTCACTCTTGTATAATTGGGCACAGACATTGCTATTGTTCAACTGTAAATAAAGTTGGCTATTGTTTCATTTGTTTCCCCTTATGTTTTGGTGAGGCATTTGTTTTGTTTTTTTAAATAAAGAACTCCTTAACAACGAAAGACAACAAAAATCTAAAATAAAACAAAGAGCAATGCAGTGTACAAAAAACATGAACATGTTATTAGTGAAATTCCATGAAAGAGTCGTATGCCCTGGAAAATGGAAACACTTTTAATAGCAGTGATTGCACATTTGAAAAAGGTTAGGCTGTGGTTTTCAAAAGAGCCTATGGGAGTTAGGATCCCCAATGAAATTGCACAGGGAAACATAAAACACTGGAGCAAACTTCATTATCACGGCTGCCATGGTCACCTGGGACCACAGGAGTTCTTTGTCCTAATGCGGAGGGATGTTCTTCTCAGACCAGAAGACATTGCCACCCCTACCAGCTCCAGCTCAATCCCAAACACCACCTGAGATGAAACGGTGCAGGACTTTAACAACAGGACCAGCAGCCGCGTTAGCTCCTCTCATGTAACTTCTCTTTTACCCCAAAGGAGAGTTATTACCATCTTTGATACCATCTAAGAAACTGGGGAAGGGAAGAGATGTGGAAAGCAGGAAGGGAAGGGAAGATGGAGGAGGAAAGATGGGCATCTCTAGGCACTGAGATTCCTTTTCAAATCTGGGCCTCAGTTCTCCATCCCTAGAAGGGGGTTCATGGCACTGGCCAGCTCAGCGGGGCATGGTGAGGATACATACATTAGAGGCTGTGTGGGCCTCATATGCATCGCTGCAGGGGGTCAGAGACTGGTGAGGAAAGCCTGTTGTCAGCAGAGATGCTGTTCTTATACGCTAAGCATAGCACCAGGATGGTTTATTTCCTCTGCTGCAACCTGTTGTTGACCAAAATCAGGCACAGCGGCTGCCTGAGGCTATATGAAGGCAAGCAAATAAAATATTATACGGCTGCCAAACAGGGTTAAAACGGTAACCTTGTGCAAGGCAACACTACCAGATATTGAGGACTGGGGCTTCTGCGGCTTGATTTAAACAACTAGAGGCCTTAGGTCTGCAGCACATTTACAAATCTTTATGCATGGCCTAGTGACTACAAAGTAGGGAGACCATCACTGTTTTCACCTGGGTTACATTTTGGTTGGCCCCCCAGGAGATAACTGATGTGTTTGGCTGTGGGAACACACACCGGCGGCAGTAAATGGACTTGTTCTGGGGCAGAGCACTCTTTGTCCCCATTGCTGATATCTGCTCCTCATTCCTGTGCCCATATGTAGCCCCAAGACCAGGGAGCTCAGCTGGACTCCCCCAGAATACAGGTGTTCACTGAAACGAAGCAGTTCATAGAAGGGCCTCAGTTTCCAACTTGTCAGCAGCTGCTTTCCCACACCCCACATATCTGCCATTGGATCCAGCAGCCACAGGTACACACCTATGCAGAAATGACCAGTGATAAAATTTAACTTGTGATCATTAGGTTTCAGAGTTAACACTCAATGAGATGAGCTGCTTTCCTAGAATTCATCTATGTACAGCCACGTGTAACTGCCTACCTCTAGAGCAAAGAACATAAGCCATTCCAACATGATGGATGAGACTGACAAATTGAAGCTGGTTTAGAAAAGAGCTAGGAGAAGGCTAAAGGATTAGAAAAGCTGTTTTATAGTTATAGAGTCAAGGAGCTCAGTCTATTTATTTTAAGAGAAGGTTAAGGGCTGACTTACTTACAGTCTATAAGTACATACATGGACGGTATTGGTGAGGCCGCAATTGGAGTATTGTGTCCAGTTTTAGGCCCCCCATTACAAAAAGGATGTGAACAAGTTGAAGAAAGTCCAGTGGAGGGCAACAAAACTATTTGGGGGCTGGAGCACAAGACTTATGAGGAGAGTCTGAGGGAACTAGGCTTGTTTAGTCTGCAGAAGAGAAGAATGAGGGGGATTTGATAGCAGCCTTTAACTACCTGAAAGGGGGTTCCAGGGAGGATGGAGCTAGGCTGTTCTCAGTGGTGGCAAATGACAGAACAAGGAGCAACCGTCTCAAGTTGCAGTGGGGAAGGTCTAGGTTGGACATTAGGAAAAGGTTTTTCACTAGAAGGGTGGTGAAGCACTGGAATGGGTTACCTAGGGAAGTGATGGAATCTCCATCTGTAGAGGTTTTTAAGCTGCGGCTTGACAAAACCCTCACTGGGATGATTTAGCTGAGGTTAGTCCTGCTGTGAGCAGGGGTTTGGACTAGATACCTCCTGAGGTCCCCTCCAACTCTAATAGTCTATGATTCTATGAATAAATATTTGCTAACGCGCTCTTCAGTCTAGCAGACAAAGGTATAACACAGTCCACTGGCTGGAAGTTGAAGCTAGAGAAATGTAGACTGGAAATGAGGCATTATTTTTAACAGTGAGAGTAATTAACCATAGGAACAATTAAACAAGGAGCGTGGTGGATGCTCCGTGGCTGACAATTTTTAAATCAAGCTTGGCTGTTTTAAATAAAAGATCCGCTCGAGCAATGACTCTGGGGCAGTTCTCTGGCCGGTGTGCTACAGGAGGTCAGACTCAAAGATCACAATGGTCCCTTCTGAGTTTGAAGTGTCTGAATCTTTGAAATCCCTGTACATGTGTATTTGGGGCAGAGCTGGTACAAAAGGGTAGCCCCCAGCCATCCATGGGAGTGGAAATTTTACAGAAGGTTGGGAGTATTTGGCAGAGAATTGTGATCACTTGATAAGTATCCTTTTTCAGAGTAGTGGATGAAGCCCTAAACGGATAAAAAAAATAAAGCTGGGATTTCACAGGCTCCTGAAGGAGGTAGGTGCCCAACTCCCATTGGAATTCAATAGGATTTGGGGATAGAATTTTCAAAAGTGCCCTGAGCCAGATGTTTAGGTAACTGGTGGGATTTTCATAAGCAATGGGATTTAGGCACCTAGAAGTTTCTGGAAATCCCCACTAGGCAACAGGAGTTAGACTGAAAACCGTGTCACTTGAGGTAACCTAAATCCTAGAATCAGGCTGCCCTGGTGTGATGTCCCCCCCACTGCAATCCGGACTGGTGTGTAACTGTGTCACCCCAATTTCTCACTCCTGGGCCCCGATTTACCCCGATTTGCTGTGTGACCCACCCACTCCTGGGTCAGCTCACACCCAGCCTCCTGCGAATAATCAGGACCTAGTGAAGGAGCGCTTCTGGCCAACACCCCCAATCTCCGATGCTACCCTGCGAACTGCCGTCTTGCAGAGTTCAGTGTTGCACACTGCACCCTGCAAGCTCATTTACATTTGTCCATCAGTTTATAAAAAGAATTGATATGCACCAGCTCCGTCACCCTAAGTGAGGTCTCTGCAGACACTCAATCCACATGCACTATTTTAGATAAAACAAACACATAAGTTTATTCACTAAAGCAAGGTATGAAGTGATTCTAAATCAGATTACCATAAACCAAGGGATTAAGAATCAATCGAGGAGTTTGTCACAATCAGTTGAAAGGTAATTTGCATCCTAAACTAAGTTTAATATTTCAGTAGGTTTCAGTCTATACCATTAGCTTACCCACAGCTGGTTGTGATGCCACTTGCAATCAGCACCCCCGTAGGTAGGTGCAAGTCCTTGATGCTGTTTAGAAGATGGATTCCAGGGGAAAGCCCTGAGGCAAAGACACCTCAGCTTTTAGCAAGTTTCCCCAACACCCCCTGGGGACGGGTGATCATCCATGTCCGGCCAGGGGCATGATTTCTTCCACTTGAGCCAAAATGCTCACAGGTGCTTAGATCAGTCCATTGCTCCTCGTTGCATGCCTCTGCTGGACGTTTAAACACAGCGTTCTGTTTATCTGCATCTATTCAAGCCACATGAGACACACATTTGGGGATTTGACACAACAGAGTTTCATATCCGTACACATGTATAATCTTGCAGGAAACATGTTCACCTCCCAAATCAGGACACAAACACCAACTCGTAAATTCTCCACCGCACTGTGGGATAATTAGTCTGCGGTGCTCTCAGGCTCTCCTCCTGAAGCTGTTCCACCTTGGATAAGTAATTTTAAAAATCACCGGAGTGGGGGAAAAGAAAGTGAGAACCAGAAAGACTTTGTAGCCTCTTGGTTACAGGACAAACTGGTAGTGAGCAAGGGAGGGTCAGGTTCCCCTGCTCCAACGACTTTGAATAAAAGTTTTTGCATCATTCATTTTGTTGCAAAAGTGGAGGAAAGGAGAGGAATAGGACAGAGAAATCAAAAATACAATTTCAAGGGAAAAATTATTATTTTAATTAAACTATTTTCTATTTTTGAACTCAGAGCAATGAATGTGAAGTTTTGAAGTAGTTTACATTTTGCAAACTCTTAGCTTTTTGGCTCAGCCCTTCTGGAAACAGAGGTGTCAGTTTAATCTCTATTCATGGTCTGCTTTGCTTTCTAGTTCTGAACCATCAGCAAGATGTTTCGATGTTCAGGTGGTCAGAACTTCAAGGGAAATGCAATGGGAAGTCGACACTGACTAATATATGACTTTTTTTCCTCTGGTGGTTCAATGAAAATATTTGGCTTGTTCATGGGAAACTGGGCTAATAAAAAGAACAACGAAAGCTTGAAAATCACCACTCTGAAATTTTCACTGGACTGTCTCCTGTTTCTTTTGGGACCCCTTTTCGCAAAAAATCTAACACCCCCTGTGCTTTGCTGGAATTACTGCTTGTCCAGAGGCTATTAGAATCATAGAATCATAGAAAATTAGAGTTGGAAGGGAGCTCAGAAGGTCCTCTAGTCCAACCCCCTGCTCAAAGCAGGACCAACCCTGACTAAATCATCCCAGCTAAGGCTTTGTCAAGCCGGGCATTAAATACCTCTAAGGATGGAGATTCCACCACTACGTCCCTAAGTAACCCATTCCAGTGCTTCACCACCCTCCTAGTGAAAAACCTTTTCCTAATGTCCAACCTAGACCTCCCCCACCTCAAGTTGAGACTGTTGCTCCTTATTCTGTCATCTGCCACCACTGAAAACAGCCTAGCTCCATCCTCCCTGGAACCCCCTTTCAGGTAGTTAAAGGCTGCTATCAAATCCCCCCCCCTCATTCTTCTTTTCTGCAGACTAAACAGGTCTAGTTCCCTGAGCCTCTCCTCATAAGTCTTGTGCTCCAGCTCCCTTATCATTTTTGTTGCCCTCCGTAGGACGCTCTCCAACTTGTCCACATCCTTTTTGTAGTGGGGTGCCCCAACTGGACGCAATACTCCAAAAGCAGCCTCACCAATGCCGAATAGAGGGGAATAATCACTTCCCACAATCTGCTGCCAATGCTCCTACTAATGCAGCCCAATATGCCATTAGCCTTCTTGACAACCAGAGCACACTGCTGGTTCATATCCAGCTTCTTATCCACTGTAACCCCCAGATCCTTTTCTGCAGCACTGCTGCCTAGCTCGGTCCCCAGTCTGTAGCTGTGCATGGGATTCTTCGGTCCTAAGTGCAGGACTCTGCACTTGTCCTTGTTGAACCTCATCAGATTTCTTTTGGCCCAATCCTCCAATTTGTTTATCAATATCAGATATGAATGCCATTTATCTGGGAAGTGTCTTCACCTTTTAGAAACTGCTGAGCATAAACTCATCAAGGCCCATGGCCAGGTGTAATGAGTGAGAATAAGGCACTTCAGAGGGCCACTTACAACACGGGATGGAAAATGGAATGATTAATATGTCTACTTTTATACATTACTCTGCAGTGATAGAAAATCAAATCAAATCTATCTGAGATGCATTAACAAATGCAAATATCAGTAATTATTTTGCCTCTTTCTACTAGACAATTATATCTGGGTACAGAATGCACCTACAGCTGCAGAAAGAAAACATTTTATCCCCAGACGTCTGACTCCAACCCAATGCATTGCACCAGGAATGGGATCTGCAACGTAGAGGTGGGTGGGACCTTAAGCTGCTTTCACATTCTCCTGCTTTGTCCTCTTCCTCCGGCAGGGGTGGAGAAATATATCCCCACCGCCACCACCAAATGAAGCCAGGCTGTGATTTTTCACTGCTGCCTAGATCTTCTCAGAACAAGCCTCACTAATTTAGTCGTTATTGCACTAGACAGTTTGCAAACATCTCTCCCTAGGGAGCCAGACCAATGACAAGGTTGCAGGCTTCAAGGGTCCTCAGCTGCTCATCACAAAATAGGTCAGAGGCTTCCCCATCACTTGGGTCAATAACAAAATACCTGCTGCCCCAAATAAGATTGAACCAAACCCAGTGGTTATTGTCTCCTCCTGGGGCTGTCAAAAGAACTGAAGGAAGTTAGGTCCCCAAATCTTACTGAGATTCAAAGTGAGCTAGGTGTCTAATGCCCTTAGGTCCCTTGGAAAATCTCAACCCCAAAACATTTGCAAATTAGGAAAGGTGATTTTTGTATGTGGATTGCTACTGTTGTTTGTGACAGTTTGGGGCATACCTCTGTGTCAACGCATGGATTCCTTTCTGTTGTATGAGTAGTGTTTGTGATCACAACCATCAGTGGGCATTAGAACTTCCACTTTGTGCCAGTCTCTTTGGAAAGGTCTGACCAAACACGGAAGGTGGCCATCAGCCCCGGGTGGCTTCCATTGGCTTGAGGAAACGTCCTTTTGCCTTGGTATGAATGACGTCTTCCCAGAAACCTGTCTGGGGAGAAGCCAGGTGCTGGAGACCTTCGTGTCCTGAGCATACAACGAAGAGAGCTGCCGTGTTACTCCAGCAGAGCACCAGACAAGGGGGTATGAACCTGCTTTTAAAAGAAACTTGCTCGCTAAGCCAAGGAGCCATTCCATGGTGAGAAAAGAAGACAAGGGACTCTCAGGAGCAGTAAGGATTCTGGGTGGAGGCTACCTTAAGGCCATAAGGGACCATCATGATCATCTAGTCTGGCCACAGAAGCTCACCCACCCACTCCTGTAATAGACCCCCAACCTCTGGCTGAGTGACTGACATCCTCAAATCATGGTTTAAAGACTTAAAGTTACAGAGAATCCACCATTTGCTGTAGTTCAGACCAGCAAGTGACCCATTCCCCACACTGCAGAGGAAGTCAAAAAAGTCCTAAGGTCTCTTCCAATCTGACCTGGAGGAAAAGCCTTTCCAGACTCCAAACATGGCAGTCAGATACCATTACTGAAATATCTGAGCACCGTATGTATTTATTCTGGAGAAACAGAGGTCAGGAGGGAGAGAGATGCAAGCCTCTGCCTCTTAGATGGGACAGCTGAGGAGCTGGGAGTCCTTACAGGACCTAGGCAGTTATCCTGTGCTATGACACACATGGTGGTAAAGGTGGGATCTGAACCCCACGCCTTTGGCCTTTGATCTTTAGATTCATGGAACATGTAATAACTAGACAGTGGTCCTTTCCTCAGGTCGCAGCTCCAGAAGGCAGGGTTTTGACGTAACTGGCTGGGGAGAGGAATTTGCATTCACCACCCCCAAAGTATTTCCCAGGAAATGCACTTCACCCGTTTTGCCCCAAAAGACCATGCTTGCCTCCCACATCACTCAATATAGTCCTTAGATCTCCCATGATAATATATCACCTTTGGATCTAATACAGTGGACACCAGAGATACTTAAACTTAATTCAGTAAGGTTTTCTGAGGATAAGGCAGGAAATTGCACCATCTGTCTCAATCAATTATTAAACAATATTATAAAGAGAGAAGAAAAGAAAGATAAATAATAATATTAGCTACAGAAAAATACTGGCAATCGGGTAATTATTTGTAGTAATATTAATATTAAATATATATCGATTATATAATATTGTACAAAATCATTAATATCATTAGTTTAGTACCATAAAGATTTACATACTGATTGTACTTTCCTATTTCTTTAGCCCTAGCAATATGCTTCCTCTTCCAAAAATCACAGACCTGGAGGTTAATTTTACATAGCTCAATGGCAAAATCTTACAGACTTCACTGGTGGGAAATCAGAGCCATGAAGACGGCCCTCGCCCCGCAAAAGCTCACAAGTGATAAAACAGACCCAGACAGACAAGATGTTTTATTTGGGGAAGAGCCTATTTACTCTCATTGGGTTTATCAAGACAATGCAGCTTGAACCAGTTGTTGATATTAATAATGATTTATTTTTGTGCTATTACATTGCAATGGGATGTCCACCCCACACCAGGTCGGAACAGGCTGGGGTGCACTTATAAAAGCTGGAAATTGAGGGTGCTGTTATCCCCCAGAGAGAAAGGAAGCTGGCCAGGGATGAGGAGGTGTTCCAGAGGCAGAGTGAGTCTGGGGATCCTTTCCTGGACAACAAGAAGCCAAGAAGGTGGGCCAGAACAGAGGTGGGAACAGAGGTGGGCCAATAGAGAAGTGAAGTATGAAGGGAAACAGCAACAGTAGAGTAGGTTAATAGCTACTAATTAAGTAGGAGATTGAATAGACCAGGGTTGCTAGGAATAGGATCCCTGGGCTGCAACTCAGAGTGGTGGGCGGGAATGGGTTCCCCTACCAGCCACTGGGAAAGTGGCTCTAACCTTGGACTTGGATCAGAAAAGTGCCTGATGTTTCACCCTGACAGCTTGTCCTGTGGGACTTGGACCTCCTAGAAAGGGGAGGACTAAACTGTGACCCAGCCAAAGGTTCCAGAGAGAGAGACACCAAAGTGCAAGCACTCACCAGGAAGGAATGCCAGCCTGGGTGAGCGCTAATCCCCAGACCCAGCTGCCAGGAGGTGCCGCGTCACATGCATATTTTTGCATTTGGATACTTATATCTATGAAAGTGGCTCTTGGAAGGAAGCGCCTGTGGTGGTTATATGCATGGACTGAATATTGTTGGAAAGGTCTGCACACAAGCAGAGGTTATCAGGCACTGGAAGAGATCTGTTAGCTCTTCCAAACAATTGCTGTAGATATTCACATATGTGAGGTGATGGGCACCGTAATTTTTAATGAGCGTGATTAAGTGCCATTAAAAATCTGACCCTAGGCGCATCTTTTAAAACCTGGTCCCCAACACACATTGAAATCAAAGCACTTCTGAAAATCCCACTAGATCACACATCAAGTATGGGGGGCTTTAGAAACTGAGCCCTTCTCTTCAATTAGCCAAACCAGCTGTCTTACCGATGAACCAAGCTTTCCCTGCACTCTCTTACATTTCCTAAAGAGACAAGGACAGGTTTCCTGTGTTTTAGAAAGGCCACTCTTGGTTCCATGAAAAATCTCAGCCTCTGTTTCCATCCATGAGCTTCTTAAAGGCTTCCTTCACCTCCTTGTTACGCAGGCTGTAGATGAGAGGGTTGACGAGGGGTGTAATTGCAGAGTACAGAACAGCCACGGTTTTGTCCCTGTCCAGATAAGCGGAGGGGGGCCGGACGTAGGTGTAGATCACGGTGCTAAAAAAGAGCGTCACCACCATCACGTGGGAAGAGCAGGTAGAGAAGGCCTTGCGTTTCCCTTGGGCGGAGTGGATTTTCAGGATGGAGGAAATGATGTAGACGTAGGAGAAGAGGATGAAGAGAAAGCAGCCTATGCCCAGGAATGCGTCCGTCACCAGGGCCAAGGTCTGGTTGTAGCCTGTGTCCGTGCAGGACAGCTGAAGCAGTGCAGGTAGCTCGCAGAAGAAGTGGTTGATAATGTTGGGCCCACAGAAGGACAATCGGAGCAAGGAGAGAGTATGTGGCAGAGAGACCAGGAAGCCGGACACCCATATTCCTACCGCCAGGCGGCAGCAGGTTCTCTGGCTCATAATAAGGGAATAGTGCAAAGGGTGGCAAATGGCCACATAGCGGTCAAAAGCCATGGCAGTCAGCAGGAGCAGCTCCGTCGCCAGAAAGGCACTGAAGAAATACATTTGTGCCAGGCAGCCTTGGAAGGAGATGGCCTTCTTCTGGCCCATCAGGTTCTTCAGCATCTGTGGCACAGTTGAGGTCACGCAGCCGATGTCCAGCAAGGAGAGGTTGACCAGGAAGAAGTACATGGGGGTGTGGAGTCCAGGCTGGGAACGGATGACCGTGATGATGGAGATGTTCCCCAGCAAGGCTGCGGCATAGGTGGACGCAAAGACGACAAATAACATCAGCTGCACCTGAGGGTGGTCGGAGAAACCCAGCAGAACAAACTCGGGCATGTGGGTTTGGTTCTTTCCATCTGCCATCTTGATAATTGTGATCGCACAAGAGGGACCCAATCAGATCGAGTGGGCGTTTGATTTCTGCACATGGAAGCTCCTTCCTGGAAATTTCAAGGGCGTCACTTTCATCCAGGTGTTGCCCAATAAATGCAATTGGAAGGTATTAGTTCACTGCATCATCTATTTCCCTGCAGAACTAAAATCAGAAGCCGGTGTATTAAATTATTTGTTGACCTTCATTAGAGTGTAGAAATTGTACAATTGCATCCCAGAGCTGGTTGTAAAATTCAATAAACCACCTTTCTTCCATAATTTTATACAATAGTATAGGTTTGCATAAGTGAAAAGCAAAATAATGTAATATAATTTCACATTGCAATGCCTGTTTGTATACAATAATCTTGACAGCTGTCCTGGGCTGGGAACGCATGTCCTTCTATTTCCCAAGGCTCATATCTTCAAAAGGGCCTAAGGAAGTGAGATGTCCAAGTACCACTGAATTTCAATGTGAGTTCAGAATTTTCTGCTCCCTGTACAAGGAAGGATTGTGGACCAATGTAAAGCTGAGTATCCATTATAATGAACTACTAGAGAAAGTGGTGGGGTCTCCAAACTGGATGCTTTTTAGCCCAGTGCTTAATTTGTGCCCTGGCAGCTCTGGCCTCATGAAAATAAAAAAATTGCTTGAACCTGGACACCTTTTTCATTACAAATTAAGCACTGTTCTAACCACATACAGGTTATTGGGCTCAATACAGTGGTGTAACTGGGTGGGATTTAAGGGCCTCTGATATACGGGAAGTCAGACTAGAAAATCTAATGAAACCTTCTAGCCTTAAACGTCATGAAATATACAAACATGACAGACAGACAGACAGACAGACAGACAGAGAGAGAGAGAGAGAGAGATAGCAACCTGGCACTTGCCACTGTCGGAAGACAGGATACTGGGCTAGATGGACCATTGGTCTGACTCAGTATGGCCATTCTTATGTTTGTATAGAAAGATTATGAAATGCCCAGGCCCTGCAACACCGTATGGAAGGGGATTGCAGGCTGGGATGTGATGGAATTTGGAATCTCTGTTTCTTTGGGTTTTTTAATCTACAGTGACAGTCGATATTTTTCTTGAGTTTTTCCCCTCAATGTATCTTCCACTTTGAATGTACATAGTGCTGCTGCTTGCAGCCTTTGAGGAAGTTTGTGGGGTTATCTGTGGAGCAGCTCACGAACCAACCTTCAGCCTCTCATCCACTTTTCTCCCTGGGGTTACTAGGAGGTGCTTTCGTGCTTGGTGGCCCTGGGGACATGTCACAGAGAGTACATCTACAGTGCAAGTGACAGCGAGTATCAGAGCCTGGGCTGACAGACGTGGGCTCCCGGGGCTCCTGGCTAAAAACAGCCACATGGGCATTGCAGCTCAGAGCGGATCTTTGGCTCGGAAGCCTAAGGCAAGAGGTGGGTCACTTGGGTGCTGAACAACTTTCAGCAGTACTTGCTAGCGAGGTGCGCAAATCCTACTGACTTTCAGAGATTTTGCCCCGAAGTCACTTGGGCCCTTTTGAAAGGCTGATCTCTTGTAATTGAAGAAGGCAAGAAGTCAAGACCCATATGTCCTATTCTTGTCTCCCACACCAGCCTGCTGTGTGTGACTTTGCGCAAGTCACTGCCCCTATCCGTGCTCAGTTTCCCTTTAGTAGGATTAAGATAATGGTGCTATCCCACGTTGCATGCAGCTGTGCAAATTTCCATGCTGGCACAGCTGTTGTTATTCCTTAAGTAATGGTGTAGGGTTCTGAACAGAGATCCCGTGCTGAGGAGAGCTATTAAAAAAGGCCAGCTATGTTTTTCTGGAAATTCTGAGAAATTTTCATTCTTGTTGAAATTCCTTGGGGAAGAATTCCTTTTCTTCCTTCCTTGGTTTAAACAAACAAACAAACAAACAAAAAGATGGAAAAAAAATCACTTTCCATAAACTATTTTTGTTGGAAATATGTTGGTTCTAAAAACCTGATTTCAGTAAACATTTTCAGCTTTCTGTGAAAAAAAAACATGTTTCAAAAACTGAACAGTGTTACCAAAACCAGGAAATTTTTAACTGACACCTTTTCAGTTTTGGCAGAAAATAAAGCTTTCCTGCAAAACAATTATTTGATAAAAAGTCATGTTTTGTCCAAATTCTGTTAGATGGAAAATCGTGACCAGCTCTCGTGCTGAGGTTAAAACAGAGCCTAGCAGAAGCCAAAGAGCCTAATGGAGATAGACATCAACCTCCCAAGGAATGGCAATGGAAGTTGGGCACTGCCCTGTAAAAATTAGACTTAAATGGGTCAATATCATTAACAGTAATTATTAATAACAGTTACATAACAGTGATTAGCAATTAATAATCAATAATTTAATTAGTCATGCTTACATCACACTTTACATTTTATCTGGCCCCTTTAGCACACTGCAGATAAGAATCAGAGGCAAAGAAATTCCTGAAGTCCTTACTAATTGCAAACTGCTACAACCCTCATTCATGTAAAATAAACATCAGGGACGTGACTTTGGAGGTGAATTGTGATTTTTTTTTCCTGTAACAGTTTTGCCAAAAATGAATGTTTTTCATTTTGGCTGGAATATGACACGGAAAACTTTTGGGCTTGCCAGAAACAAATTAAAAAAATTGAGTTTCTCTTTTTTTGATGCCAACCCCAATGTGAGGAAAAAACATTTCTTTTCTGCCAAAAATTCTATTGAATTGAAAAGCCGTTTCCCATAGAAAAACACACTGCTTTGATGGAAAAATATCAACCCTGTCCCATTGCACTCGGTCGGAATTACAAGTCTTGCTTGTGTGGACACAGTTATATCAATATAAAGGTGTTTCATATCATTGCAGCTATGGACTGTTACAAAGACCCACTAAAGGTAGGACGAGAAGAAATCAGCTTATGCTGCAAAATGGAGATGTCGATAAGATGTTAGAAAATACTTTCTAAAGCTAAGAAACCCTGGAACAGGGAAGCTAATCCTCACCATTGGAGGTTTTCAGAACCAGTTAATCAAACATGTGTACAGGATGGTCTAAGTATATTTATTCTTGCATCTCCCCAGCCACCATCCTAACCACACAGCTACTGAATCTCTCTTTCATTGTACCCTGCATCCAAAAAACTTCCAGATGAAATGTTCATGGGGATGGATACGTTTTGACAGAACAGCATATTATTCAAACCAGTTCTACGAATAAACTAGACCAGTAATAATTACATGCATAACTATAGTGATTAAAAGCACTGCCCTAACTAAAATAGTCATACTGGTAGAAGGTCTATGATAGACCAAGTCTTACCCTTGATAACTAATACCTTACTCGACAAAAAGCCCCACTTGAAATATTGGATTCTCTTCCAGGTAGCTACACACATGCATAAGGAATCCAGGGTCAGTTTTCACTAGCACTTAGGCAAAACTCCTTCTGGTGCCAGTGAGAGTTTTGCCTGAGAAAAGACTGCAGGAGTTGGGGCATTATCTCCAACCCTAGAAAGCAAGGTTTTGATCTCAGTTACTCCAGTGTGAATCTGGAATACATCCACAGAGTCAACGGAGGACTATTGGAATCAGAACATGGAGCTAGCTTTTCAAAGCTGTTTATCTATCTTAGGTACTTATCTGATCCCCATAATGTCTAGGATTTGAAAACCTCATAATCTTTAATGCATAGATCCTCAGGACCCTTTTGTAAGGCAGAGAAGAATTCTGTATTTACATCTGGAGAACTAAAGGCTAGATTTCTAAAGGTATTTAGGAACCTAAAAATGCAGATTGGCGCCAAGTGGGGTTTTCAGGAGCATGTAAGCAGGCTAGGTGTCTAACTCTCACTGATTTCAATGTAAATTAAATCTTTGTATCTCTGGTCCTTAGTAGCTTAGCCAAGATCAAGCAGGAAATCTGTAGCAAAACAGGGAATTGGAAGCCCAGGTCACTCATAACCCCAACCAGTGCAGTAAGCTCTGAGTTAATCTTCCTTCTTGAGAACAATTGCTTCTGAAATTTCCACTGGGCAAGTATTTGCATTTTTAGGTGTTGAAATACCTTTTAAAACTCTGGATGCTGGTTCTTTAAGATCCTATCTCACTCTCTGTTCTGATTAAATAAGGTAACATCATTAGTGCTTATAAAGAAGCATTTACCTTGGTCATAAATTCTGTTTCCACTTGCTTTTCAGCCCCACATGGCTCAGAATAGGCGAAACAGGTTGGGCTCTACGCATCTGGTAGAGGACAGGAAAATCCAACCCCTACCACCAAACACACAAATCAAAATGTGACTGATGTGAGCCATCAGCAGATATATAATAGAGAACAGACAACACAGAGATGTTTGAAAGTAGAGATCACAGACAAATGAATTTCAGTGGGATTTGGGCACTCAAATCCCTTGGGCTCCATTGAAAACCCCAGCCAGCGACAATTACTCTCAACCTGTTAACTTTCAAATTGGATGCAAATATCCTCCAAGAAACTGAGGAACAAATTTGGAAGAACTTTGGGGCTTTAATACGGCTAAATGTAAATGCATATGTCTCAGAACAAGGAATGTAGGCCATTAGAAGATGGAAATCTGTCCTGGGAATCATTGTCTCTCAAAAAAATGTGCGGTGGGGCAGGTGATAATTAGCTGAACATGAGCTTCCAGTGCAATGTTACAGGCAAAAGGGCAAAAGTGACCCAGGGATGCATAAACAGGGGAATCTGGAGTAGGAGTAGAGAGGTTACTTTACCTGCATATATGGCATGGGTGCAACTGATGCTGGAACCCTTTGTCCAGTTCTGGTGTTCACCATTCAAGGAGGATGTCGGTATATTGGAGAGCATTTGAAGAAGAGCCACAAGAAGGGTCAAAGGATTAGAAACACACCTTATCGTGATAGACTCATAGAGCTCAAACTAGCTTAAGAAAGAGACGGTGAAGGGGTGACTTGATTACAGCCTTTCAGACTCTACATGGGGATCACATATTTAATAATGGGCTCTTCAGTACAGTGGAGAAAGGTCCAACATGATCCAACGGCTGGAAGTTGAAGTTAGACAAATTCAGATGGGAAATAAGGTGTCATTTTTAACAGAGCAATTAACCATTGGAACAATCTGCCACAGGTCATGGTGGATTTTCCATCAGTGATCATTTCAAAATCATGATTGGATGTTTTTTTAAAAGAGATCTGCTCTAGGACTCCTGTGGGGAAGTTCTCTGGCATGTGTTATACAGGAGATCAGATGAGCTGATCACACTAGTCATGTCTGTACTTGGGATCTATGAACTCTCCTCCCTTTAAAAGATCATAGAATCATAGAAGATTACAGCAGCCGGGGACCTCAGGAAGTCATCTAGTCCGACCCCCTTTAAGTTTATCACTGCTTGCCTTGTTGTGAGATTGTGTTTAGATGTTATTCCATCAGGGCCAATGCCTTCCATCAGGCCTTGTCCATATTCAGAGTTGCACTGGTTTCAATTTAAATCAATTTAAAATCTTTTCAGCTGAGCCAGTGCAAAGCCATGTATAGACATTCTTATTTGGGTTTAAGAGAGGTTTATCTCAGTGAGACGTCTGCTCCTAACTCCTTTAGGTGCAATGGAAAATCTCACCCTGCATTTCCATAATGCAGTGAAAAAAAACCATAATGGCAGCAGAGGATGGGGGATGTGGAAAGGGTGGTTTATGTATAATGGGCACTGGGGGCAGCAGAGGGTGGGGATGGGTAGGGGGTGGCTATGCTTGATTCATGAATGCTCTTCCAGGCACTCATGAACCATAGGTAGGATTCTCCCCTAGTTCCTCAGCCTGGCACGCCAGTGCTGTACTGTCTTGCACCGGTCACAAGCCTGGCCAGTGTCAATTCATTGTCCAGTTCTCCCCTCCCTTGAAGTGGAGGGGACACAAACCAGCCTTTCTAAACTGAGCTGAGATTTCCCAAGCACTTCAGCCAAAACACACTGTCTGAGGTAAAATATATATAACAGATTTATTAACTACAGAAAAATAGATTTCAAGTAATTATTGGTAGCCAGCATAGAGGTCAAAGTTGATTACATAACAAATAAAAATAAATTGATGGTGTAAGTTCTATAAACTATACAGGAATTGGATCAATCAGCATCTCACCCTGACAGATGGTACAAGCAGGTTACTCAATACAGAGGCTGGACTCCTTTTCCAGCCTGGGACCGCACTTTCCCAGTTCAAAGTCTTTGTCCTCTGCCTGTTGCTCTAGTATTGAGTTGGGGTGGGGGACAGGAGGACAAGTGATGGTGCCATTGTGTCTCTTTTATATTTTCTTCCAGCTTGATGGAAAGACCTTTGCTGTGACATGGGTTAGCTCCTCCCTACCCCCCGCCCCGGGCCTAAATGCCTTCCCCAAGAAGTTTCTATGATAGTGGATTTTTTTCTTGATGGACATTGATAAGCCATTAATGCCATACGGCTATTGATGTCTACTCCTTTGTTGTAACTGAAAGGCCTGTTATGTGTGTCCCCAAACTCACAAGGTATTTCAGTAACACATATAGTGTTACTTCATAACTTCACATGCCATGATAGCACGTACAATCCAAGAGGATATTAATGTTCAGCAGATGAAGACTTTTCAAATGATATTTCATATGGTATACATTGTACAAGACAGATCATAATCAGATCACCATGATGAATATTGGGGTTCCGGTTCAATTCAGGAATTCTATAACTTGAAAATTTTTGTGGGATGGGAATTACCCCTCTAGTGGCTTGCTGATGTGGTCCAGTGAACTGAGTATTGAGTTAGGACACTTTGGGTTTGTCTACATTGTACAGAAAAAACCCTTCTCAGAGCTTGGGTCAATTGATTGCACTCAAAAGACTAGGGCAGTGGGGTTAAAAACAAGGAAGTAGATATAGCATTCTAGAAGATTAGGGTTGGAAAGGATCTTAGGGGGTTATATAGTCCAACTTTCTGCTCAAAGCAGGGCCAGCCCCAACTAAATCATCCCAGCCAGAGCTTTGTCAAGCCAGCCCTTAAAAGCCTCTAAGGATGGAGTTCTACCACCTCCCTAGGTAACCCATTCCTGTGCTTCACCACTGTCCTAGGGAAAAAGTTTTTCCTAATATCCAACCTTGACCGCTCCCACTGCAACTTGAGACCATTGTTCCTTGTTCTGTCATCTGCCACCACTGAGAACAGCCTAGCTCCATCCTCCCTGGAACCCCCTTTCAGGTAGGTAAAGGCTGCTATCAAATCCGCCCTCATTCTTCTCTACTTCAGACTAAACAAGCTCAGTTCCCTCAGCCTCTCCTCATAAGTCTTATGCTCCAGCCCTCTAATTATTTTTGTATCCCTCTGTGGGAATCTCTCTAATTTGTCCACATTCTTCCTGTAGTGGGGGGCCCAAAACTGGATGCAATACTCCAAATGCAGCCTCACCAATGCTGAACAGAGGGAAATAATCACTTCCCTCCATCTGCTGGCAATGCTTCTACCAATGCAGTCCAATATGCTATTAGCCTTCTTGGCAAGAAGGGCACACTGTTGTCTCATATCCAGCTTCTTGTCCACTGCAACCCCAAGATCCTTTTCTGCAGAACTTCTGGCTAGCCCGTCAGTCCCAAGAGTGTAGTTGTGCATAGTATTCTTCTGTCCTAATTGCAGGACTCTGCACTTGTCCTTGTTGAACCTCATCAGATTTCTTTTGGCCCAGTCCTCCAATTTGTTTAGGTCACTCTGTGTACTATCCCTACCCTGAATCATTTCTACCACTCCCCCCAGCTAAGCATCATCTGAAAACTAGCTGAGGGTGCAATCCACCCCATCCTCCAGATCATTAATGAAGATGTTGAACAAAACCTGACCCAGGACCAACCCCTGGGGCACTCTGTTTGTGACTGGATGCCAGATAGACATAGAGTCGTTGATCACTACTCGTTGAGCCTGATGATCTAGAAACCTTCCTATCCACCTTATAGTCCATTCATCCAACTCATACTTCTTTAACTTGCTGATAAGAATACTGTGGGAGACCATATTAAAAGCATTGCTAAAGTTAAGGTATATCACGTCCACCGCTTCCCCCACATCCACAGAACCAGTCACCTCTTCATAGAAAGCAATCAGGTAGGTCAGGCACGACTTGCCCTTGGTGAATCCATGCTGACTGTTCCTGATCACCTTTCTCTCATCCAAATGCTTCAAAACAGATTCCTTGAGGACCTGCTCCATCACTTTTCTGGAGACTGAGGTGAGGCTGATAGGTCTGTAGTTCCCCAATTCCTACTTCTTCCTTTTTTGAAGATGGATGCTAAATTTGCCTTTTTCCAATTGTTTGAGCCCTTCCCAATCACCATGAGGTTTCAAAAATAATGGTTAATTGCTCTGCAATCACACCAGCCTAATCCCTCAGCACCCTCAGATGCATTGCTTCCGGCCCCATAGACTTGTGCACGACATTCCCAATCAGACTGGAGCCCGGAAATCCTCCCCAGTTACCAGCTTTTAAAGCTTGGGCTCCAGCCCAAATCTAAACATCAGCACTGTTCTTTTTAGCCTTACAGCCCTAGCTCAATAAGCCTCAATAAGTTCTGCAGCTCAAAGCCGTGATGGTTTCATTGCAGTGTAGGCATAACCGGAGGTTCTAGTCCCCTCTCTGTCAATGATTAAGGGCTTGTGTATACACAAGAGTTTTTCTGCTTTAACTCTACTACTATAAAGCAATATAGGCTCCCCTCCCAGTGTGGGTTTACTTAAAATGTATTCAGTATCACTTATTCCCATAAAGGAAAGGAAATAATCTATATCAGATTAAGCTACTTTTATACTGATACGACTCTGTCCCCACCAGGATCTGTACTGATATAATTGCATCAGACCGTGTGTGCGTGCGTACAGTTCTCAACACAATGGTACTGAAAAGCAAAATAAAAAATGCACCAGGGCAAAATTTGCCATTAGCACATCACTTTCCTTTGCACTTGAGCTTTTGCTTGCATCCTTCTCCACTCCCTGAGCTGTTTGTCATTTGCATCGCAGTTGGGAGGCTGTCAAGAGCTACTGATTGGAAGAGCAATTGTTTTTTGTGCATTTTGCACAGGGGGAAATGACCACCCTAGGGGTCCCATTGTTCTAGTGTGACTGTGTTTGCATCACAGGAGGCTGGTGTCTTCACAGGAAAAAAAATAAAAAGCCCAAACAAATGCAGATTCTGAATAAGCATAGACTGGATAATGCATTGTGGGAGGGATATCAATAGGCAACTTTTTATTTTTGTTTATAATTTTGGCAGAGAACGTCTATGTTTTTTTAAAGAGATTTCCACCCCCCACCCTCTCATTTTTATCTTTTTAAATTTTCATGGTTGCAGGAAATTTTCCCAGTTGTGGGAAATTAAAGGATGTCAGGCAATGGCGGGGGCTCAGAGAGTAATTATTTAATTACAGTAGATGGTCAAAAAGTGACAGCTTTATCACCGTTAAAACAAATTGTCAATATCATATGTCAAAGCGTACAAAGTAAAGAGGCTTCAGTCAAACTCCACTAACTTCTCAAGCAGCATTTTTCTTACTTTGCCTACCTGTAAATTTTGAATATTTGCTAGGAAATATTCTCTCTTCATTTTGTGTGTCTACAGTGAAATTGACATCTACCGATAAAATTTCCTATTATTCCGAGCCTAAATATAAACTATTATAGTTGCTAGTCTCACACCTAAGATTCATAGAATGGAAGGAGTTTAGAGGAAAATTGTCATTTCCTTTATTGAGTCACTTTGTCACATGCGTATTTTTGACATTACTTTGGGTGAAATTCACCCAGGCTGGGATTTTCAATTACAACACACAACCCCTAAGCAATCTCCATGGGAGTAAAGTGCCTAACTCCCTTCGGACCTTTTGAAAATCCCGGCCCTTTTGCAGAGAGACAGTACATTGCCAGTTATTATTATTGTGATCTTACAATGGCAGTATGAGTATACGCCAATTTCTAATCATCATCAATACTCATACACAGGGCAACGATCAGACTAAAAAAATGGGACTATTGTAATATGTGACCAGTTTCATAATAATAACAATAAGCTTGTGTTTGTATTGTGATTATTCTCCTTACTGTCACCCAGTGCATCATGCAGGTGTCCTAATAGAGTTTTGTTTCTCTGTGGTCTTTTGTTAGTCAGGAAACTAGCTGGGAAAGAATATAATCAGAAGCCAACTTTTTTTTTTCTGGATGTTTAACTATGTGAAGGCTACTCTTGGCCCAAAGTCCAGTCAACTCGTTGAGTCCATAGGGACTCCTTAGAGCTTGGCTAGTAATTGCATCCCTGCTAATTAAGATAAGAAGCAATCACAAGGAAGCGGTGTAGCTCTACATGTCCCATGGGATCTCATTTGAATAGCGAAGTGGAGTTCTTGCCAAGTGGGCATCCCGGAGGCAAAGCTGGGAGCATCTTTCATGTGACTGTAACCGCAACAACTAATATTCCCATCACTTGTCATTTCACATCTAATCGTCCTCTCACTGTGGGTCCCACATTCCTGGCCACATCCCGTAATTGAATTAAGTGTATCCCCCCGTGTATCCCCTGTGAGATGAGCCTAACTGGGTCATTCACAGCGTCTTCAATGTACACAAGGGCTGGCAAAGCCCTGGGGGAAATTCTGCAATGGAATGAGCTAGCAGCTAAGCTGTGCTGGGTGGGAACGGTCACCGAGAAAATCACTATGACTGTGAAAGATTGAGTCAAGCAGAAATACTTATTATTATCGTTTATTGTTGGCTACGACTCTAGCCATCCCCGGGACTTTATCAGGGCTTGGGAAACGTGAGGCTAACCAGTACAGACATACCAATGTGATTCAGGAGCATAATAGGTCCAGTTTTTTAAAAGCCTGCAAGTGCCAGGGGGAGTTAGGCGCTTGGGCACTTCTGAATATTCCACTTAGCACCCAACGTCTTTTTTAGGAATCTCAATACCTTTAGAAATCTGGCCTGATTCACATAGACCCAGATTTTTAAAGGTATTTAGCTGCCTCTGGGAATTAGGGTCCTTAAATCTTTGTGTATCTGGGCGTTGGCTCTGCCACACGAAGTGGAGTTGTGCCTTTAAAAATCTGAAGTGATTCTTTGACTATTAGCAAAGTAATAAGTAATGTCTGATGTGGTATGTTCACTGCCCACTTCACCTTGACTGGCCTCTTACAACAGGGTTAACTCCTAATGCTAAACAATCAGTGCCATCTTGTATTTAGCTGTGAGACCCTGAGTACCATTCCCAAACCTGAGGGTAAGCGCCGTGTAAACACGAAAGCTGCTCTCTTTCACCAGCCAAAGTGAGTCCGATAAAAGATATCACTGCCCCCACCTGGTCTTTGTGGTGTGTTAATGTTTTATGGTAACTTGGATGGGATAAAAAGTGAAAAATAAATCTGAGCCTAAGTCACTTTCAAAGCCAGTGGGACTCAACCTGGAACACGTGCGAGCTGCTACTGATATAACGAAAGATGTGATTTTGTACTGATTTAGCTGAAAAAGTGAGATTTTGTGGGTGGAAGGTCTTCAATCTCTTTCAGCCTGGTACATTGTACTTTAAACCTGTGCTTGCAAATTTACAAGCACACGCTGAACTCATGTAACTGGTTTTAAACCAATGTGTGAGAATCCACACATAAATGTTGCCCTGGTTTGATTAAATTGATTCAAAGCCAACAGGTAGGTGAGAGCATGTAAGGGGGGCTCTTGTGTGCCTCCCAACAAAGGACACATGTCATTACAGTCAGCAGCTACACATCCATGGCTCTTTAGCTCAAGTTTTAGAGGTCCCCAGTTCCATCCCCAGTGTGTCAGCCAAGATGGCGGCCATCGCGCAGTGTTCCTTTGGCTACTCTAAGGCCTGGTTTACACTAGAAAATTGTCTCAGCTTAACTACGTTAACTATGAGGGTAAATCCAAACCCTCAAGCGGCATAGTTAAAATGATCAAAATCCCTGAGAGGACGGTGCTGTGACGCTAGGCCCGAAAAAGCCAAGCAACTTTGCAAGTCGCATGGACCAACTCTGACCTTTCAAGATATCTTATAGGACAATACAATGGTAGCGACGGTCATTCATTACAAGCTTTGATATACAAGTGTATTCTTGGTAGTTATTTAGTGTTATTTACGTACGTCTTTTTAGAGGTTAGCAAAGTAGATAAACTGCTTTCCTGTCTGCCACTGTTCTATTGCTTAAGATTCAAAAGGACCATATGAACATTTAGATGGAACTTTGAATGTAACAATACTATTGTTTAGATTTCTCTTTGAAGTTTAAGTAGTGAATACCTGTGAATGGTGGTGAATGGCCAATGACCTTGTGCTTATGTAACTAGTTACCGGTGTGCTCAGGACATAGGAGATGGTACTTCAAAGTTCCAAGTAATCAGCTATTAATTGTTCAAGGAGATACCTGCTGTCAGGAAAATATCGGTCAGCCTGCATGGACCTATAAAAGACTCTAGTGGACCGATCCTTTTTATCTCAAATCTGTCCAAACGTGTCAGGGAAAATTTGGATTACCAGATTGAGATCCCAGCATCAGCCTGAAATCACCCTGCTAATTCTCATGGGAGAATTTGAACAAATTCTGCACATGGACTCTTTAGTCCTCATTCCTCTGGATCAATTCATCTACAACGGAAGCTGTGAATCAAAGGACTGAGACCAGGTACTGGATGTATACAAGAGGGACTATACAAGCCTGAAAATGCCACAATTCTAATGGAAACCTAATACATATGGGCTTTCCAATCATGTATATGTGTCTGATTGCTTTAATCATTTAACACTTCTCTTATAGTTTGTTTCTTTCCTTTTAGAATAAACCTTTAGTTTTAGTTACTAAAGGATTGGTTGGCAGCGTGATATTTTGGGTAAGATCCAAACTTAATTGATCTGGTAATGTGGCTGACCCTTTGGGATCACTTCAGTGTCACCCACTAGTGCTGGGAGAATCTGCTCTCCTTTGCAGCCTGCCCTGACCTTGGCATTTTCAGGTGGTCTACCCTAGGCATGGACAGGTTACAGGTACTAAGTTGATCGACACACTCTTCCATTAATTTAGCTCCCTCCTCTCAGGGAGTGGATTACCTATGCCCCACAGCTGAAACCCTCTTGTCGGCATGGAGTGTGTCTACACTTCAGCATTCCAGCTGTGCTGCTGTAGTGTTTCAAGTGTAGAGACAAGCCTTAAGATATGCTCTACACCCAGCCCAGGTATAACTATGTCACGGAGGGGTGAGATTTTACCGAGATATACTAATACCACCCTTATTGCGGATAAGGTTATACACGTATAAAAGTGCCTTCTACCAGTATAGCCTACCCCCCCCCCCCACTTCTGATACAAGAATAGCTATACCAGTGTAAACCTTTATACTGGTATAACTGTGTCCACGCTAACAGGTCTGTGCTGCTTTAACTCTACTGTAGAGTTAAAGTGGGACACCGTTTTGCATTTAAAGTCACTTAGGCGCTTCCAACGATTTTGCCCAGCAACTTTTGCTATCTTGGGTGCAGTCCAGGGGTAGGGATGCTGGATGAGGAGGGAGGAAAGCTTGGTTCTAGTCCCGTCACAGCTTTGGTCTGCCTTCGGGTGAGTCGTTTTCCTTCCTCTGTGCCTCAGTTTCCCCCTCTGTGCAATGGGGAGAATGTTACTCCCTGAGGTGGGGGGGGTTGTATATGGCAGAATTTGGACCCCTCCCTTTCTCTTCCTGATACCTCTGCCTGCACTGCTGCCCCTATGGCTCCGCCCAGCTGGTGATCCCACAAGGGTGCACTGAGGCTGCCTGGGTTATTGTTGGTACAGCATCTCTGTGGCTAGGATTCCAGGCTCTCTAGCGCAGGGGCTGCCACCTAGCCAGTATTTAACAGGCCTGCCTGGTTTTTATCCTGCCTTGCTGGTTGCAGTCTCCCAGATTTAAGAAACCTGGGATGTTAAAACTTGCAGTTGTGAGCTGCATGCCGGCACAGGAGCAGGAAACAATGCAGGGGAGAAAGGATCTCCTAAGGGGACATAGGACAGGGTGGAGGGGGCTCCCTCGGGGGCTGGGACTCTTGGGATCTGGTGGATGCAGGGGATCGTGGGAAGGCTAAGCACACAGGATTGGAATAGTTTTCTTTGAAAATTGGGGTGTTAATCAAGAAAAATATAGTCCATGACATCTTGCATTTAAAAAAAATCAATCAAAGCAAAAAATTTGCAAATCAAAATTCAAAAATTGGGGAAATTTACAACTTTTTAAAACTTTAAAATAGCGGTAAGATCTCCACTTTGTTTTACTTTCACCTCCTTTTCTCCCCACGGCAATGTTCTCTTTCACTTTTTCACACTTTTACAGTGGAAAAGGTAAATAATTGAGGGAAAGCATTAGGGGGTTTTTTTAATCACTTTCTGCCACTCCTTTTTTCCTTTCACTTTTCTGCCTTCTTTTCCCGTACACAAAAAAGAGGGAAAAGTTAAAATATCAAGAGAAAGGCCCAAAAATTCAAAAAGGATATTTTCAGAAGAAAACTAAATAACTTTCCTTTCAATTTTTTTTTCATTGGAATGAAATGCAGAAATAATAACCTGGAATAATTGAAACTATATGAAAACTGTTCATTTTCAATTGCATTTTTTAAAAAACACCACAAAATTCCAACCACCTTTATACAAGGACACTGGCCCATTGCAAGGGAAGCTACAGACTGAGGGTGTGAATCTCGCACTCATCCTGGTGTAAATCAGGAGTAACCCCACTACTGTATATTCAATGGAACTATGACTATTGTGTAATTCAGAAAACCACCTTCCCTTCCATGCTCCCCATTGGTCGTGAATCCTCTCTGCTACATACATACAAGAAGGAGATGTCTGTTTAAAGTATAGCTCCCTACTTTAAGATGCTTAAAGAAATTCTTTTGGATTTCTTAGGGAGAAAATAAAAGCAACTTCTAATACAGATCTCCTTGTCTGGAAACATACACTCAGCAATGTTCAATTATACAGTGCTAAGACTATTGAGTTTTCAGATGATTTCTCCAACATGGAGACAACTTCCCGCACCATTCTGATTTTGATTAAAATGTCTGGCTCAGTCTCTGTTGGTTGAAAGGCCAGGGAATTCTAGCGAGACTGCTCTGTTCCGATGTGTCCTGGGGCCCCTGGGTGGAGTTATGGGAGGGAGGGAAAAATAAAGCCAGGAGACTTTAAGAAGCCTTCTCAGAGACAACTCATTAGTTTTTGCTGTTGCCTTTTTATCTCCAGAAGCCATGGGAGAGGGGGAAAAGGCATTTCTCCAACCCTTGTGCTGTCCACCAGTGGGGTAAAGGAACCCAACAACATCAGCAACTTCAAATCAGTTTTGCAGACTGGCAAGTCATCGTTATCTATCCAACTAGCAAAAAAGGCAGCAGAGCTGAGACGATAACCATCCACAGCAAACAATATTCAAGAAGAGCCATAAGATTCACAACGTTCAAAGGACTTTTGTAAGCATGCAGACTTTATCCTTTCAGTTTTCCATTTTTGCCAGCAGGGACACATGCTGAAATGAAAACATGCTAAGAAACAGGAAAGGGGGGTTGGTTTAAGAGTAAAATATTGGGTAGAGGCAGAATGTGTGTGAATGTGTTTTGTGTGTCTGGTTGAATCCACATGAGAATGGCCCCTACTCAAGTAACTTGTCTGGTTTTTATATCAACCTTAAATTAAATAATTTGTTGTTTTACAGAGATGACATAGGTTTGTGGACTCATAGATTATAAAGACAGAAGGGGCCATTATATCATCTAGCCTTACCTTCTGTGTAATGCCACCCACAGAATTTCATTAAATTACTCCTGTATTGAGCCCAGTAACTTGTGTGTGACTAAGGAATATCTTCCAGAAAGGCATCCAGTTTTGATTTAAAGAGATCAAGAGATGGAGAATCCAACACCTTCCTTGGAATTTGGTTCCAATGTTTAATCCCCCTCACTTTTAAAAATATGTGCCTTATTTCTAATTTCACTTTGACTGGTTTTGATGTCCAGCCGTTGGTTCTTGGTGTGCCTTTCTTTGATAGATTAAAGAGTTAAGCACTATAAAAAGCTTTGAAGGGAGGATGGGAAATCGCTGTCATTGGAGGGTTTTTTAGGAACAGATTAGACCAAGAGTGGCCAAATCTACTGACCCCCCAAGATCTCCCTCCCAGCTGAGCAGAATCCTCTACCCCCAGTACCCACCTGTAGGGCAGAAACTTCGAGCTCCACACCCCAGTCTGGTAGGCAGAGAAAGGTGGGGAGGACATAAGGGGCACAGCCAGCTGCAGTTTAACTGTAAAATGGCCACATGCCACTCACGGGCCACTGTTCGGCCATCCCTGATTTACTCAAACACCTCTCAGGGATGGTCTGCGTATACTTGGTCCTTTCTCTGCACACAGGAGTGGACTAGATAACCTCTTGAGGTGCCTTCCAGCCCTACATTTGCAACCCAATGCTTCTATGATCATCTCTTGATCTCCGTTTTGAGAAGCTACTTTGGCTCTTTAATTCTCTTGGTGCAAGGTATTTTCTCCACTGCACAAATAATTTTTTGGGTTACTCTGCACCCTCTCCAATTTTTCTACATGAATTGAGGGCAACTGTATGTTCATGAGCTCCAACTGTGATTTTGTGTCTAAAATAATGAATATCTTCTACTCTCGGGCATTTATCGACCATAATCAAATCATGTTCTTAACCATCTGTTGAATAATGTCAAAAGATTGAGCTCCTTTATAAGTTCAGTGTGAAACCTCAGATCATTCTTGTATCTCTTCTCTGAATCCTTTTCATTTTCTTAGTGTCCTTTTTGAAGTGTGGACCAGAAGTGGACATTCGGTCTCTCCCATGCCTATACAAAGGTAATTAACCTCCTTATTCAGAGATATCCATTCAGTATGACCTATCTACTATACTCACAATAGTGAATGCATTAATACCACTCACATCTTTTGAGAACAGAGGGGCAGATTGGGCCTGGGGAGGACTGAAATGGAAGAATGAGGAAATTCAAGAAGACCAATGAAAGATTTCCCTCCAAAAAATGGAGTACTCAGCAAAGTCTGAAAACTGCTAACAATGTCAGTTCAATAGGAGATGCACACCACTGAATAGCCCAGCCTCGGTAATCTAGGATGAGGCAGAATTAACATTTAACTGGAACCAAAGAGACAAAGACACATCTGCGCCTTCAGAGGATTCCCTGAACATCTTCAGGTGTTGCCCTAGATTCCAGGGATGAGATCTCAGCTGCCATTCATCTGACAGAAGGGAATAACATCTGTGGTGGCAATCTGGGAATACCCTTACAATTTTAAGCATAGAAAAGCTGCTATGAAATATTTATTTATCAGTTGAACTACTCTAGGTATAAAGTACTGCACAATGTGAGCAAAGGTGGCAGAATCTGACACTGAATGTCAGTATCCAGCTTCTGCTGAAGTATCTTTTAGTTAAAAGAAAATGCCTAGTCCTCACATTCTTACTACAGCTTCACTTCATTCTTACGCAGGCAAAATTCACTTTAAATTTACCTGTATAAGGACAATATCTTATGTATAAAGGTACAAGCTCATAGATAGAACCACTAAAATCTCACAGGAGAAGATATAATCATAGAAATAACAGAAATGTAGGACTGGAAGGTACCTCGAGAAATCATCAGGTCCAGCCCATAAGACTGAGACAGGATTACAAAACCTAGACCATTCCTGACAGGTGTTTGTCCAACATGTTCTAAAAAAATCCTCCAATGATGGGGATTCCACAACCTTCCTTGAAAGCCTATTCCAAAATTTAACTACCCTTATAATTAGAAAGTTTTTTCCTAATATCTAACCTAAATCTCCCTTGCTGCAGATTAGAATCATAGAAGATGAGGGTTGGAAGGGACTTCAGGAAGTCATCTAGTCAAACCCCCTGCTCAGAGTAGGAACAATCCCAACTAAATCATCCCAGCCAGGGCTTTCTCAAACCATGCCTTAAAAACCTCTAAGGATGGAGATTCCACCATCTCCCTAGGTAACCCATTTCAGTGCTTCACCACTCTCCTAGGGAAAAAGATTTTTCTAATGTCCAACCTAGATCTCCCCCACTGCAACTTGAGATCGTTGCTCCTTGTTCTGTAATCTGCCACCACTGAGAACAGCCTAGCTCCATCCTCCCTGGAACCCTCTTTCAGGTAGTTAACGACTGCTATCAACCCTCCCGCCCTCCCCCCCCCCCGGCCCACTCTTCTATTTTGCAGACTAAACAAGCCTAGTTACCTCAGCCTCTCCTCATAAGTCTTGTGCTCCAGCGCCTTAATCATTTTTGTTGCCATCCACTGGACTCTCTCCAATTTGTCCACATCCATTCTGTAGTGAGAGGCCAAAAACTGGTCACAATACTTAATATACGGCCTCTCCAGTGGCAAATAGAGGGAAATAATCAATTCCCTCGATCTGCTAGCAAAGCTCCTACTAATGCATTGCCAGCAGATTAAGTATTTTACTTCTTGTCCTGTCTTCAGTGGGCATGAAGAACAATTGCTCACAGTTCTCTCTATTACAGCCCTTGACTTATTTGAAGACTGTTATAAGGTGCTCTCTCCCTCCCTCTTTTCTCAAGACTAAACATGCCCAGTTTTTTCAACCTTTCCGCATAGCTCAGGTTTTCTACATCATTCATCATTTTTGTTGCTGTCTTCTGGACTCTGCCCAATTTGTCAATGTCTTTCCTAAAGTATGGCACTCAGAACTGAGGCCTCAACAGTGTCAAGTAGGTTGGGACAATTAACACCTCTGTCTTACTTGCAACACTTTGGTTAATACATCCCAGAATGATATTAGCCTTTTTCACAACTGCATCCATTGATGTCTCATGTTCAATTTATGATACACTATAAACCCCAAACCTTTTCTGCAGTACTGCCACCTAGCCAGTTGTTTCCCATTTTGTTGTTGTGCAGTTGGTTTTATTCTTTCTTAAGTTTAGTACTTTGTGAGTTTTTTTAACTGAATTTCACCTTGTTAATTTCAGACCAATTCTCCAATTTGTCAAGATCCTTTTGATTGCTAGTCCTATCTTCCAAAGTGCTTGCAAACCCCATCCAGCTTGATGTCATCGACAAATTTTATAAGCATACTCTCTACTCTATTATTCAAGTCTTTAATTAAAATATTGACTATTATCAGACCCAGAACCAACCCAGACTCACAGATTTTAAGGCCAGAAGGGACCAACATGATCATCTAATCTGACTTCCTGCACATCAGAGTCCACAGAGCTTCACCCACCCACTCCTATAATAGACCGGCTTAATCTGAGAAGTTGAGTTGCTGAAGCTCTGAAATTATGATTTAAAGATTTGATGTTACAGAGAATCTACCATTTACTCTAGTTCAAGTCTGTAAGTAACCCATGCCCCACACTCCAGAGAAAAGGGCAAACCCCCATGGTTTGCCAATGTGATCTGGGGAAAATTCCTTCCTGATCACAAGAATGGCGATAAGTTACACACTAGGCATGTGGTAGAGACCTACCAGCCAGACACCTGGGAAAATTCTCTGTAGTAACTCCAAGCCTTCCCCATCCTGAGTCCCGTCTCTGGCTATTGGAGATATTTGCTTGTATAGTAGAGGGTCTCCCTACCATCCCCTCCATAAACTTAGCAAGCAAAGTCTTAATGACAGTTATGGTTTTTACCGCCACAGCTTCCCGAGGAAGGCTGGTCCAGAACTTCACTCCCCTTGTGGTTACAAATCTTAATCTAATCTCAAGCCTAAACTTGTCGACAGCCAACATATATTCATTTGGTTTTGTGCCAGCATTGGCCCTGAATGCAATCATCTCTCTCCTTGGTGTTTATCCTTGGCGTTATCCCTCTGTATTTGTAGAGATTAATCCTATCTCCACTCAGCCTTCTTTTGGTTAGGCAAAATAAGCCAAGCTCCTTAAGTCTCCTCTTGTAAGGTAGGCTTCCATTCCTTGGATCATCCTAGTAGCATTTTTCTGCACCTGTTTCAGTTTGAATTCGTCTTTCTTAAACATGGGAGACCAGAACTGTACACAGTATTCTAGATGAGGTCTCACCCAGTACCTTGTGTAATGTGAATTACTGTTCCCTATCTCTCCTGGAAATATCTATACTGATGCATTCCAAGATTGTATTAGCCTTTTTTACAGCTGCATCATATTGGTGGGTCATAATCCCTGTGATTGACCAATAGACCCAGGTTTTAATCCTGCTCTGCCACTTTCAACTGATGCATCCCTAATTTATAGCCAAAATTCTTGTTGTTAATCCCCTTGTTAGATTTCATTCCCATTTCTATTACTCCAGTTTTTGAAGTCATCCACTCTTTTCTTGTATGATATTCTGGTCCTCCTGCGTACTGGCAACACCTCCCAACTTTGTGTCATTTGCGAATTTGATTAGCACACTTCCACTTTTTCTGCCATGGTCATTAATGAACAGTTTAAATAAGATTGGTCCCAAGGCCAGGAACTCTATTAATAACCTCCCTAGCAGTTCACCTTTCAGTATGACCCACTGTATTCTGCCCTTTAACCAGTTCCACCTTTCAATTCTCATATCTTCTCCAAGGGGCCCTGTGGGATCCCACTAGACATACCCTCCCCGTTTGACAACTACTCTTTGAGTTCAAGTCTTTCAACCAGCTGTGCACCCATTGTGACTCTAGGCACCCCTGTCTTCACACCCTACACACAAGTGCAATAATATTTGTACAAATATGTCTTATGTCAAAAACTTATAACATGCTAGTCACGAATATCATTAAAAATGGATGAAATAATGCCGTCTGTGGAATAATGTGTACTTACGGTTATTATGCTTTAAAGTATGTGACTAAAAGGAGTCTAAATCAGGGAGTTGATGAGCATGTTTTCTCCAGATAGAAGAAAGAAGCCCACACCTCAAACAGGTTGACACCTATAAAATCAATATTAACAACTACATGATGAATAAAATTATACCCACCCCTATTTCTTGTTTACAGGATTATTGCACCGAACGCAGACACATTACCTTGAAACTTACTAACATTTTTAAAAATATACAATATGCAAGGGAGGGAAAGAAAATATTGCTCTGTTCCCACCAAAGGCCTTGTGAAGGAGTGGCTATAGTTAGCCTCAGTCTCATCCCCTGCGCAAAGATGGCCAGGAAGGGAGGAAAAGAAGAGAGATAACAGACTCTGACTAGAATTCATACCAATTATTAGAAACAAGATTTGCCTGTGCCTTGACCCCGTTCTCTGTAACTTAGGCCTGACCATTTGTCCAGCTTTTACTCTCCTACACAAGGAAAACAAAAGCTTTGGACTCATTGTAGATCCTGGATGAAATCTAGCCATCCATTGCTGGAGAAGGATGATTGGTGAGCAAACTACCTTGTAAAAAGTCTGTAGTTTGTTAAATCAGATCTATTAGAAAGCATATTTTTAACTTTGTGACTTTTTCTACCTTTATTATTTCTATTTTGTATCACTTAACCAAGTCTTTTATTTAGGGCATGGCGAATCGGGGCCATCACCTCGGGCCCCACGCTTTGGGGGGCACTGTGCTGGAGAGGGCAGGAGGCTGATTGCTGCCTCCAGGGTCCCAGCTTTGTGTTGGGACCGGCTGGGAGGCGGGTGACTGCCATCCATAGTCTGGGCTGCATGCCATGACCCAGCAGGCACAAGGCGGGGGGGGGGGATATACAGTGGGATTTGTCCCAGGCCTCACAGTAGGGATGGCCCTGCTCACAGCTCTGGGTAGCCTCAGCAGAAAGTTACGCCCACTGTATAGTAATCTCATCTGGACTTCATTTCCCTACTTTGCTTAAGGGAATGTTATGTGGGACGGTGTCAAAAGACTTACTAAAATCAAGATACATCATGTCTGCAGATTCCCCCCCCTCCACTACACCAGTAGCCTAAAGAAGGAAATTAGGTTGGATTGGAATGTTTTGCTCTTGGCCAATCCATGCTGGCTATTCTTTATAGCCCTATTAACTTCTAGGTGCTTAGAAACTGATAGTTTAATAATTTATTCCAGTATCTTTCCAGGTATCAAGTTAGTTTATATTTCCACCTGTCATTTTTGCTCCCCCTTTTAAAGAGGGGCACTATGTCTGCACTTCTCCAGTCCAATAAATAAATCATGTGTTAATCCATAGACTGATAGGAATGGAATAATTGATGTTAAAGTCCCACTTCTGTCACTTTTTCATAAATCAGTGGGATTTCACATGGTCAGATAGAGTCTGTAATTGTCCACTTTGGCTGAAGAGATATGCTTTGCATTACAACTATAAGGAAAAGCTGGCTAATTTGGCTGCTAGTCTAGAAAAGATGGCTTCCAAAGAACAGCTTGATGTTATTAGAAATTTGTTTAACTTGGATTACGAGGATGTGATCTGTTTACAGTCAAGTCAAAGATATTTTTGCCATCAAATTCAATTCCACTGGGCACAGAACTACCTTTAAAAATTGGGTCCGAGGTGACCAAATCCTATTGAAATTTAATGGGAGTTGAGTGCCCATTTTCCTTTGGTTGCTTTGGAAATCCCAGCCCAAGTGATGGGTCCAATGCCTCAGAGGGAGTCTGTGGCAGAGCTGGAAAAAGAAGATTGATCTGCTGAGTCTCAGACCAGAGTCTATTCCCCATGGCCATCCTCCTTCTTTTCATGGAGTCTTTCATTGCATCGGTGTCCTTTGCCCCTTCGTTAATCCTTGTCTCATTCCTTTTCCCAAGGACTTAACAGCTATGGCGCCAGTGAGAGAGGGGAACCGCACAGCAGTCATGGAATTCATCCTGCTGGGGTTTGGAAATGATACAGGTCGCCAGGTGATCGCCTTTGTGATATTCCTGGTGATTTACATGGTAACCGTGCTGGGAAACACCATCCTGGTCCTCCTCATTAGAGCCAACTCTCGCCTCCACACCCCCATGTACTTCTTCCTCATGAACCTGTCCCTCTTAGACCTCTGCTATTCTTCCACCATTGCCCCCAGAGCCATGGCAAGCTTCCTTGCTTGGAGCAAAGCTATTTCCTACAAAGAATGTGCCACCCAATTCTTTTTCTTCGGTCTCTTTATCACCACTGAAGGGTTCCTCCTTGCAGCGATGGCCTACGATCGCTACACCGCCATCTGCGACCCACTCCGGTATCCCGTCACCATGTCCAAGTGGGTTTGCATTCAGCTGGTGGCGGGGTCATACATCTGTGGTTCTGTGAATGCCATGGTGCAAACCAGCTTCACCTTTACGCTGAGCTACTGCGGGTCCAATGAGATCAATCATTTCTTCTGTGATGGTCCTCCCCTGATTAGTCTCTCCTGCAGTGACACATACATCAATAATCTTGTGATGTTTACCCTATGCGGCCTCATCATAGCAAGCACTTCCCTGATTGTGCTCATCTCCTACATCTATATCATCTCCACCATCCTCAGGATTCGCTCTGCCGAGGGCAGGCACAGAGCCTTCTCCACCTGCATCTCCCACATGGTGGTCGTGATTTTATTTTATGGGACCACTGCTTTCATGTATGCCCAGCCCACTTGGTTGTCTTCGCTATACCCAAGAAAATCGGTGTCCGTGTTTTACACCGTTGTCATTCCCATGTTGAATCCCTTCATTTACAGCCTTAGGAACAAGGACGTGAAAGAAGCTCTGAGAAGGACTATGGGTTACAAATTCTTGACAAAATGAACCTTGCCTTTCAGCATAGAGACAGAACACAGCGTGGCAGTGCTCTTTTTAATTTGGACCAAAAACTGGAGCAACCAAAAAAACCTGCAAAATTATGACAAACTGTTTCATTGTTTTTTCTTTTTTTTATCCGGCTATAAAATGATGAGTTTTTGAGACATGTGAGTGAACCAGTTCAACAGCCCATCCATCTGTCCATCTCTCTTTCTCTCTGATTGTCATGATCACTTCACTTTATCTCTAGTTAACACTAATCACATGTGTGCACATCAGTGGTTTAAGAGATGATTCAGTCATAGAGACTAACAGAATTGTAAAATGTCTTTATCATTTATGGAGGCCTTCATGCTTCAGGACATGAGAACCACTTACTGCCTGGGCTAGGAAATTTTCCTCACTCTATGGCCTATAATTGTCCTGTCTCTGAAGCAGTTGATCTTGGCCACCACTGGAGAAGGTTTCCTGGACTAGAAGAATGATAGGGCTGCACGGCAATTTCTCTCTCAAGTGACAATAGAGCATGTTAAAAACTATGAAGTCTATTTGTATACTTCCAATCTTCACAGTCCGATATCAGTAGAATAGGTATGAGCCAAATCCTTTGGGGGCTAAAATTAGTGTACTCCACAAAAGGTTTTAAGCATCTAATTGATAATTTAGGTGCCGAAGACCAATATTTCAATGCCACTGAGCTCCTCAAAACTCCACACTTAATCCTGGAAGCCTTTAAAATCCCTAGTTGTCTGCCTTTCCAAATTTCAAGTCCCCAGGGAACTTTAGTTTCTGCCACTCAGCTTGCACACAGCCACCTTGGTCTGGGTGTCTGGGTGAGTATCTCATACCTAAGCCCATATAAGATTAGGTTCTGCACCACCTCCCTAGCCTGCAGGGGTTGCTCTGGTCGGTGGTCTCAGATCACAGCTAAATAGACCCAAAATGACAGGGGTGGCCTCCCTTATAACCTTTAACTCTCTGGTTGGCACACTCACATGGTACATAGGAAACCAAGGTTCAGTTCCCCTCCCTGCCTGATGATAATTAGTCTTGGGTTTCTAACCTCATAGGTGAGTGTCCTAACCACTTGGCTACAGGATAGTGTCAGCTGAATGACTCGCAAACTCTCCTGTCGAAACTGTTCCACTTTCTGTGAAATAATTCAATATACACCGAGAAACAAAGAGAGTGGGAACTCATCCACAATGCAAGGGTTTGGGCAGCCAACAAAGAGACACCTCTGGGCATCATGCAGAAGGGGGACTGAACTGAAGTCATCTATATCCTGGCTCACTACATTAACCACTTGAGTGAAGGTTGAAAGGAAAATCTCCCCCACCTACTCCCTCTCCACTCCTGAACATTTTAGGCACCGAAACTCACTTGGTGACTAAATTTTCTGTATAAGTGTTCCCTAGGTGCCTATGTTTCCACTTCTGGGAATGTGCCCTTCCACCTCATTCAGGAATCCTATCATCTGCTTAAGCCCCGGAGCAAATTCACAAACTGGGAGAAGGTGGGTGTGACTCTGTCTAACTCACTCACAAGGCCTGATCTGATAGGTGTGTCCAAAGCGGACAAGAGAAGGACCTTACTTACATTTTATATGGGATGGTTTAGTTGGGGTTGGTCCTGTTTTGAGCAGGGGATTGGACGAGATGACCTCCTGAGATCCCTTCAAACCTTCATCTTCCATGATTCCATGATCTTTTAGCCAAGTGGTTGGGATACCTTTGGTTGAAGCGCTGTGTCCTCCTGAACGGGAGAAGGAAACAGGACAGGAATCTGCTACTTCTCGGGGGAGTTCCCAAACCACTGAGCTATGGGGTATTTGGAGATGAATCTCTCCCTGTCTCTCCTCTTGAAGCTGTTCAGCTTTGGAGGAATAGAAAGAATCATATGTGGGGGAAGAAAGAGGTTAGAGTGACTCTATATATGGTGATTAGATCACTCACCCCAAATGCAGAAGACTTTGGATCTAGTTCCTCACCTCCAGTGATGCCCAAATTATTTCATCCAAGTGGAATTGTGCCAACAGCAGAGATTGAGGGAATCCCATATGAGAACATCTCATTGGCCGGCAGCTAGAGCTTACACAGGCCATGGCAGTGCATTGTTCAGATCACCTTTTCCCCTCAGGAAGGTGGGGGATTGGAACCAGTGGTCCCTCACATCCTAGGAGAGCACCCGGACTGCTGAGCTAAAAGTAGCCTCTTGCAAGAAAGGCCTTAGGTGCCAGACTCCGGGAGAGGTCCTCACAGATGAACAACCCAGGAAGAGAGAGGTGCAGAACTCTCTGATAGAGGCAAGCTGTAACAGATACCTCTCTTCTTGGCACCTCCCATTGGCTCGCTTAGGCAAGGAGCCACCAACATGCTGACTTTCTGGACCCCATTCGCAGACACCTGTCTGCCTGCTTTCATTGCATGAGAAACCAGAGCTCCTAAGACCTTGTGACTCCTGGTGGTTTTCAAAGCCCTTACAAGTCAGTTCTTGTGACTCTGATCATCACAACACCTAAATCCCACTGTGAATCTAGGCCTAGGTGCCTAAATACCTTGATAAATCAGGCCCAAGGTACCTAAAAGTTAAGCACTGCCACACCTGAGTTCATTTGTGGATCTAGCCCCCAGTGGCCACTACCTAGACCAAAATGCCATGAATATAGTGACAGGAGCATATGAAAGAACTTGTCTTTTGGATCTGGCCATGAAATGAGAACACTTTGGGTCCCATCCTGTAGTTTTCATGGAAGCAAAGATCCACTTATCTTCAATGGTGATTCTGATAGCATATGATTCATAGGTTTCGGTGAGCTCTCAGTATCTAACAGGGAGGTCCCAGGACCGAAAAAACTGAGTTTCTCTCCTTTAGAAACATAGAATCAGAGAAGATGAGGGTTGGAAGGGACCTCAGGAGGTCATCTAGTCCAGCCCCCTGCTCAAAGCAGGACCTACTCCACTAAATCATCCCAGTCAGGATTTTGTCAAGACGGGCCTTAAAAATCTCTATGGACAGATATTCCACCACCTCCCTAGGTAACCCATTCCACTGCTTCACCACCATGCTAGTGAAAACGTTTTTTCTAATATCCAGCTGACACCTTCCCCACTGCAACTTGAGACCATTGCTCCTTGTTCTCTTATCTACCACCACTGAGAACAGCTTAGTTCCATCCTCCCTGGACCCCCCCTTCAGGTTGTTAAAGGCTGCTATCAAATCCCTCCTCATTCTTCTCTTTTGCAGAGTATACAAGCCTCTCCAATTTTTGCAGAGTATACTGTCTCCAATTAGTCCACGTTGGTCCTGCATTGGGGGACACAAAACTGAACACAATACTCCAAATGTAGCCTCACCAGTGCCGAATAGAGGGAAATAATCATGTCCCTCAATCTGCTGGCAATGCTCCCACTAATGCAGACCAATATGCTATTAGTTTTCTTGGCAACAAGGGCACACTGTTGACTCATATCCAGCTTCCTGTTCACTGTAACCCTCAGGTCCTTTTCTGCAGAACTTCCACCTAGCCCGTCGGTCCCCAATCTGTAGCTGTGCAGGGGATTCTTCTGTCCTAAGTGCAGGACTCTGCACTTGTCCTTGTTGAACCTCATCAGATTTCTTTTGGCCCAATCCTCCAATTTGTCTAGCTCACTCTGTATCCTATCCCTGCCCTCCAGTGTATCTACCGCTCTCCCCAGCTAAATGTCAACTGAAAACTTGCTGAGGGTGCAATGCACCCCATCCTACAGCTCATTAGTGAAGATGTTGAACTAAACCAGCCCCAGCACCGACCCTTGGGACACTCCGCTTGTGACCAGCTGTCCACTAGACATCGAGCCATTGATCACTACCCATTGAATCCGATGGTCTAGCCATCTTTCTATCCACCTTATAGTCCATTCATCCAACCCATACTTCTGTAACTTGCTGATAAGAATACTGTGGGAAACTGTGTCCTAACCTTTGCTAAAGTCAAGGCATAACACGTCCATCACTTTCCCCACATCCACAGAGCCAGTCATCTCATCAGAAAAGGCAATCAGGTTGGTCAGGCATGACTTGCCCTTGGTGAATCCATGCTGACTGTTCCTGATCCCCTTCCTCTCCTCCAAGTGCTTCAAAAAGGATTCCTTGAGGATCCATGATTTTTCCAAGGACCGAGGTGAGGCTGACTTGTCTGTAATTGCCAGGTTCCTCTTTCTTCCCTTTTCTGAAGATAGGCACTATATTTTGCCTTTTTCTAATCATTTGAGACCTTCCCTGATCACTACGAGTTTTCAAAGATAATGGCCTATGGCTCTGCAATCATATCAGCCAACTCCCTCAGCACTCTTGGATGCATTGCATCTGGCCTCTTGGACTTGTGCATGTCCAGCCTTTGTAAATAGTTCTGAACCTGTTTTTCCCCCACCAAGGTCTGTTCTCCTCCACATACTGTGCTGCCCACAGACTTTGACATATTGGCATATTTGGACACTGATAGTCTTGCCTTGAGTGCATGTGGCTGGACTTGATGACCTCTTGAGCTCCCTTCCTGTCCTAAAATTCTATGAATCTATAAATATCCTACCTGCGCCATCTCAGCACAGGAGGGAATTTTCAAAGCCTCTAATGTTTGCACGGCTAACATAAACACATAAAGATACTGAACCACTCCACGAAGTTATTAATGACTCCTCCTGTGACAGAATCCCCAAATCTCCAAAGCAACAACTTTCTTGATCATGCCTCGTAAAGCTCAAGGGGATTTCAGAGACTTTGCTCCTATCACCAGCCTTAGTGAGGGTCAATAAGGTATAAAGGGAAGATTTCTGGGGCTATCTCCTCCTTGCAACCAGATCTTCTTTCCTGGCTTGCCAGAACTTCAATGATCAGCTCTGAGGTTTGACTTCCCCTGGCCATCCTTGGTCATTTGCAGGCAGTGGGCTCTGAGATCACAGCCACGACAGTCGTGTAAAGTATTAACTCTTGCTTCATATTGGGGTTAGGTACTGTTGTTATAAGGAGGCCTGATGTGAGGAGTCCTCACGGATAAAGAAAGAGAGACCTGATTGGGGAGATAACATTTAGCATTCCCAGTGTGTAAAACCAGAGCGAGGTTCCAAGGGTGGGTTTCTTGCTTTTAGAAAATCGTAGATGTTTTGTAGCTGTCTCATAGCTTTAGTCCGGGATTTCAAAGCTTTCAGAATTTCAGAGGGAGCTGGGCTCCTAAATCCCTTTGCTTCCTTGGAAATTCCCAGCATAAAAAGTGCCTGAAATGTTGAAAAGCCACTTGTCTTACAGGGACGGAGGTGCAGCCCACGCTAATGCAGCGTTCCTCTGTTCCCTTTGCTTTGCTTAAGCATGGACAGAGATTTATGGGTCTCCTATGGCAGCTGACCTAAGAGTTCAGCCAATAGATGCTCAGGCTTTTACAGCAAGAAGTCCTGAATTCAGTCCTTGGACAGTTCCCCCTGAAACTTCCAGGCCTTCAAACCTGCACCAAAGTAGGGAGTCTCTGAGGTCTACAGGACGGTGGTGGGCAATACCCCCCCCCCAATTTCACTGCCTTCCCCCTGTCTCATTAACATTGTACCCTGAGTGCTGCACAGGCGCTGGAATATTGACCCTCACATCCCTTCTGCCAAGTGGGGGAGCTGCAGAATTACCCCCATTTTAGAAAGAGAAACTGAGGCATAGAATGTGTAATTTTTCAAAGGATGCTGGAGAGGTTAGGAATCCACTAATGCATGGGAAGATGAAGGGGAATTGGTTACATAAATCCCTTATTCTCTTTGGAAAACCCCACACCAGGGGAGCATGTGAGTAGTCCAAGGGCACAAAGTCTACAGCAAAACAGAGATTGAACCTCACACCCCAAGGACAGTGACTTACCCACAAAGCCGTCCTGCCCTCCACGGCTCACAACAACATCTCACTGTCCTTTAGAGCGGGTTGGCCTTCTTTTACAGAAACAGATGACTTAATAAGTAAATACCTAAGTTTGTCAACAAATTGTTAATGGGAAAAATCCATTTTTAATAATTTTAAAAAAAATCTTCTGATCATTTCAGAGAAAACTATTTCTTTCCTGAAATTTTGAAGAAAAATTTTCAATCTTTACATTTTCAAGTGGGCAAAAAGTGAAGTAAAGCCATTTTTCTCACCTCACTCTTTTTTCTGCCCTTCCCCCTTGATTTTTCCAAATGGCAAACTAAAAATGGGAGAGAAAGTGCATAGGAGGACATGGCAAATACATAACTCAAAAAATGGAAGCTAGACTTTTTTTCTTTCAAATGCTGAATCAAAATTAAAATGTCAGTATGAATAGGATCATAATAAAAATTAATTGCATAGCAATGAAATGAACGTTCACATTTTGTCTAATTAAAAAAAAAAGTTTGAACCAAAAATATCCACTTTTTCCTTTGAAAGATTTGCTAGAAATAATGTTTTTTTCAAGCAGCACTGCAGATTTTCCAAAATTTTAATGGCAATAGGGTGTCCTTATCCTGTGGGTGGTTTGAACATCTTAGGCTAAGCACACACATGGAAATCATTATGTGTTCACAATTTTTAAATGTTGGTAAATGTCTGGCAGCAGAATCCATAGGCACTAAAACGCTGCTACCCAAGTTTTCTGAGGTGAGAGCCTGCTTTTGCAAGACCAGCCAATGAGATAGAACCTCTTTGGTGGATGAGCTGCTATAAGGAGAAAAAGTTAATGCACTCAGCATGTCTGATACTGGGGCCGTACATTCAGTATCTGCATTCCTTAATTTGATGGTTTCCAGGGTTTTCCATTCCAGCTCTCCTCCCATCCAGTTGGGACCTTACTCCCTTTTAGCCATATGTGTAGGTCAGTCTGCTCACAGTGACCTCATAGAATCATAGAAGATAAGGGTTGGAAGGGACTTCAGGCAGTATCTAGTTCAAGCCCCTGCTCAAAGACCAGCATCAACTAAACCATCCCAACCAAGGCTTTGTTGAGCAGCACCTTAAAAACCTCTAAAGATGGAGATTCCACCACCTCCCTAGGTAACCCATTCCTGTGACCTCCTCACACTTGTTTGTGACCCCCAAATAGAGAAACCCCTGGACTCTGAGAATCTCTGCCTACGTGCAAGCCCTTTCAGCCTATATCCTACCCAACCCAGCACCTCTAGGCCCAAAGAAGACGCTGACTAATTTGAGAGGACTTCACCACCAGGGAAGCAGGAAGATTAATGTAGACTCTTTAGCTAATGCCTGTTGATGAGCAAACCAGTCCTCTTCACCCAGGTACCCCATTCAGATCCCCATCAGGGTATCTCTTAGGTCCTGCTGAAGCAGGGTTCCCCTGCAGTGGGGCTGAGGAAACAGTGTTTAATTTAGAAAAATAACGAACTATGCAAACCCAACGTCTTTCTTTAGGTGCAGTTACAATGATTCAATAGCCACAATTTAAAGGTGGAAAAATTACAAGAACCTTCTATTAATTGCTATTATTATTCAATTTGCAGGTATATTTTGAGGACACGAAATGGAGCAGGAGAACCTCACCACCACAGTGACAGAATTTGTCCTCTTGGGCCTCACCCAAAGTCCTGAGCTGCAGCGATTCCTCTTCATTGTCTTCTCCACAGTCTACCTGACAACCTGGCTGGGAAACATCACCATTGTCACCACTGTGATCTGTGACCGAGAGCTCCATACCCCAATGTACTTCCTGTTGGCCAACCTGGCCTTCATAGACATTAGTGATTCTACAGTCAGTGTGCCGAAGATGCTGTTGGGTCTCCTCTCCCATAGCAAAACCATCTCATTCAGTGAGTGCATCCTCCAGATGTTCTTCTTCCACTTCATCGCTGGTGCGATGGTCTTTTTACTTGTGGTGATGGCTGCCGATAGGTATGTGGCCATCCATAAACCGTTGCGATACTTGACTATCATGAACCAGGGTATGTGCATGTGGCTAGTGGTAGTCACATGGCTGGGTGGATTTGTTCACTCTACTATTCAGATTGTACTGGTCCTCCAGTTACCATTTTGTGGGCCAAATATCCTGGACAATTTCTACTGCGATATCCCACAAGTCATCAAACTGGCCTGCACCGACACCTACCTCTTTGAGCTGCTGATGGTGTCCCAGAGTGGAGTGCTTGCCATAATTATCTTCATCCTCCTGCTCATTTCGTACACCATCATCTTACTCAAAATCAGGACACACTTCAAGGAAGGGAAGCACAAAGCTTTGTCCACCTGTGGAACCCAGATCATGGTTGTGTGTTTAATATTCATACCCTTCATTTTCATCTATGCTCGGCCCTTCCGGAAATTCCCCATGGACAAGGTGGTCTCAGTCCTTTACACTGTAATCACTCCAATGCTGAACCCGATTATCTACACACTGAGGAATGCCGAGATGAAGAAGGCCATCAGGAGACTGATGAGTAGAATTCTTTTCTCGGGGAGGGTAATAAAGACGTTATTTGTTTTTGGTTTTGTTTTGTTATCAAGATCCATGAACTTGTTGTACAGTGTTAACAAATCTTATTCAGAATCTCTATTTGTTCCTTTTACAAGATGGACGTGTTAATGCCATTATACAATGCACTGGTGAGACCTTATCTGGAATATGATGTGCAGTTCTGGCCTCCCATATGCAAGAAAGATTAATTCATACTGGAATAGGAATAGAGAAGGACTACTAGGGAGATCCAAGGAATGGAAAACCTACCTTATGTGAGGAGACTCAAAGAACTTGGCTTGTTTAGCCTAACCAACAGAAGGCTGAGGGGAAATTTGATGGCTCTCTATAAATACATCAAAGGGATAAATACCAAGGAAGTACATGAATTATGTAAGTTAAGCACCAGTGTGGACACAAGAACAAATGGATTTAAACTAGCTATCAACAAGTTTTGGTCTGAAATTAGGTGTAGGTTTCTAACCATCAGAAGAGTGAAGTTCTGGAACAGCTTTCCAAGGGGAGCAATGAGGGCAAAATGTTCAGAGTTCAAATCCCCTCAGGTGTCAATCCATCATAGCTCCACTGGTGCCAATGGGGTCAGATCCCAGCTGGTGTAAATCAGCTGTAGTTATTGGGCCAGATTCCTCAGGTGGTGTAAATCAACATTGCCTCTTCCTGCTCTCCTTTGTGGATCTTTTTTCCTATCCCCTTTGCTCTGCAGCATGGGAATCAGAACCACCATCAGAACTACTCAGGTAGGCAAAAGCCATGCTGATGGTTACAACCATGACCTGTTTCCCTGTGACCCTCAGTGTGAAAAGACTCATGCTCCAAGGGCAAGATCCATGCAGGGACATTGGCTCAGCATTGCCACACCTAAAGTACAGTCACCCTGCCATCTAATAGACTCCCTTACCCCCTGCGCTCTGATTTAGGCACTCAGGCTCCCCATACAATGCCCAGGAAGAGTGAGGCATTGAAGAACGGGATCCACAGAAGATAGCACACCAAGGGGGGTTGCCTACACTAGACAATAGGAAATGCTGAGGAGAGAGATGGGGCCCCTTCCCCCAAAGGGTTCAGACCCACGAACAAATGGCTAGAGCCTTTGGGGGGGGGCGCTGGGAAGTCAGGGATAAGAATGATTGGATTCGGGCCCACACAATACAGTGTAGATGCGGGCGATCCAGGTTGGAATACAGGGCTCAAAATCTCCTCACCAGAACTTACAAAGGAGTGTAGATTCTCAAGACCTAGGTTAACAAACCCAGGATCTGCTACCTCTAGTTCTACCAACCGTGGGCATACATTGCAATGTAGACATACACAAAGGGCCAGCTCATGTCAGAGTCACTAGGAAGTTCCAGGATGAAGGTGTGTTGACAATGGCTCAGTCTGCATGGGCAGAGTCTGCGCCAATATTGTGCAGATTCTCTGCATTCAGATGGGCCCCAAGGCTGATCATGCCCTGAGCGTCTATTGCTCACACAAGCAGAAGCCATTCCTATACAGGGCCTTTCCCTGGCAGGTGCAAAGGCTGTGTTCCTAGTATTGATCAGACTTGGCTGGACCCAATCCTGGCTTCCTGCTCAGACAAAGTGAAGACCTTTCCCTTCTACAAGTGGCCTCTGGCAATGTGTTTGCCACTATTGGGTGGGTCTGGTTCATTACAGAGCTGATCAAAAATAAAAAAGCTAGTTCTGCAAAACATTTCAATTTTCTAAACCTCCCTTGCTCCCACCAAAAAAACCAAGGTTCAAAACAGACCCTTTGTTTATTTATTTTTCTTATATTGCCAAGTTTGCTTTTTCCCTAGCTGAAACCCATGGCAATCGCAGCAAGAGGAACTCAAATGGCCATCACAGAATTCATTCTCCTGGGATTCAGGAATTTCCCTGAACTGTCCATTCTTCTCTTCCTGCTGTTTCTAGTGATCTGCACGGTGACTCTGGCCAGGAACATCCTCATCATTGCGCTATTTGAGGCTGATCAGCACCTTCACCCCCCCATGTACTTCTTCCTGGGGAACTTGTCCTGCTTGGAGATCTGCTACAGCTCGACCGTCCTGCCAAGGATGCTGGCCAGTCTCCTGACTATTGACAAAACGATTTCAATTAGTAGCTGCATCATGCAGTTATATTTCTTTGCTTCTCTGGCAGCTACTGAGTGTTTTCCTTTATCTATCATGTCTTATGATCGGTAATTGACCATATGTAAACCTTGCATTATACCACACTTAGGAGTGGCTGGCTCTGTTTCCAGCTAGTGGCTGGATCTTGGCTAAGTGGATTCATTCTTGTAACGATTGCCATACTTATGATGCCACCATTAATTTTCTGTGGCCACAGTGAAATCAATCACATTTTTTGTGATTTTGCACCAGTGATAAAAATGTCCTGCAGTGACACCCATCAGATGGAAAGAATGGCATTCCTCTTGGCTTTCATATTCACCCTGCCCCCATTTCTACTAGCCATGACTTCCTACATTTGTATCATCGCCACCATCCTGAGAATCCCTTCCACCACCAGGAGGCAAAATACCCTTTCCACCTGCTCCCCACACCTCACTGTAGTCAAAATTATCTATGTGACCTTATCATGATTTCTTTGTTACCAAAAATAACATACTCAGAGACCTGAACAAGGAGTTCTATGCCTTCTACACGTTCCTGACTCACTTGGTCAATCCATTCATCTACCGCATGAGAAACAAGGAGATGAAGGATTCTCTAAGTAACGCTCTTAGTAAATTTCTGCCTTTCCTACAAGTATTGACAAAATCCAAGCTGATACCTTCAGGTTAAAATTAGAGGTGATCAAAAAATTCCAACAGTTTTCCTCCAGTCAAAGCTGAACTATTTGGTGGAATGCGTTGAGTTTGACAAAATTTTCAGTGGGAAAAAGTCAAAATGACCCTATTTCAATTCAATAATTTCTTTGATTTTAAAAATACATGTATATTGATTTATTTATTAGCGTTTCTTTAGTTCAAAGAGAATTATTTGTTATAAAAGAGGTCAGGGTAGGAGCCTTCTGCCCTTGAAATCTATGAACGTATAAAGTTTCATTTTGAGAAAATAAAAATGTTCATTTCCACTTGTTGATTTCAAATTGTTGCAACTTTTATATTAAATATTTGTATATATCCTATGTGTATATTTTATATTTAAATATAAATGATTAAGTACATATGTTTCAATTTTGTCAAAACGAAACAGTTTCACTTTATCATAACAACATAGTTCAACATCCTTGTAACAAAATGTTTCAACGTTTCATTGACAGATATGACTTATCTGGCTTTAAGACTAAGCTTGATAAGTATATGGA